>JAECWS010000092.1:1200000-1677049 GCA_018150905.1 Drosophila ambigua | reverse complement strand
TTTTTATTTTGGGTAATGTCGCAAGTTTATTTAACAGGTAGGTTACATAGTATATAGAAAACTTGACTCTTCTCGTTCGACGAATCGCAGCAACTCCTTCTTTTTATAACATCGAGGCAAAAACGTGCGAGAGAGAGAGTGATATCGAGAATGCGACCCTGCGTCTTTGGCCTATGTCCCTCACCCAACCGTGCCCATACCTTGCCATCAGCTGGGCTCTGCCATTCCCTCATATGCCCCATTCCCACAATCGGCCATCCTGAATCTTCATTCGCCCCTGAATGAACTCCACTTTTTCATATATTGTAACTTTTGGCCCTTCTTGGTTACCTACTTTCTGAACCTCATAGCGACCATGATTCATTTTCTTTATAATTTTATATGGTCCGAAAAATTTTGGTCTAAGTTTCATACCAGTGCCATACTGTGTTCTTTTAATTGCTACCAATTCACCCAACATGTACATGAGTACAAATGATTTCCAACTTTCTTTTTGGTTGAAATTCTTCCTATTTTCTTGCTGAACTTTCTCAATTTTCTCTTGTGCTTTCTTTCGTATTTCTTCACGAACATCAATGAGTTCTTCTATATCCAAATCTTCTAATATTTTCCTGAGGTCATCATCTTTCTTCTTCATATTCAATCCAGTCAAAACTTTAAACGGACTATACTTTGTGGTTCGAGGTGGAGTATTATTAATTATTTGCTGAACTCTGCCTACATGGCGATACCAATTTCCTGGATTGTCTTGACATATTTTGCTTAACATTGGAATGACAATCTTGTGTATCCTTTCTACCTGCCCGTTGCCTCTAGGCATACCTGTGGTAATATGTAATAATTGAATGTCTTCGTGACTGCAGTACTCATTAAAAGCACCTGAAGTGAATAATGCAGTGCCCCTGTCAGTTACGATTCGACGAGGATTACCAAAAACTGCTGCTTGCTTTTCGAGCTTATCTATAACTTCGTCTGAACCCGTTGACTTGGTCGGATAAAGCCACACAAATTTTGAAAATCCATCTACGATTTCCAATATGTTATTATATTTAATTTGTGTCAGTGAGTGGCCTACATGATCGATGTGATAGGTTCCCAGGGGTTCTTGTGCTTTGTCAATAGCTGTCAACAGCCCCTCCTTTTTGCCTCGTTTTGGAGTCTGTGATCAGGCATTCAACGCATCCTTTGACAACTCTTTCTACCTTCTTCTGAATGTCTGGTATAAAATAAAATTTTTCTAACATGTCTCTCGTTTTCCTAAAACTAAAGTGGCCCTCCCTATGCGCTACGGTAATAATTTCATCTTGCATAGACTCAGGAACGACCCACAACTCTTTCACTGCATCTTTGTATAAAATATTATTTTTAAGGAAATAATCTTCGTACGTGTCGTTGTTGGTTAATACGACTTTTACTGCTTTTATCCAACTATCATTATCTTGTGCTTCTACCAACCGATACTTTGTGGAGTCTTCGATTAGGAAACACGACAACCGGCTAAGTGCATCAACATGCTTCATCTTAGTTCCAGCTCTGTGTTCTACTTTAAAATCAAACTCCTGTAAAGCCATTGCCCATCTTGCCACTCTGTGCGGTAAATCATCTTTTTTGATGGTCATTGCAAAAGCTTTGCAATCTGTGACGACTGTAAACTACTTTCCCAGCAAATAAATTCTCCATTTCTTTATCGCGTTGACGATGGCTAATACCTCGAGTTCGTAGGAGCTGTACTTTTCCTCGAACGGGTTTGTTTTTCTGCTCATGAACTCAATCGGATGAAATTGTTGATCTTCCGAATCTTTCTGCATTAGAATGCCTCCGAAGCCATACTTGCTCGCATCTTTGTGTACCTCGGTTACAGCTATCGGATCGAACAATTTTAGTACAGGTGCTGATACTAGTAGATGTTTCAAGAAATTGAAAGCCACTAAACCCTGCTCGTTCAGCTCGACGTGTCTATCCTCAATTTTATTACTATTTTGGCGTAGTAAGTCACTCAAAGGTTTTGCTGCTAAAGCGTAGTCTTTCATAAAGCGCCTCATATACGAAGTTAATCCTAAGAATCTTTGTAAAGCTTGTCTGCTTTTAGGAACTGGAAAATTAACGACCGCTTTGATCTTTTCGTCTGTAGGTGCTATTGTTCCATTCTCAATATTATACCCTAGAAAAGTAATCCTGCTTTTCAACAATTGTGCTTCTTCCCACTTGATTCTCAATCCCGCTTTGGATGCCACACTCAATACACTTCCTAACGACACAAGTCCTTCCTTCACATTCTTAGTTGGTATGATTATATCGTCCATATAAACCACAATCGTCTGAGTTTGTATAAGATCCCTTAACACTGCACTGACATATCGACAAAACACAGCAGGTGAGTTTGTAAAACCAAACGGTACGCGTGTGAACTCGTATTGCCCGTTATGCGTTACAAAGGCTGTGAACTTTCTAGACTCTTCCTCAATCGGCACATGGAAAAATCCGTTCATCATGTCCAGTGTAGTGAATATTTTAGAACCTTGCAACCTATCGAGAACGTCGTCTATCAAGCTCATGGGGAAATTGTCCTTTTTAATCTTTTGATTAAGCTTACGGTAGTCACAACAAAGTCTTCTCGATCCGTTCTTCTTCGAAACTAGTACTACTGGGGACGCGTACTCTGAGCAGCTCGGTACTATAATTCGTTCTGCTAGCCATTCTTATACTGTCTTCTCTATAAAACACTTATTCTCGTAGGAAGTTCGACGTGGGCGTTGATATACAGGAATGTCGTCATTCAATACAATCTTCATGCTGACGGGAGACACTATCGATGTCACCGGATTGTATTCTTTTATCAACACTTCAACCTGACACTTCTGGTCTATTCCCAAATGAGACAGATCGACTTTGTCCACAACCGATTTTGTTTCTAAATCATCCTTAATAACCATTCCTTTAAAGATCGGAGCGAAGTCGCACTCTTTAGCTCTAAACTGTACGCCGTTTGAGCTAAATATAAAATCTACAGATTGAAGTACATCGTTTCCTATGATAGCAGCATACTCGAACTCTTTCTGTTTAACTACGTGAAAGGTTGCGCTAAAACTGACTTAATCTGCTACTATATCGACATCAAAGCATCCTACAGTCACTAGCTCGCCCTTGCCAATACCTCTCAAGTGCTTTACTTCGTATCTAAGTTTCAGTCCGCTAAAACTCTCAAAAATATCTTCCCTCATCAAGCACAAATCACATCCTGAGTAATCACATCACGGAATAAGTTGCATTCTTCTGATCACAATTCTTGGAAATGTGACCTTTTTTATTGCAGAAATAGCAAACTACTTCCCCCTTGTAATCTCTTGCAAAATGACCTTCCGTGTTGCATTTCTTCAGGCCGTCATTTTGATTCTTTTTACCTGAATCTTCCTTGCTATAACCTACTTTGTTATTTCCTTTCATCTTCTCGTATATGGTAATTTCATCTTTTAGCTCTTTGATTGTTCTCGCGCGATACATCCCAGCCTTATTTACCTTGCTATCTGGTATTCCTTCGATAAAATATGCTACAATACTTTCCTCGTCAAGTCGGATTGGCTTACTTATTTCCATCAAACTATATAAATATGCAATACAAGTTTCTTTCCCTGATTTTTGCTTTCGTCGCAAGATGTTGTGAATGTCCGCTGAACATAATTTTTTATCAAACTCTTCCTTTAATGCATTTTTAAGTTCTATCCATCCTCGAACACCTGTGACACTTTTGATATATAGCTTGGCGGCTCCAATCAATCTCTGAAGCTTATCCCAGCCAACAGTCATTGCGACATCCTCAAACTCTGACAACCAGTGATTAACGTCTTCCTGTGCTGACCCCGAAAATGATGAAACACTGTCCTGGACATCTCGTAATGTAAATCTTGATGTAACATTAGCGCTTGCCTCGACGTAGATACTGGACTCACCAGCCTCACTTACATCATCGTCATCCGCGCACTCACCCACATTCAAGCCATAATGATCGAGGAGCCGATCCTGCAAAACACTCTTTCTCCCCGTCGTTTCCAAGCCCAGTTCAATCAACTTTGCCTTCAAGAGGGCCACCGTCATTTCTAAAATTGCTCTGGCCTCCATTATAATGCTTTTAATCGTTTACAATAATGCTTTGGAATGTGAAATAGAATCTTAAAAATACTTATACACCTAATTACAATTTTTGGTTTGGATTAATAAATGATTTGAAATTTTAAAGTAAGTAAAAAATTTTGAATTAAAGATAAAATATTTGAGAAAAAAAAACCAGCGAAATTTAAATATCTTTCATACCCATGTTGCTCACCAAAACCAATTGACTTGCCTCTCGCCGTCCCGCTATTCTCGTCTTCGTAGCCGCTCTCGTCAATCGTCGCCTCTGTGCAGTTCTATTTACAATATTTCTTCGTCTATTGCAAATTTTGAACCTCTCTCGTCGTGATTCAGGAACCAAAGCAAGCTCTTGTTGTATCACGTCGTCATACAATTGCTTGCCTGTTCGTGTCTTCCTTCTCTTCTTCGTTGCGTCGATCTTTCTCGTCGTATTTTGCGTACGACCAATTCGCCGCACTTTCAGCTTGCAGACTTTTCGACACAGGCACACACAGGAATTAGCGTTTCTGTGTGGTGCTGCAAAATCTCTGGGGTCTTCCTTCTCTCTCTTCCTCGTTGCTTCGATGTTTTGGAGTCCCTTTTGCAAATGTAGTCGTCTTTTTGCAAAGTTGAACCTCTCTTCTTCAATTAGGAACAACAACCAACGTTCATAGTCGCCGTCAATTTGCGTGTACTTGGTTGTCGTCTCTCTTGTCTGCTTTTCCTCGTTGCTGCACACACACACAGGAATTGTTGTTTCTGTATGGTGATTGTCGTCTCCTCTTCCTTCTATGGCTTCGTACAAAAGATCTGCGGTCGTTCAATTCGTCTCATTTTTTGATCGCAGACTTCTTCACACAGACACACACATACGGGAACTGGCGTTTCTGTATGGTTCTGTGGTCCCTCGTGTCTTTCTTTTATTTTTTCCTCGTTACGTCGATCTTTTTATTTCTTCGTACTTTGTGCTCCTTCAATTCGCCGCATTTTTTGCTTTCCGACTTCTTTACACACACACACACACAGGAATTAGCGTTTCTGTGTGGCGTCTATTGCAGATGTTCCAAGAAAATTTTTGGCATTGTTTTAGCCTTTGTTAGTGTTTTTACTCCGTCGATTTTTTAATTGTTCATCAAACTTCGCCTTTCTTGGAATTTTCTCGCCGGCCATCACTCTTTTCCGATGTGTTAACCCACAACTATGCACTGTTCTTTCTTGGACATTCCCGGACGAGCCCCCAATAATTTGTAGGGGTTACAAATTATGTGTTTTTATTTTGGGTAATGTCGCAAGTTTATTTAACAGGTAGGTTACATAGTATATAGAATTAATATTATACGGTTTGCATTCACGGGACAAAACTTGACTCTTCTCGTTCGACGATTCGCAGCAGCTCCTTCTTTTTATAACATCGAGGCAAAAACGTGCGAGAGAGAGAGTGATATCGAGAATGCGACCCTGCGTCTTTGGCCTATGTCCCTCACCCAACCGTGCCCATACCTTGCCATCAGCTGGGCTCTGCCATTCCCTCATATGCCCCATTCCCACATATATATATTAAGAAATTCACCAACGCACAACTCAATTTACGGAAACTTTTCAACGAGTACCTTTGTTTGGCCAACGTATTGTTTCTAGAGAGTTAATATAATTTATTTAATAGCAGTGCCATTAACGTGGCAGCGATGCCCCGCAAAGCCGCTGGTGTCCAGTGTGCTAGATATACATGCAATTCGAGGTGGCAATTTAGAATATTGATTATTGAATATAGAACTTTGCAAAGGCGCATGCGAGAGGAAGTCGAGATGCTATTCGGCATAAGCAAGATTCGAAAATTATATTAACAGGTTAAAAAATTAACCGTAGGTTTGAGGCCCAGAGTCACACTCCGTAAGGAGTGGACGTTATTTGAGTTGGGCTTGCTCTGCCGATAAGCTGTAGGCAACTATGTTTGTTGCCACAAACCACAAGCGCCAGAGGTGCTCATTTCTGTCATCGGTGCATATAATTGCAACAATTGGTACCTTTATTTTTATCAATTTAAGCGAATATAAGCATTGACCAGTTAAACCTTTTTAACCCTTTCATAAACAGAGCCCCAGCAACGTTTTCCCGAAACTTAATTCGACTCTCAGTTAACTCAATAGCTGGAGCTGTAGCAGCTGCCATGTGTAAATTTCAACAAGATAATGGAGAGGCTTAAGAATTAGGAACTGAGGATGTATTGACGGTGTTATAGCCTTAAATTTGGGTCAAATGCGAATCATTTTCAGTTGTTGAGAACCAATAAATTCGACAATTAAGATGCAGATTTGCATACGTTAGTGGTATGTTTAGGGCTGTTCAAAGTTGGATCACTTTTTTGTTTTTGAAGAGGCAACAAAAACGTTTAAAAGAGAAAATTTAAATTTCTCAAAAAGGACGTAAGTTTGGAGACTTCCTTTTACTCCTTGTTTTAAGAACCAAATTATGAATTATTTGAACTAATAAAGAATATAAATATATACATATGTATAACTATGTACTATGTATTGTGCTTCTGGTCCAACGAGCTGATGAGGTGGCTGAGAAGACCCCCAGCTGGGACTACCGGACGGATCGCAGGTTGCGGATAAGTAGGTCAGCTGCTATTAAGCGGGCATCCCAAAGAAATGCAACTCAGTTGTCGCTGCGGGACAGTACCGAAAATAAGCAATCCCGGACAGCCAGCGTGTGCGATGCAGCAACACAGACTATGCTTCTGGTGTAGTCTTATACAAGTAGCTCACACATTTCGCATCCCCTCACACTACCTAGCAACATCCCAATCCCCACACTCTTATTACATCAGTGTGACGACCAGCACCATTCCTCACTGCATTGAAATTGACATGAACAAACAAAAAATTCAATAAGCTCGCCAAAAACCAGTGTGACCCTAGCTCACCACCACACGGGCATATAAAATAAAAAAGCTGATCGACCAACATTTAAATCTGCGCGCCAGCAGTGCGACCATGGACCAAACCGGAACGGCCGGTTACACTACCAGCTGATCATGGCCACGCAGTAGTGACAAACAGTAGGGCCCAACAATGCGGTATGTGCTGTGCCTAAAATACTGAACTCAAAAAATTAAACAATCACATAAAATATAACCAAACAAAAATGTTGTGCTTCTTTCGAGCATGGTTTACAACTGAGAGAGAATGAGTGGTGCTGCAGCTATCAACGGAAAATTAATTTCTACATTCTGCCTATAATCCCGCCCCCGCTTAACACGGGGGTTATGTTTCTGGAAAACCTCGTGTAAAGCGAAAGCCTGTTAGGCGCATATATGGTACAAAAAAAGGGGTTACTTTTCTAGAATTGAAAAAATGTAGGCACAAAATGTTTCATTATTAATTTGTGTTTAATTAATCAAGTTGTTTTTTTTTTGTGTGCTCTTCTGGTTTATCAAAGAAATTAGTAATTTTAGCTTGTTTAGTGGCTTTTAAAGCTTCTTTATAACAATTTTTAAAAGGTAAAAGTATTTTTTCCAACTCCCTTAAGTCGTCTTTCGACGAGCTGATCAGAATTTATATAGCAGTAAAACTATTCGATAAAACCAAAATTATAGGTCTATAGGCCATTTTTGCCTTTGGGCAAGCCAAAGGTTCAGTAAACAAACAAAAAAATAAACCATGAAAAAAAACCATAATTCCTTAACAATTTGTAAGGTCCCAATCTAATAGAATTTTTTTTTTGTTTCACAGCAAATCAGATCACAGCAGGCTGCGGCCGGGGTATGCTCGCCGCGCCGGGGTTCACAGAAATTTTGATCTCTGGATGCGCGCCATCTTCTTAAAGATTTGGGGCTTAGAAATGGTTTGATGATATTTTTTTTTTCTATGGCAGAACTTTTATTTGAAGAATTTTTGAAATCTGGTATTTTTCTTGTAAGCTTTTTTCAGAGGTAGCGCTAGTTTTTTAAACATAACTCTAGTATCTTACGGCTGGTTGTAAAGAATTTTGAAAAGATAATTAAAACAGCTAGAAGTTCAGCCTAAACCCTTTGTAATTTCAGCTTACCGTCTGTGAAATATAAAGCATTGAAATGCAAAAATGATGATTTTTGTGCGGTATTTTTTACGAAATTTTGACTTTTAAAATTCAGGAAAAGTCGAAAAAAATATCCTGTGTCCTCTATTTTTTTGTGTATAGGTGCATTAATTTGGCGCCGTTTAAGGTATGGCTTATTAAAATCTATGGAGAGACTTTGGAGCTAAAATTCGTTAACCAAACCTAAAAAATGAAAATAATGAACAAAAAATACCCTTTTGAAGGTTGCGGGCCCAACTGCCAATTGGGAACAAAGCAAACGAAAAAGGGTTATACATTTTGTACCTGATGGCGATCGCAATTCCCGATTGGCAGTTGGGCCCATAGCCTTCACAAGATATAATTTTTTTTTCGACTTTTCCTGTTTTGCCATAGAAAAAAAATCATCAAACCATTTCTAAGCCCAAAATCTTTAAGAAAAAGTTCGTTTTCTTCCTTGAGGAAAAATCGTGTTGACTAGTGTTATGGCAGTGGCAAGAAGTAAGATGTCCTGCCTGTGACCCTTGGGCCAAAAGCGATGTGGCTGACGCTGTTGCAGTATGTACAACGCCAGAGGGTCCCGCGGGCAATTGCGGAGCCGATGTAAAATGTGTCAGTGATGGAAGAATGGATTAAGAACCGTAAGACGGGGACTCGAAGTGAAGTAGCGTGTGATGTCTAGCACCACATATACGCCAGGATCGAGAATGACATGCACCCTGTACTGCCTTCCGTACAGAGCCTAGAAAAACGCGTAAAACATTTCTTATCGGTTTCATACGAATATCAACCCTGATTCTGTTCGCGAGGTGTTTTTTTCGATATGAGTACTAGGCTTTAGATTCTACATCTCCTCCACTAAGTGTTGCTCACGAACTGAATGAGGTAGAGTGTGCGAGAGAAAAGAGAATGAGCAAAATGACTCTAGCAGGAGTGGGCGGGGGAAGCAACTGAAAATTATTTCTGCATTCTGGCTATAATTATGATCCGATCTGATTCAGATTCGGCAGTCTGGTAGATATGGTCATTCTCTTTAAAAATGTGCCTGCCACAGATTTTCTTTCTTTGTGTGCTCGGAAGGGGGCAGGGCGAAATTTTTAAATACACTTGTAGCACTGTGATATCACATGAGTCTGGAAACCAAATTTGGTTCGGCTAGCTCTTATAGTCTCTGAGATCTAGCAGACGGGCCAAAGGTCAGAGGGACAGACGGACCGACAGACATGGCTCTATCGACTCGGCTATTGATGCTGATCAAGAATATATATACTTCATGGGGTCGAAAACGTTTCCCTCTATGCGTTGCTCACATCTACTTTTACCAAAAATCTAATATACCTGAAATTTCAGAATAGTTTTTCTAAATTAAAATTCAACAAAAAAAAACGAGTTTGGTGGCTGCAAACTCTGCATATTTTGACGAAAAGACGGAAGACTCAAAAAAAGGGACGTGCGCTCGATTTCAATACTAATTTTCGACTTCTTTTCATTTTCGTTATAACATATTTTTAAGCCTAACCTTTCTAGGGCGGCGAAGCGGGGCGAATTCGCCAAGAGCGAGAGAGAGCTTTATTGCGCTCCCGCTTCGCCCTAAACTATCTTACACTAGACTTCAAATTTTACCAAAATATAAAAATTAGCGTCGTGACGCGACAATACAATATTATATTTCCAAAATGGAAAAGATGGATAAAAAGTTGGATTGATACGAAACGGAAAAATAGTGTAGGTCAACCCCGTCAACTAGCTGCATTACCTATGTTATTATTGGCTTTCAGCTGCATGTATTTGTAAACTTCTAAGTTAAAGCATTAAAGAACATATGTACATTTAAATTTTACGTCTGCGCCGTGTTCTTATTTATTCGAAATAATTATTCGGCCTATCGGGGATACCAAGTTAGGTAGGAAGTTATCCCTTGCATGAGCCATTTACAAAGCGAATTTTTTATATCGGATACTTTAACGCTGATATTAATGTTAACCCGAAGTCGAGAAACCCGCCCTAACTCTATACAATTACCAAGATATGGCATCAGGAACCAATTTTCTCTAATGTGTATAGTTGTTTTCGCAATTTTGTCTCGACTCGGCGCTGCTGAAGTCATTTACGAAAATATGAAACCATTCGGCCGTGGTGTCGCGGTCAGAGTCGAAGCATTGGTGAAAAGAGAATTGAAGCCCCGCGAGATTTTTTTGTCTCATATGGGCATTTCCCTGAAGTCGAACGGGACAGTCGTACGCATTGCAAGTGGTAGAAAATAAAAAATAAGACGGATTTTCAAAATTGTTTTACTCTTTATACCTCTAGCCGATTTTGGGCAACTATTCGTTTTTGAGATTTTGTGAAAAAACCTAGCTATTCGCACGGGAAAATATTGAAGTGTTTTTGGCGACGATCAATTTAATTTGTTGAGCCACTGAGCTTTTTCAGTAGCGTTGTTTTTCGAGGTATGTAAAAGACGATGATTGTTCAGTTAATATTTCACAGTTTACTGGACGTAAGTTTTTATACCCGTACTCAAAAAAGAGTTAAGGGGTATATTCGATTTGTGGTAAAAGTGGATGTGTGTAACACAGAGAAGGAAAATTTTCCGACCCCATAAAGTATATATATTCTTGATCAGCATCAATAGCCGAGTCGATAGAGCCATGTCTGTCTGTCCGTCCGTCCGTCCGTCTGTCCGTCTGTCTGTCTGTCTGTCCGTCTGTCTGTCTCGATGAGCGCCTAGATCTCAGAGACTATGAGAGCTAGGGTAACCAAATTTGGTTTCCAGACTCATGTGATATCACACTGCTACAAGTGTATTTTAAAATACGATAAAGATACGATAAAACTAAAAACGCAGTATCGTAGAGAATGACCATATCTACCAGATTGCTGAACATGAATCAGATCGGATCATAATTATAGCCAGAATGAAGAAGGTAATTTTCAGTTGCTTCCCCCGCCCACTTCAGCCAGAGACACGCTACTCTATCTCCTTCTCGCTCGCACACTCTGCCGCGTTAAGTGCGCGAGAAACCCCTAGCTGAGGAGATGTACAATCTAAATGGTACATCTATAATCTACATGTTAGATGTAGAATATACATTGTAGATGTAGATAGCAAATGTAGCAAAAAAATGTAATATGTAAAATTTTTTTTTAATTCTAAAATTCTTAAAAATTATGTTAAAAAATTTATATACTGACTGAGTTCGGGTATAAGTAGAGTCGCGTCCCCAGAAGCGACTCACACGTTCCTTCTCGTTATATATGTATGTATATGTTTTGTAGCGAAAAATAGCGAAAGGTGTGGATTTGCTTGCGAGAGTTTATGATGGGTTGATTGAAGACGCGGAGCCGGTTCAAGACTGTTGAAAGAGATATATTTATGCTATGAGCGTATTGAACTTTTGGCAGGCAGGTCACTTTGACAGCCAGACAGTTTAATTACGGTGGTGATTGATCTTGAATTTTCTTCTGCTTTTTCTGATAAGCCCCCCACAGCGGACACTAAATAAAATCCTCAACTCTTCGAGTACGGATATAAAAATCCGCCATGCCTCGCAACATCTTTGAGCCATCGAAGAATTCGGTGTAAGAAAACTGTAATGTCTTACAATTGCATTGCACAGCCGCTGTAGTGCCTAAGCATATGCGTTTTACAATGGTTATTTACAGTATTTACAATACAAAATATGCAACTGATTTTCTTGCCACAATCAATTAATCACTTACCTGCTGAAAATTCAACGAGGTGGTTCTCCTTGGACGACAGTGGTATAGTCTTTTTTATTTTATTTCTAAATGGAAAATTGTATTTTATATTTATTGAACCTACACATCCAAAAACAACTTGTTGTGATGCTCTTGGGAGGGTATTACGCATATATTAGATACATCGCATACAAATTACACTACTTAACAAAATTGAACTTTTTAATTAGGCTGTGACCCAAAATGACTTTTTCTGATCAATTTCGGGACTTAAAAATTGTTGCAGTTTGTTTAATTGTTGTTTAAAAATTGTTGTAGTAATTTTTTTTTTTATGGTGTCATTTTTTTTTTTTAAGAATTTTTAAAATCTTGAATTTTTTCTTTTCTTTTTTCAGAGGTAGTGTTTCTATTTTTCACATAGCTTATGTATCTTATATCTGGTTGCATGGAACTTTGCAGCTATAAATCGACCCATACACTTTGTATCTGCAGCTTAACGCCTGGAAGATATTCAAGATTTTTAAGCTTTTTTGCGGTATATTTTTGGCAGTTGGGACCGCAACCTTTAAAAGTGTGTTCTTTGTGCATTTTTTTTCATATTTTAGGTTTGGTTAACGAATGTTAACTCCAAAGTTTCTCCATAGATTTTAATGAGCAATACTTTAAACGACGCCCATTTAATGCACCTATACACAAACAAATAGAAGTCACAGGATATAATTGTTTTCGACTGTTCCCGAGTTTTTAAAGTCAAAATTTCGTTAAAAAAAACCGCAAAATCATAATTTTTGCATTTCAATGCTTTATATTTCCCAGACGGTAAGCTGAAATAGCTAAGTTGTTGGGCTTCTAGCTGTTTTAAATTTATTTTCAAAAAAGCAAAGTTCTTTACAACCAGACGTAATACGCTAGAGTTATGTGCAAAAAATCAGAGTGTGAAATACCAGAATTCAAAAAATCTTAAAAAAAATTCTGTCTGTCAATGCACAAGTCCTGACAAAAAATATAGATGAATTTAGATTTTCATACCCGTACTCAAGGAAACGTTTCCGACCACATAAAGTATAAATATTCTTGATAAGCATCAATAGCCGAGTCGGTAGAGATATGTCTGTCTGCCCGTCTGTTTGCCGCCTGGATCTCAGAGACTATAAAAGCTAGAGCAAAATTTTGTTTCCAGACACATGTGAAAATTTCGCCCAGAACCCTTCCGACCCAGATATTTCAAACTATCATAAATTACTAAATGAAAAAGTGAACGCCCTCGTCAATTACATTAGTACAATCTTGCCGAAGTATAATCTAACAATTTGTTACAAGTCTGCCAGATCGGTTATATGACAGCTATATGAAATAGTACTCAAAATCATATAAAACTTGGAGGGTGGTCTTATGACCCCTAAATTTTGTACACAAACCAATTTTTACGTCAATATCTTTATAAACAAAAATGTCGCCCATATCGGTTATAAGGCAGATATATGATATAGTGCTCCAAATCATATGAAATTTGGTTAAAAGGTCTTGAAAGCGTAAAATATGTACACAATAAAAAAATTTAACTTAATCGCTTTAACTTCAGTTTATGCAAAAATAAAAATGGAAAAAACCACTGTGCAACCCCGGTCCCGACGGAACTGTCGCGAGGGAGGAAATGCCTATAGGCTCATCTATTTTTAACTATGTCTATGCTCTTTCTTCGCGACTGTGATAATAGCTTTAGTTTTATGTGTGTCAATCAATGTGATGCGTCTGTTCTTAAAATTAAATCAAACGCTGTTAGCCTTGCCGATATTAACCCAAAATATTTTTAAATAATTCCACTAATAATTACACTACTCGACAAAACCGAACTTTTTTTTTCCTCAAGGATCCAAACCGACTTTTTCTGATAGATATGGGGCTTTACAATTTTTTAAAGAATTATGGGTTTTTTTCCATGGCAGAACTTTTTTTTGAAGAATTTTTGAAGTCTGGTATTTTTTTGAAAGCTTTTTTCAGAGGTAGCCTTGTTTTTTTTCACATAACTCTAGTATCTTTCATCTGGTTGTTAAGAACTTTGCTATTTTGAAAAGATAATTAAAACAGCTAGAAGTTAAGTCTAAATACTTTGTGATTTCAGTTTACCGTCTGGGAAATATAAAGCATTGAAATGCAAAAATTATGATTTTTGTGCGGTATTTTTTACGAAATTTTGACTTTAAAAATTCAGGAAAAGTCGAAAAAAATATCCTGTGTTCTCTATTTTTTTGTGTAGAGGTGCATTAATTTGGCGTCGTTTAAGGTATCGCTCATTAAAATCTATGGAGAGACTTAGCAGCTAAAATTCGTTAACCAAACCTAAAAAATGAACAAAAAATACCTTTTTGACCCAACGGGCCCAACTGCCAATTGGGAACAAAGCAAACGAAAAAGGGTTTACATTTGGTACCTGATCGCGATCGCAATTCCCGAACCAAGGTATAGTTTTCAACAGCACTTTGAATTGGAATGATTATATTCGCAAGGCGATAGTTAAAACTATCGTGAAAATTATATTCAGGGGTGCCACAGAAATCACTTCCGCTGGAAAATCACCTCAATTCCATTGCGCCGTGCCACACACCGATTTTTCAGCGGAATCAAAATCACTCACAATTTATCCAGCGATTTGATTAAATACACCCACCTAAAACGATTGGAATCTTACTTTACCATAAAGGTTATTCAATTGGTGATTAACCCTCATCCAAATAATTTAACATTATACATGTTAAGTTAATAAAATGCTTTAGTAAATCACTATTCAATCCGCTGACTGCTCTCAATCCGCTGCAGAGCGAGGTAGCCACTTAGGGCGATTCGTACTTTCCAAGTTAATACAGTAATGCCACATTTTTTAAGTCGATTTCGGAGCAATATATTTTATATTAATTATACTGAAAGCATTCTGTTTTTCTTTTATTAAGCATTACAAAAAATAGCACATTGCAGTAAAACTTCGTTTACGTCAAACGTATGCATACTTTTTGTGCAAATTGTGAAAAAATTTGTAGTCATTTGTAGTTCTACCAGGTGGCATCGCTTTAAAATGCCAAAACAGAACTAACAAATCATTTCTACATATTATTGCCATTGCATTTATGTCAAAAATCACTGTTCGGCTATGTGCAGACCCATGGGCAGCACAAATAGAAGCATAGCGACCAAAAACTGGTAATTTTAATGAACTAAATTAGCAGTAGTTTGAGAAGACAATCACAAAAACCACATGCGTATCGTCTGAAGGCGAAAACGAGTCCGATGCGCACCTGAGAGGCCTACGCTTCAAGGTTTGTATTCTAATATGTTGCCTCCGTAGTTCTTCGATGGCCAACAGTCTCAGTAAAAGCAGTATAAAAGAAAAAAAGAAAAACCAATTGTTTTGATATGATAAAATCAATAAAACTGCAAAATGAGCCCCATTCGAAATGAATTTCGAAAAGTGTCAACCCTAGCCTTAGTTCGAATTTGGTTTGTGACAATGCTAAGAAAAATGAAATCGCTCGGAATTCTGTGGCACGGCGGAAATTTTTAAGCGGAAATCCTCTGCGCGGTTTTCAATTTCACTAGTGATATCTGTGGCACCGCTAAACTTAGCCAAAACATGACTAAGCTTTATATTATATTTATTATATCGGAAAGAAGTTTTTTGCTACATAGATGTTAATAGTAATCAAAGGCTCAATGCGATATTTAACGAAAAAGCACGCTATGTCTATAGAATAAAAAGGTCAGATCACATTTCGGAACTATCTCTAAAGATCTCCATTTAGCTAAGAGCTAGGACACTAATTTTCATGCAAAAATGAATCATTACCAATGAACCAGCTTACTGGTTCAATGAACTACGCCCTACAGTGTCTGGAAGAAGGATATTTTGTCAGTTTAATTATGTAATCTCGCTAACTCTGAAAAGCAAATGACATAAAACAGATTAGAAACGCATCGCAAGTTAAACTTAAGCTTTACACATACCTCGAAACACAACAAGAAATTTAACTAATGCTTATCAAAATACAAAACAAAAAAATAATTTAATAACGAAACAAAAATACTAAGAATAAATCAAATTTAAAATATCAATAGACCAACGTAAATGAATAAATAATAAACCATTAAACTTAAAAACTTAAAATAATACTTTAAAACAAATTAAAAACAAATGAAAATAAAGCATGGCTATCAAATTTCTAGAATTAAAATGAATGAATGGATACTGTAGGTCTAAAATAATTTTGTGCCCAGTGCTCTAAATATAAGTTAATCTTGCAGCCCCAGGATAAAGACCAAAATAAAAATAGATATCGTCTCTTCGAGTACGGGTATAAAAACTATGATTATGAACATTTTATTTTTTGGACCAGGTTGACCAACAGAAAGGGCGTTACTTATCTTACTATTATATTGTATGCTTAGACAGGACGTTAGGATTTATCATTCTTTCTTATGCTAATTAACATGTCTCAGTAATATACTGTGTTACAATATTTAAGATTATGCTAACGATCATGATCTAATTAAAGTGCTTGCTTAGTGGTGCTTCAATTTTAACTTATATGTCCTGTCATATCTGCAAAATAAATTTTGAGTGGTCTCACACATACATGCTTGCTATCCGTCGGCTCGTGTCACGTCATGAGCCGAACGCGGTCATTCCCAGAGCCGAACGTGATCGGCCCCAAAGCCGAAGACCTTGGAACGTTCGCTGAAAACTCAGCTGCACCACTTTCGTTGTATGAACTGGCACATCAATATACTGTATGGTTAGTGATATAAGCATGTGTGAAGACCAAAATCTAAAAAAAAAAAGATGGCTTGATTCGAAGCGATATGGTGTCGGGTAGTGTTATCAGTGTTACCACAAACAAATTTGATTCATTGTGCGCTTTCACGAGTATAAAATAACTTAGACGGAATATTTCTAGAATTTACATGTCACCAAAGACGTGGTCACCACATGCCATCGCCCGGAATATACTTGGCGTGCCTAAGCACAGCCTCTGTACTGAAGCGTCTGGGACAAATAAAAATACCCTCTCTAAGAGATTACAACAAATGCTCAACAAAAATATAAATCTTACTGTGAAATAGCGGATCCAGCATTTTTTTCTTCACAGTCGTCGTTTAATTGGTAGTCTTCAATAGATTTCCTTTTTTTTTCTTTCGCCGAGCTCTGTAATATTAAAATAATATTTAAATTTATGCAAATAAATAAAAAGAAAGAAAATAAAATAAACTTTAATTTTTTGACTGCATAACACATACACGTATACATTTACGCTAATTATGTAAATAATTGTTCACAAATTACAATATACAAACCAAATCGAACACTTTTTATACCTGTACCCAAAAAAGAGATAAGGGATTTAGATTTGTGGTAAAGCCTAGTACTCAAATCGAAAAACTGTTTGCTAGCAAATGAATGTCATATATTCTTTGACCAGCCAGTGTGTGACTGCGCTCCGAACGGTTACTCTGCTCAGACAGCTGCTTGGTTTTGTTGAAAGTAAATAAAATTCACTTCTTCGGCTAGGGCTGCTCTTCCCCAGCCATATCCTGGGCTCCACAACATTTTATTGGCAAGATAATGTGTCTGACTATCAGCAGCAGCAGATGGCGACGGCTCCCGTGCCGGACACCGTGAAGAAAAAATGTTTTGAAAACTATATATGTTTTATATTTATGAAAATTAATAAAAATAATAGATTATAATATCCATATAATTCTCATTCATATAATACTGCATTAACTAGCTTCTATTTTTCTTCATTATTAAAATATTTCATTTATTTTTTTGTACTCTTATTGCAATGTTTGCTTCGTGTTTGCTGGCAAAAGATATCAAATTGATATCTTTTTCGAGGTGGGTCTAAACATACCAAAAAAACAAGCAAATACTTCTGATACTTTTCCAGTATATACCGACCTTTTTGTTTTTCGATCTGAGTACTGCCTTCCGTACAGAGCCTAGAAAACAGTTTTACGCTTAAAATATTTCTTATCGGTTTCATACGAATATCAACCCTGATTCTGTTCGCGAGGTGTTTTTTTCGATCTGAGTACTAGGCTTAAAAGGGGACGAGTGTAACGCAGAGACGGAAACGTTTCCGACCCCTTAAAGCATATATGTATACTTGTATCAACTCGCTATTGGGATATTTAGAATATATGCGTTCGTGTTCTGTGAAATCCCTCTTTGAAAGGTTGTTAAAATTACCTTGCCATAAGGATTTGCATTTCCTTCTGATAGCGCACTTGTATGTGTGTTCGCATTTTTATACATTTCTATGTAATCTTTTTTAAAACAATTTTTTTCAAATTCCTTTTCTTGGGTTTGTCCTGAATTATCCTGAATATTTCGAAATATATGATTAATGTTAGAATCTGGTATGTGCGTAGATGCTTCTGTTTGATCTATGAAATTTTCTATTAATATTTTAAAGCTTTCAAATAACAGAACTTATATATGTATTACCATTTTTATCGGATGTTTTAATAATTCGAACTAGTCCCAGATTCGCATTAAAGTTGTGATTACATCCGTAGATATTTATTCGGCTGCATCGTAAAGATTCTGTGTCATTTTCCTTTCTTTTTCGAATTAACAAATCTTTTGATATACCTGATTTTTTTTTCAAATTCGCTTCTCGACTTTTTCTTTTCACTAAAATAAATATAATCGTGATTAAATTTGATAATCATAACTCGGGATCCTGATACCACCGAAACGTTAACGTTCTTAGTGTCCTGGATCAACATCGTAAAAGCAGAGATATCAGAAGAAAAATCGAAAAATCTAACAAATTTAGCCTCACAGCAAATTGTCTTTATTAAGCTGGTTAAGATAAATACAATTCACTAATTAATGTAAAATAAAATATAATCTGATTTCTAAAATCCAGGCGTCGTCAATGAAGACGGATATTGCTATACCGACTCCGCTATGGATGACGTTAAAAAAGTATACAACTATATATACATTATGAGGTCTATCTGTCCGTCTTATTTGACGCCTAGTTCTCAGACACTATAAGAGCGAGAGCAACCAATCTCCTGTGATATCACACCGACACGCCCCCACATCCAGAATCTTAAAGATCCAAGAGAACGGAAAACGCATAACCGCAGGAAATGACCATACGTATCAACCAGATGGCCTGCAAATGGCACGTCTAAGGGACAGCGTGGATCATGGTCTTATAAATTTATAAGTAGTAAGTAAGCTGAACAGAAACACACATATAAATCAATACATAAAATGTCAGTGGTGACGCAGAGTAAATTTTCAGATTATCCTGCCAAAAAGGCAATTCGAATGGACATGCAAAACATCAAAAGCGTTTCATCACTTTTAGAGCTAAGAAAGAGTAAATATATGTTTACGTGTTTACAGTTCGTATGGAGGAATGGGAAATAGGGAGGTTATTTTACAATGGTTTAGAAATTTTGAATTAATTTCTCCGTAGATCCATTATGGCATCCCAATATTCGCCCTACTTAATCGGCCAATTCGTTACAGTAAAAGCATTCTGAGTTCGCCTTCAGATATAGTCAGTAATTCTCCTCATTTCTCATCCATGCAACAACAATGTGCCACAGAATACATACATATATAAAAATTCTTATATATATAATCGCGAGGCATTAAAATTTGGTCTGTGCAATTGATAAATATTGCAAATTTCCATAAACTTACTCACATCGCAAAATTTTTTCGCTTCCAATTCCGTTTAAGACTATTGGCAGCTGTGATTTGCAAGGTGGAGAGTTATCATGATTAATGGTTGAATTGATATCCGTGTTGGAGTCCTTGACGATTTCCTTGTCCTTAATTGACTAAAATCACGTTATTTTATTTCAAACTAGAAAACATATGGTACTTACTTTTACAAATTTAAGTGGATACATACTAATCGGCACGCCTCGACTTACTGCAATCAAATACGGAGATATAATTTTTAAATTGGACCGTTTTGTGGTCTCATATGTCTCATCAAGTACCCAAAACTTTTTCGAATATTCCCTATCAAAACTTGGACTAATGTGAATATTAACAATTAGCTCCGACTCGCAAGATCCGCCTTTTGTGTATAAAATGGCATTTAAATAGTCCGCCGGACTTGAATCGGTAAAACATTTAGCAAAAGCATGTTTTAACACAATTTTACATAAAGCGTATATAAAAAACATAAAGATTGGTCGCTTCATTTTATTTAGGTGATTTAATTGTGATCTTTTTTTTTGTTTAAAATATTTTACAATTTGATTTGATTAAAATTTCAAAACAGTTTTAAACTAATGTTATATGTAATAAGATATTGAGCGTGTATACGTATATAAATGTACATATGCGCATGTTAATACATGTTATTGTTATCCTTTGAATACATACATACATATATTTGAAACTATTATTCTTTTGGGCAAATACTTTCAAAGAACATAAGATATCATCTCATACACAATAAAGTGTATAGTAGAGTGGGCTAAAATCCTAAATTTTGAATATTTAGTCGGCCTGGTATAAGAATGTTGTGTTAAGGGATTCTAAAACGAGTGCAACAAACATTTTTGAAATCGGTTAACGATTGATCCTTGCTCATCGAGGTAAAACAATTCGCTTTTGGCCAAGCTAGTCAAAATTTGAGTATATTTGTAAATCAGGGTTTTCGTGTCTTGTTATACCAAACTAGCCGAATTGGCGCAGAAACAGTTGCATCGGCCACCGTTGAGTCCTAATGGGCATCGTTTTCGAACAAATTCAAACGTTTACAACCATCCCGAAAAATGGCGCACAGCACACCATCCACAGTACGAAGTGTAACGAAGGTGATTAAGCGTAGAGGCGTCTCAGGGGGGTTCCACCAATCACGTCCCAAGAAAAGACAGGGCAAGTTCTTGAAGTGCTTCTTTATTGAATATATTACAAGTAGACTGCGTAAAAAAAGGCCGTTTTACATAGAGTGTAGAAGCGAAGTGGTTCGAGGGTTCCGCCCAGAAACTGCCCGTGGCTGTCGGCAGCGAGAGCGGGAGCGTAAGCGTAAGAGTGGTGAGCCTGAGCGCGCGAGAGACCGTCACCGGAGTGAAAATGCTTATAAGCGTGAGAGCGAGGGCAACAGCTTGCGTAGCTGGAATGCTAACAGTGGTGTGGCTGGAATGCCCACAGAGCTGTGGCCCCGCCAGCGCCGTCCCCACTCTGAACAGATGATTTTGGGCCTCTAGTGTTCACCAAACGCAAAAGAAGATAGAAGCATTTGTCTAGGCGTGGGTGCACTGTGTCCGAGTGCATCGGTTGAACAAACATCAGAGAAGCTAGCAACAGCGTCTTCACCAAAGGACGGGGAAAACGCTTTGTGCAATTCTCGTTATCAATACACGGTGACTCTGGGTTGTGGTTGTGGGCCATGGATCATGTTCGTTGTCACAATGGAATGCAACTCCGGATCAGTTACTGGATCTGGTATTACAGCAGAAATGATCGAATCAATATGACCTGTTGAACATGCAAAGCAAAATGTGTACATTTGGTAAACCACGCTGCTGCCATTCAATGGAGTACATCTAACAACGAATTTCGCCCAAAACCTTTTCCTTAACAATGTAATTCATGAGTACTCTGATCTTTTCTTTGAATACTCTTGCAGTGATATCACGTCGATTGCTAGATGTCTGTCCTGTCAGCAACAGATTTGTAATTTCGGCCATTTCGAATTGCAAGTGATGAATAAATCCGAACGTCCGTAATTCCGCACGTACGTCATCGCATTTTGAGCGTACTCATGTATGTCGCGCGGGCTTCCAGCATAAGTTGCTGGGAAAATGGTCAAACAACCTATGTTGGCGGCGGCCTTGCGAAAATCCTCCAGCTGAACCCTCCCAGAGGGTGCCGGCTGGGCAATTACCCCGGATCGGGTAATGCATTACCGTTTGCTCTGTCCGAGGTAATGCAGTGTCTAGCTAAGGCCAGGTCCAGGTCTTCCCGATATATAATTGAGGGAACTGAACCATGGCTATGGCTGGAGGTACCTGACGGACAGTCATAAAACGCTAGGGGGTGGTCCCCCCGATAAATATTAACCACATGGACCGGAGTAAGGATGAAGAAGGGACTGGGATGTCAGTCCAAACGTCGGTGGAATGCGTGACTGTTACCATCGACAGGCACGGGGAGGAGCAATCCTCTCTGCGTGTCGCCAGCGGTCACAATTCTAATATGGCGGGAGCAGGTAATATTAGTATCAAAGCTACTGCCACCAAAACGCCTCAATGCAAACTCAGCCGCACGGGTGCCGTGGTCGAAGCAGACTCGGACCTGGAGAGCGTGCTCAGTGTAAGCAAAACGGAAAAGATAGCCTTCTCCGCTCGCCTGTACCAGGTACCAACGCTCCATCGAGAGTGCCAAGGCCACTCCGGCGGGCAGGCGGCCCTGATCGTGGCCCTGCTCGACCGCAGCAGTGCAAATGGGAAGTTGACGGCGGCGCAGTGGAAACAGGCCCACGCCCAGCTGGTAGAATCCCTTTTCGCGCGAATGGAGGACGCGCCGGACGCTGCCATGCCCACCTTCGACGGTGCGGGATGGCTGAACGGGGATGAAGATCCTCAAATGTAATGATGACCCGACGAGGAAGTGGCTGTTGCAAGCAGGGACTGCACATAATGATTATTTGTTTTTTTATTATTACAAAAAATCATTCACTTAAAAATACTTTAAGACAGCGAGAAATATACCAATATTAATCTTGTCCTTAGGGAAGAAATAAAAATATTATATTTATTCGTACTCAGTAAGAAAAGACAAAACATAACCACCAATTTTTTTATAACAAAAAATTCTTCAGGAAAAGTCCTTAAGGAAAAGTTGAAATTACAACTTGAGTTTTATTTTTGAGCAAAAAATAAAACTCAAAGAATAATGATTATTTTTTGAGTTATAAAGTATAACTTAAAATTAATCATTATGTTCTGAGTCAGTCAATAAAACTTGAAAATGAATCATTGTTGTATAATTGTTTGAATAAAACTTATAATGATTACAGTCCCTGGTTGCAAGTGGTGCCCAAATTGAAAGCTCTGTGGGAGGGGGCCAAGCTGGAGGTAGTGGACAGGGAGTCCATTGCAGTCCAGGGAGACCGAGCACTGAAACTCCTCCAGAGGCAGAATACAGAGGTGCCTACAGCTGACTGGAAAATCTTGCACGTTGGTAGCCCGTTACCCAATGAGGGGTGCCAGCACATGATCATCCAGATCAATAAGGAGGCAGAGGACATGCTCTACCCGAGATTCGGGAAGATGGCATGGGGCGTAGGCAGTGTCTACCTACGTCTCAAAAAGCGCCACCCCGAAGACAAGGAGACAAGGACGCACACCCTGCAGGCAGGAGAGGTGGAGAAGGACCTAGGTCCGGAGTCCATCGTGGAGGCCGCCCAGGATCTTGCGCTGGACGACTCCGATGCCGCAGAGGACGAGGACGGTGACCTGACTATAATAGTCAACCCGTCGAGTGCAGTTGAGCCAGTCTCCCACATTGAGAGTGCTGCAGCTCGACTTGCATAAAAGCAATGTCGCGTCGGCGGAGCTCCTCATTGCCTTGGAGCAAGGGCCCGTCGACATAGCTTTGGTCCAGGAGCCATGGATTGCCTCCGGCAATGCTGTGGCCGGACCATGCTTATCTTATATCTCATTACAGCACTGAAGACCTGGCTGCGGTGATGCTTGAAAGCGAGGACAAGCGCCTTATGGTAGCATACTGCTACATGGAGTCTGGTGGCGGAAGCCAGTCCGAAAGACCACCAACTTCTCGTCGGTACGGACGGAAACGCACATCACAACGTGTGGGGAAGCCCCGATATCAACGAAAGAGGTGAGTCACTTCTAGACTTTATACTATCCACTAACCTAGATGTAGCAAAAGTGGGCCCCACCTCGTCTAACGTACTAGATCTGACACTCGTAACGGGGAACAGTACTTTGGTATCTGGCTGGAGAGTCCTTGAAAGACCATCCTTCTCAGACTACAAGTACATTCAGTTTAAGTTTAAACACTCTCCGAAGATAATTGTCTATAGAAACCCCCGGAACACGAAATGGGAAAAGTTTAAAAAGACAGTTACCTCGAAGCTCGCGAATCGTCCGGGCACAGTAAAATCCCCGGAAGACATAGAAACGTCCCTAGAGACCCTATCCAAGGAACTACTGGATGCGTACCACGCAGCATGCCCAGCCTCGAGAACGAAAAAGAGAACCAGACCACTCTGGTGGAACCGGGACTTATCGCTTCAAAGAAATAACCTCAAAGAATTCTTCAAAATCGCCAAACTGGCGAACGACGAGATAATGTATGAGGAATACAAAACCCTACTCAGGGAGTACAAGAAGGAAATACGCAAGGCACAAAGAAACTCGTGGAGGAACTTCTGCTCCAATATCGAGAAAGTCCCAGAAACGGCCAGACTCCGGAAGTTGCTATCAAAGCAACCCACCATACAGAGTCAGCTGAAACGGTACAAAAGCACCTGGACGAGATGGTATATTTCCAGCCATGCTACAGGCGACCTAAGAGGTGATCACCCTATGGCTCTCGGCAATATACTCAGCTTGTCTGAGCACGGGCTATAACACTATTCAATGGAGGACCTCGAGGATTGTCTTCCTTCCAAAGGCAGGAAAGTGCATCCATATGAGCCCCAATGACTACAGACCGATAAGACTCACCTCTTTTCTACTCAAGACCCTAGAAAAGCTGCTGGATCTATACATCAGAAACGATGTAGGGGGGCGGATGTCAACCAACCAGCATGCCTACTCCAAAGGGAAATCGGTAGAGACGGCACTGCATTCGCTAGTAGCCACAATCGAAAATGCCCTCCAAAATAAGAAGTATACTCTAGGAGTGTTCGTAGACATATCCGGAGCATTCAACAACGTGAATACGAGCGCGATAATGGACCGCCTAGAAGCGATCAACACACATCCCGCAATCAACCTCTGGATAAAGAACCTTCTAAGTTGTAGACGGGTGTACTCAGAGTGGGGCACCGCTTCCATGGTGAAAGGGGCACACAGAGGCACACCTCAGGGTGGGGTCCTGTCGCCCCTCCTATGGAATCTGGTGGTCGACGACCTGATAAAGAGATTCGAGAGGAGAGCCCCAAAAATAACAGTTTATGCGGACGACATAAGCATAATTATTACGGGAGTATGCCCATCGAGCCTCAGCTCTATAATGGAATCAACACTCAGGGAGATATGTGAGTGGGCGGGAAAAGTAGGACTCAGTATCAACGCGGACAAGACGGACCTCATTCTCTTCACCAAGAGGTACAAGGTACCGTCATGGATCCCCCCGAAAATTAACAGAACCAGGCTTACCCCAAAAACACAAGTCAAATACCTCGGCGTAGTACTGGACAGAAAGCTGACATGGACCCAATTTATTGGAATTCACCCTTTCCACCCTTGCCACCATTGCGCTATATGCATTCAAGAAGATGCTTAGCAGCACATGGGGCCTATCACCTGCACTAATGCACTGGATCTACATCTCGGTAGTGCTACCGACTCTGCTGTATGGAGTCTTAGTGTGATGGCAGGCTACAGAAAAGAAAACCTACAACAAGCTGATGGATAGAACTCAGCGGCAGGCACTGCTCTGCATCACTGGGGCGCTGAGGTCAACCCCAACAAAAGCACTCGAAACAATACTCGGAATTGACTCCCTGGACATCAACGCTCAACTGACTGCAGGTAAGGCAGCACAACGCCTAGTCGCATCAGACAATATGTCGCTGTAAGGATTCGGGCACAGTTCAATAGGCCGAGACATGATCAGTATATCTGACTACATGATCCCCCGAACTTGCCTGGACGTCAAAACAGTGATACACATGGAACCCGACGACTGGAAAGAAAGTTGTGATCAGAATGAATACATAAACATATACACGGATGGCTCCAAGATGGAGTGAGGAGTAGGTGTGGGCATATACTGTACAGACCCTGAAATAAGGCTGTCCTATAAGCTTCCGAACCAATGCAGCATATTCCAGGCATATTCTTTGCAATGCGGAAAGCGGCGGAGGTTGCTCGATGTACGGAACGCCCACATAATGTGGTGAACCTGTTCGTGGACAGCCAGGCGGCGATAAGATCCATGCAGTCATCAGCGGTCAGTTCCAAAAATGTCCTGGCAAGCAGGGAGGCATTAGATTTCCTAAGCACGACAAAGTCAGTTCCCAGCCACCAGGGCATCGAAGGCAACGAGACAGCAGACTTGCTGGCTAAGGAAGGCGTCGGGCTGGCAAACGACAGGACTGAGAACGTGCCTGTCTCCCTCAGAGCGCTTCAAAGCGATCTAGAGAGGCGGGCACACATACAGGCCAGTAGCAGGTGGAGGAGAACCACCAACTGCAAGATCGCAAAAACCATGTGCAAGGAGAGCAATGGTAAACTCAGCCGCTACCTACTGCACCTACCACGGAAGGACTGTAGGATGCTAATGGGTACACTCACAGGTCATTGCCTGGCTGCAGCACATGCAGTCAAACTAGGCATTACCAACAGTGGCAAGTGCAGGAAATGTGATGAATCTGGGGCTATCGAAACCCTGGAACATCTAATCTGCCAATGCCCGGCCCTCTCAAGGGCAAGAAACATACTTCTTGGCAGCCCGGTACTGGTTCCGTGAGGGCCGTACGGGACAACCTAACCTATGTTGGCGGCGTTTCCTTCAGTAGCGATGGCGTCACGCAAGTGGATGCACTCTTCTAATCGTAACTTCGACTGATTTAAATGAATGAAATTGAGCCGCTCCGTTTCGACCTTTACGTACATGTGGAAGCAGTACTGTTAAAACAACCCGCGATATCTCAAAAGATGATTGTCAAACTCTTGCCTCCATCAATACGCATATACAATTCATTTCGCTGACCTTTTTATTCGTTTCATCTCCTGAATTATGAAATTATCCAACTTAGTTGTAGAATGAAAAAATTAAGGAATTACTCTTAAGCAAACCTGTCGTTGGTCAATGCAACGACATTCTCCTCATTTTTAAATTGGATCTCATCGTATCTCATCGCATCTCACCGAACCTTTCATGTTGAAGTCAGTGGAATGCAACTCCGGATCAGTTACTGTATCTGGCTGTTTCTGACTGTAGCAACTTCTGGACGTCCCCAAGGTAGTTCTCTTGGCCCTTTGCTTTTTTGTATTTTCATAAAAAATATTTGTTCCTGCATTCAATCTGCCAAATATCTTCTTTATGCGGACGACCTTAAAATTGATATGCCGGTGAATTCCATAATTGAGAGCTATTTATTATAGTCTGACTTGAACAAAATCAGTATGGTGTATTCCAAATAAATTGCATCTAAATCTAAATAAATGTCATGTTCGCAATAGTAAATTTATCTTAATCAGTCTTTCCGACCCCATTAAGTATATATATTCTTGATCAGCATCAAAAGCCCAGTCAATATGGTCGATTTGTATGCCAAAAATTACATGTTGGTCCGAGGAAATGTATAAAAATACGAGAAGGAACCCGTCCATCCGTCTGTCATTCTTGATGAGCGCCCAGTTCTCAGAGACTATACGAGCTAGAGCAACCAAATTTTGTTTGCAGACTCACGTGATATGACACTGCTACAGGTGTATTTAGATGTAGATACGAGATGTAGCAAAAAATGTTAAATGTAAAAGAAGCGACTCACACTTTCCTTCTCGTATATTTTTATACATTTCCTCGGACCAACATGAAATTTTTGGCATGCAAAAATTAAAATGAAAATAATTATAAATGCCAAAAATTATTATTTCTTTATTTTATTTTCCTAATTTAAAATTTTTGGAGCCTCAAAGTCTATCAGGAAAAATCGGTTTCATGGTCAGTGGCGTAGCTACGTACGTGCAAGACAGTGCGGCGCACCGGGGCCCTTGAGCTTAAGGGGCCCTCAAGCTCAAGAGCCAAGACTCTGACCAGCAAATCACTAAAAAATCTCTCACTCCACACATCTTTTTGAATTGCACGCATGAATTCGACTTGTATAATTAGGCGTCGTTTAAAGTATTCTTCATTAAATTCTAAGGAGAAACGGAGTAACGTTCCAAACGGTAAAATATAATTTTTGGAGGGTTTGTCAACCAATTTCAGGTCAGCCGTTTCTTCATTGAATTTAATAAACGATACTTCAAACAACGCCCAATAATTGCAGTTATAAAAAAAAACAAAAATTTGTAAAAACGAGAAGGAATTTGTACAATGACGTACAATGAGATTATCCTGTGGATATCACATGAGTCTGGAAACAAAATTTGGTTGCTCTAGCTCTCATGGTCTGTGAGATCTAGGCGCTCATCAAGACAGACATAGAATCGACTATTGATGCTGATCAATGGTGTCAGAAACGTTCCTTTCTCTGCGTTACACACATCTACTTTTACCAAAAATCTAATATACCGCTGAACTCTTTATGAGTACGGCTATAAAATTTAAACTATCAGAAGAAGTCGGTTTTGTTCGAAACGAAAATAAAAACTTTAATTTTGTCGAGTATTGTAATCTTGCGAAAAGTAAGGCCAGAAAAAGAATGTAATTTTGGTAAGTGTACAATAAAGTTTTTTGAACACATTCACTTTCAAATAAATAATTTTATTCACCTCATGACCTTATACCAATATTATTAATCCATAAAGCTCACACAAAATCCTCTTAATGACAAAGTATCTTTAGTTGGGGGCCGAATTTTTTTTTTTGCACCGGGGCCCTTACTCACCTGGCTACACCACTGTTCATGGTTGGTATGGAAAGTGTAGAATAATAATAATAATACAGGCAGCCACCGGTTGTCACTTTCGCAAATAATTTCCGATTTACTCTTCAAAACGGAATGTAAGGCATTCGGCATCCACATTCGGAAAACGCAAAAAAAAAAATGAATTTTATTTTAACAGCTGTAGCAGCCCGAATTAGCTTTCGATAAATCTCTGTTTAACATAACAAGACGTTTATGATTTTTTTTTCTCGAAATTTTTACTTGAAAAATTGCGAAAAGTCGAAAAAAAATATAATTTTTGGCAAACATTTTTGGTTTTAGATAGATGCATTGATTAGGCGTCGATTAAGGTATTGCTCTTTATCGATAAACGGTCAACTTGCAGCCGTTTGTCCAAAACGACTCAAAACTAATATTACCGTACCATCAGATTGAGAGTCGAAATCTCACATTGATTAGCAAGTGGGGATGTAATGGATCTTCAGGACAAAGTGCATATAAGCAAATAATAGAAACGGATGATAAATCCATTAAAGATGCCAACATGTTAATGGCTTCTCTTGTCCTTCTGAGGCTAAAATCGTTTTCTCCAGAACATTGGAAAAATCGGCGACGAAAGGTCACTATTGCCTTCCGATATTATTTAAATACGCCAAGGAACCTTCAGAATTGATAAAATCCACAATGACTGAAATTAAGAATGACGGAGTTCCTCTGTGTGGACCTCTGCTTAAGAAAGTATAAAGCCAGGATTATTGGAATTCATGGATAGTCCAACTATTACTGTGTGAGGACCTTTCTCAGGCTGGGAGTCCAGGTGTCCTGAATCACAAGATATTTGTAATTCACGAGGACTTTATTGGGAAAAACAGGAACTTTAATAGCAACTGAAATATAATGGTAAGCGAAATCACAACATTTTTTGGTTATTTGAAGTTTTAATCGGTTTCTTTATTGATTCGTAGTCTAATACCCGTTAGTTTGGCTGGGTGAACTGTTTCTTCCTCGCTATCAGATAAAGACCATATGATAGTTCTTGGTGATTTCAATTTGCCAGGTAATGTTTGGTCTTCGGTAAACGAGTCTAATAATGTTGTGTTCATGTCACGACATGACTTTATCGACGGCTTGCTAGACCTATCCCTGTCTCAAGTCAACCATGTGGAAAATTCCTTGGGTCCATTTCTTGATCTGTGCTTTGTCTCGGATCCGACCATAGCTTTGCTAACCCCAGCTCTTCCGCTCACTATACCTGACGACTCCATCCTGCATTCGAAGTGTTGGTTGATATTGGGCCTACTGTATTGGATCGAACGGGTAGGCACAAACATTTTTTATAACGTGCTTGACACATTTTTTATGCTTGTGTCCCACTTTCTTGTCCGGTTAGATCTGGAAAGGCTTACCAAAGAGTTATCCAGTATAAAAAACTAAAAATCAAGACTTTATAAATAATTTCGAGAAGTTGGTTCTCTCTCTTCTCTTTCTCGCTATGTAATATCTCGGTAAAATTTCTCCCTTCTTAACACTCAATGCTATACAAATTACCTATCTCAATGGAGGATACAATTTTCACAGGACCCTAAGCAATTCTGATGCAAATAATTATAGAAGTATATCTTAGTTATCCGCTGTTCATAAAATGTTTGAAAAAATTTTAACTCCGCACTTGCAACATCTCTGCAAATCACTTATATCTCCGTCTCAGCACGGATTTATAAGGCGACGATCAACAACCACAAATTTATTAGAATTTACCTCTTCATTAAAGGCTTTCAAGGTAACTTGCAGACGGATGGCATTTACACAAAAAATTCAAAAATTCCTTGGCCTTACCTGGGATGCAGGTGTGAGACTGCCATCTTACTCTCGTAGATTGCTTTTAATAAACCTTCTAACCTTAGTTAGTCGTAAAAAAATACTTGGGGTGATTTTTATGCACAACTGGATCAAGGGTGACGTAGATAGCCCAGACTTGTTGAGCCGCATAAACTTTACGATTCCTATTTGATCTACTAGAAACTTTATTACATTGTTCCTTCCGCTTTGTAGATCAAATTATTCCTTGCACGAACCATTTAGAGTCCTATGCTTGGACTTCAACTCCCTCTACCATATAATATCAACCACTAATTCCCATCCTTCCTTAAATCACTAATACTAACTTACGTTTCCCGTAATTAGTACAATTTCTTAGATATCTTGGAAATAGGCTTCGGCTTGGTATCGCAGTCATTGCATATCAACGTCCAGACAAATAAAATGTTAAGATTATTAGAAATTCCTAAAAAATAAGAACAATTAAAAAAAATGGTTTTTTCTTTTTTGTAAAATTTGTTTAAGTTAAAAATTAAATGCAAAATAACTCTTTATGGTATAATAGGCCATTCAAAATTCTTTATCGATCCAAAAAACTTGAAGTTTATCATTTTACATAGAAAAATATGCACAGGCAACAAAGTTCAACTTTGACTATTTATTGTAAAGCTTCTAGATTATGTAGCACCATGTACTTTTGAACGCAATTTATTTCATGAAGATATCTTGATTCGTTCGGAAGTTATTAATTTAGCAAGCTGAAATGGCTAAAGGCCCCACTGTGCGTCGGAAGAAATCGCAGCAGAAGCGGTTATTGTTGACTCAGCTACAATGCCTTGTCGTATGTTATGATGTCTCCCGTTGCATAGACAGACTTGATTTATTTGATAAGTGTATATAGTATTATGTAATATTTGTTCGGCCAAACTTTTAGTGTCATAAAATGTTGCCTTGTATGTTTGAACTTAAATGAATAATCACTTAATTGATCCTCGCTTTGTAGTACCTTACGCTCATTGTTAATCTCCTTGTTACGCTCTTGCATTGAACTCACCACATTAGAGGCCCTGTTATGCTCAGTGCTCAGGCACTTAGAAACCGAATAAATAGTTATTGGCTAGTACTCAACCGAATCCTTCGACGTTTTGATTACTCTTGGATTACTGCAAATTTCTTCTCATCGAATCTAATTAGTTTGTTGGAGATTGGCACACCCCCATCCTTGAACAAGTATATTGAGGAAAACGCTACTCGATCAAACAATATTATTTGATGAATCATTTTGCGACTGAACATAAACATTTGTAGAGTTATTAAGACAACAAATTTTTATTTCAATTAAGCGGTACATCGTAAGAAGAATGTTTATTAAATAACGCATTATCTGATTTTAAGGTATCCATAGAACTACTCTTATCAATAAATGACCGTATATCTAAAAGACTACTCATATTTTGGACTAAAGGTCCCTCCTTTTGGTCCTTCGGCGTATTTTCGAATCGATGTCCAGCACTACTCTTTTCAACATAATTTTTGTAAGGGTAAATACTCGTATTCTTTTGTATTAATGGAACAAAAGGTGCTCCGTTTAATGCTCCCTTAAACAAATATTGCATGTGATCTTGCTGACTATGAGTTTGTGATAATATGGAATGAGATGAAGTTTTGTTTATATTTTCATAAGTAACATCATTGTTGCTTAATTGACTTCCGTAATATAAAGACGGTGTCCATTGTGATAAAGGAGCTATGGTCGTATTTGAGTGATCTTTGGGAAAAAATGTATAGTGATGTTGGAGATGAAATTGCGGTTGTATATTTCTTAGAAGCATTAAAATGACATTGTTGAAAGAGTTAGATTGGACGATGGAACCAAAACCATTTGGATTTTTGGAATGGCTTATAATATTATGGTTGCTAAATTTATCAGAGACCTTTGGTGGTAAATCCGACATTCCGTGATCATACTGATATCGGCGATTGTTCGTATTGATCTCTTTATGTGTTTCATCGGTATCGGCTTGCACGAATGCATTTATAATATTGTTGGCCATTGTCTCATGATTATGATCGGCACATATATAGCTTTTGCGGTTTACAATTCTACCCATTGATTGTGCTGGGAAAAGTGAAGAGGACTCGGGATATTTTTCTACATCACTGTCAGCAGGACGAAACTTATTATTTTTTAACGCATCTCCTTGTAGCGTTCCAAAAATGATTGTATAAGCAGTAATTATCACTAACATTTTTAAACTAGTGTAAAATATGTACGTTTTTATTTTTTTACACGCAACAACTGACTTTCTTTCATGCGTGCTGAATATTTATATATTTTTTTAACACTTTATAAAAAGCTTAGAAACTATTTCCAATGATATCATTGTTAATCCAAAAAAAAAAACTTACGAAACTTATTTCTACGCGCCGAATTGTATATACACTTAAAACTTAGACGCCCAATAAAACTATATACTTGTAAACAGTTTTTAGCTAATTTCATGAGTCCAATGTGAATTTTAGTTGGGTAGTCTTTAGAAACAAATTTGTTTAAGTAAAAATTATGTGGCATGATCGATTTTCCAGCGGCATCTTTATGATTTGTATGAGATCTTTGACTGGTAGGGCATATAAACAGTCGGTTATACAGACTAACATATGTACATATGTATATATATTTATATATATAAACATCGATTGACCTATTCTATAACGAATAAATACAAACGCTTGCAAAATTTCACAAAACTCTTCTTCAAGTATAGATGTTTGAAAGCTCGACAAAAGCCGAAACGAATTTATCTTGATGTTGGTGAAGGGATTAAAAATAATAACATATATGAAATTTTTTTATAATTTGGATTTTGCCAACATAATAGTGTGAACACATTAAAAAAAAAGACATGACTAATAATGAGTAATGAGTACGCAAGGCATGTACAATATGAGGCAGTGCGACTCTGCGGGTAGCATATATTATTATTCCGTCCTCTTTTTGTGCAAATCTGTAGTTTCTAAATGTTAAAAAATATAATGGTTTGTTTAAAAAAGTTTGTTAAGGTAAGGTTTATGTAAAATCCGTACCGCCTCAAAGATTTTGGTTTTCCGTTTACACAATAGAAAATAATAATAAGCACAAACATACACAAGTCGATATTCATGGACAAGTATGGCCTCCATTCGCCTATACTTTGGAGCTCACTTTAATCTCGGACGGAACGGACAAAAACGGACAACAACCGTTGTGCTGCACCCATTTCAACTATCAATATTAATTTCGATGAGTGTATTTTGCAAGTCCTTCTTTAGTCGTTTCCATCTTCAATCCGTTTACCCACACAAGAATATGCCATGTTTGACCTTTCGATTTATTGTTGATTTTTATTGAGATTGCCAATCTAAAGCATATTGGACGTATATGAACCAGGGACCGTAATCATTATACAGGTGTCCCACAGAAATCACTTCCGCTGGAAAATCACCTCAATTCCATTAATCCGTGCCACACACCGATTTTTCAGAGGAATCAAAATTGCTCACAATTTATGCAGAGATTTGATTAAATACACCCATAAAACACGCCTAAAACGATTCGAAAAAGAGTTAAGGGGTATATTAGATTTGTGGTAAAAGTGGATGTGTGTAACACAGAGAAGGAAAATTTTCCGACCCCATATATTCTTGATCAGCATCAATAGCCGAGTCGATAGAGCCATATCTGTCTGTCCGTCCGTCCGTCTGTCTGTCTTGTTGAGCGCCTGGATCTCAGAGACTATAAATGCTAGGGCAACCAATTTGGTTTCCAGACTCATGTGATATCACACAGCTACAAGTGTATTTCAAAATTTCGCCCCACCCGCCCCCGCAAAGGACGAAAATCTGTGGCAGGCACAATTTTAAAGATACGATAAAACTAAAAACGCAGTATCTTAGAGAATGCCCATATCTAACAGATTGCCGAATCTGAATCAGATCGGATCATAATTATAGCCAGAATGAAGAAATTAGTTTTCAATTGTTTCCCCCGCCCCTTCTTGCCCACAACCTCGCTACTCATTCTCTTTCTCGCTCGCACACTCTTCCGCGTTCAGTGCGCGAGCAACCCCTAGCGAATGAATGGTTCATCTATAATCTACATGTTAGATGTAGAATATACATTGTAGATGTAGATGTAGATAGCAAATGTAGCAAAAAAATGTAAAATGTAAATTTTTTTTTTTTAATTCTAAAATTCTTAAAAATTTCGCTCAAAAATGTATATACTGACTGAGTACGGGTATAAGTAGAGTCGCGTCCCCAAAAGCGACTCACACGTTCCTTCTCGTTTTCTTTGAAATTATTAAATTACAGCTTTGAAAAATCAATTATTCTATATCATAAATGAAAAAAGAAAAAAAATTGATATGATAAAATCAATGAAAAGTGTCAACTCTAGATAGTTTAAATTTAGTTTGTGACAATGCTGTGGCACGGCTGAAATTTTTACGCGGAAGTCCTTTGCGCTGTTTCCAATTTCACTAGTGATTTCTGTGGCACCCCTGATAAGCTATAATTTAAAAATCACACAATAATAATTTTTTTTTAGGTTTCGGGATAATTACACTACTTGACAAAATCGAACTTTTTTTTCCTCAAGGATCCAAACCGACTTTTTCTGATAGATATGGGGCTTTAAAATTTTTTAAAGAATTATGGTTTTTTTTGGCAGAACTTTTTTTAAAGAATTTTTGAAGTCTGGTATTTTTTTAAAGCTTTTTTCAGAGTTAGCTCTTGTTTTTTCGCATAACTCTAGTATCTTACGTTTGGTTGTAAAGAACTTTGCTATTTAATATAGTTCCAACTTTACTGTTGAGTATCATAAACCATCTGGCTCATGTTTGAATATGGGGGCATGACAATGGTGACACCTTTGTCCATAGCTCCAATCAGCACATTCGTATGATCGAAATATTTAACAATTGGCTCGTACTAGAATACGACACGAAGCGGATGTAAGTGCTTGAAATACTTGGCGTTGTCTGCAAACATGAGTGAATTAAGTAACTGCGAGCTTGTCTTGAAACATAAACTTCTAAACAGTAGTTCACTACATATTAAAGATACAAAGATACAAAGTCGCGCGGGGTATTTCGTCCATTCTCCTTTGGGCTAGCCTTTGCCTCTGCCTTCGCCTTCGTCACCTCGGTCGAGTCGAGCGACAACAAAATATGAAGTCTGACGACGGGAATAGCTCCAGGACCGCACTCCAGAACTGCTAGTTGCCTAGAGCTCCTCTATGGCTAACTGAAAAATGTTGTTGAGAAAAATACAAAATAATCAAACAAACATTAAATTTATAAGTTTTTATTTCAAATAAAAGAAGCTGGCGTGAAAAAAGAGGCCCCAGATTGATGGTTGCCCAGGGCCCGGTTGGGGGTTGATCCGACACTGGGCCCACTCTGCGCATCTGCTGAGCGGCCTCGAGCTCGCTCGGCTCGTTTCTTACGAACAGACGAAGCTGCCGAAGCATAGCCGAAAAGAGAATTGAAACCCCGCGCGCTCCCTCAGTCCGTGGGGCGTACCGGTAAACCTCGCCATAGAACAGCTTTTTGGTCGCTCATGCAGCATTTTGTTATTGTATAGTCTTTGATGAAACAAACCCGTGAACTAGTGTTTAGTAGCCGTCGACAATGTGTGCAAGAACCATATTCACCAACGCCAATGCAAACAATAAATGATTTTTGTATCGGGTTTCCGCAGTTTTATTTTATCTTTACAGGTACTTTCACATATAAAAATACATTTAGCAAAGAAAATTCAGTCCTAAAGTTAATCGCAGTACACGTGTCGCGACACTACCTACCAGTACCATACCTGGTACTCCAGTATATACTAGAGGTTTACGTCGATTGTGTTAGCTTTGGCAATGTCGTGGAGGCAACTGCATAAGCCGTAGTTAATAAATAAAATTGTTCTATTCAAATTAAGAAAAATAACACTTTAAATCACTTTAAATAATTAAATTTTTAATTTTTTTGCCGAAAAAATCATTTATTATAACCGCACTGAATTAAAAATGCCATTAGACTAAGAATAACACTACCCGACACGATTTTTCCTCAAGGAACCAAACCCACTTTTTTTATAGATTTGGGTTTTGGAATTGTTTGATAACAATTTTTTTTTACAGCAAATTCTCAGAGGTTTGGTCAACCGCTAAAGCTGCTTCTCCATAGATTTTAACGAACAATACTTTACACGACCCCTAATTAATACACCTATACATAAAATATGGATGGGTATAGCATTTAGTTTTCGACTATTGTTCTGCCGTAGATAAAAAACTTAATTGTATAAAAAATGTTAAAGAACCGTATCAATCCGAAAAAGTCGTTTTGGTTCCTTGAGAAAAAAAATGGTTCGATTTTTTCGAGTAGTGTAATCTATGCTATGCCACCAAAATGTTTAAATTTTAAGTTTTAAGGATAATCGTCGGTGATAATAACACTACTCGACAAAATCGAACTTTTGATTTAGGCTGTGAACCAAAATGACTTCTTCTGATAGATTTCGGGATTTAACAATTTGTGTAGTACTTTATTATTTTTGTTTATGATGTCATTTTTTTTTAAGAATTTTTAAAATCTGGTATTTTTTATCATGAGTTTTTTAGAGGTAGTGCTTTTATTTTTCACATAACTTAAGTATCTTGTTGAATATGTAAACTTAAGTTTTTTTTTTTTTTTTTTTTTTTTTATATTAAAATTTTTTTTTTTTTTAGTTGGGGAGTGGGGTTGTTTTCTCTTTTCTTTTTTTTTTTTTTTCCCCCTCCTTTTTTGGGACACCTTTTGCTCTTCATATTTAGTCACAAAATATATCTTATATCACAGCGAATATATCTTATATCTGGTTGCATAGAACTTTGCAGTTCTTAAGTTTAGTGAAAAATAGAAGCACTACCTCTAAAAAAAAACAAACAAAAAATACAAGATTTTAAAAAATTGCCCATCGGAAATTGCGATCGCGATCAGGTACCAAATGTACAACCCTTTTTCGTTTGCTTTGTTCCCAATTGGCAGTTGGGCCCGCAACCTTCAAAAAGGTATATTTTGTTCATTTTTTCCATTTTTTAGGTTTGGTTAACGAATTTTAGCTCCAAAGTCTCTCCATAGATTTTAATGAGCGATACCTTAAACGACGCCAAATTAATGCACCTCTACACAAAAAATAGAGAACACAGGATATCTTTTTTTTCGACTTTTCCTGAGTTTTTAAAGTCAAAATTTTGTAAATAATACCGCACAAAAATCATCATTTTTGCATTTCAATGCTTTATATTTCCCAGACGGTAAGCTGAAATCACAAAGTGGTTGGGCTTATCTTCTAGCTGTTTTAATTATCTTTTCAAAATATTAAAGTTCTTAACATTCAGATGAAAGATACTAGAGTTATGTGAAAAAAACAAGCGCTACCTCTGAAAAAGCTTAAAAAAAAATACCAGTTTTCAAAAATTCTTCAAAAAAAAGTTCTGCCATAGAAAAAAAAAAAATATCATCAAACCATTTCTAAGCCCCAAATCTTTAATAAAAAGTTGGTTTTGTTCCTTGAGGAAAAATCGTGTTGACTAGTGTTATTTTTATTGCTTGACTTTTAAAATATAACTTAGTAATTACGGCTCGATTAAAAAGTTAAAAATTAAAAAAATATATCACTCATCATTGTATAAAAAGCTATGACACCGAACGCCGGCGCTCCGTTATTTACGTGATTTGTCGGCGGTGCATCAGAACAGGCCTAAATCTGCGTGGCAGCGTGTATATGGTATATATATGTACATATATATATGTAATCGCAATTTTTTGTACAATTTTTTGAAGATAGAGAGACAGGCTGAGCGGTAGTTTTCTAATTTACACCTCTTTACTGCTAAACTTCCGTTTTATATTTCTATCTCCCTGTCTGTCTCTCTCCTTTTCCAGCAGCAAAGTTTCCCGCTCGCTCCATCTGGGGGATAGACAGATTAGGGATTAGTGGCTGTGTCAGGCAAGGATTATTGTTTTGTTTACTCTGGGTATAATAATAATCCTATCGGACATTGTTTCTGCAAGCAAATATTCGGTTTCTTCGTATCCTAAAAATTGTTGTCGCCGCAATTTGGAGTCGTTTGAAAAATCGGACAAACATACCTAAGTATGTGTTTTCCGCTATTCATAAGTACGGGTCAAAAAATGTTTCCTCTGTCTATTACATATATCCAAATACAACTAATATAGCCCTCTACTCTTTGAATATCGATTATAGTTATGGGATAACAAGATTTTATTTCTGAAACATGACAACAGATTTATGAAGTATCTCACCAAATAAAGAATCATAGCGTTATCATTATCATAGTTAATTCTCTAAAATTAATGTTTTTAACTCTAATCCGATAGTCTATATGGCACCCAAATTAAATTTAAATTAAAGAACATTGCATGTTTTTTGTATATTAATCATAGATCCAGATGGGCACTTGAAAACTTCAGTCGCACTTCCACCTTGAGCTACAAGCCAACCCAATCTGAAAAAAAAAAATCTTTATAATACAATGAATACAATAAAATAAAATATCAAATCATACAAATTTTGGTATTTCATTTATTTTGTAACACGGCAGGCTTAAATCTCACATTCAAGAATATGATTTAAAACTTTTGAGAATGTTGTATTTTTTTACGAGGTCTTCAAAAAACAGGAAAACCGCCGCACAGTGGCTCGTTTTCCGAAAGCTCGTTGCAAAAGTCGGATATTGCGTTGTTGAATTTGGGAAAACTTTTGTTACAATTCAATTAGGCATTGCTCAAGCTATTTAGAGCCAACATTTTAAAATTTACAATAAATGTTTAAGATTTATAATCGTTGTTTAAAGTTGGACCATTTTTCCGTTTTTGAAATAATGAATAGAACCGTACTTAAAAGGCAAATGTTAATGTATTTTTCTCAAAAAGTACTCAAGCTACGAGAACATTTTTTTTACCTAATTTAAGGAACAAAATTAAAATTTGAATTTAGAAAGAAAGTAAATATTTTTTCCGATTATATTTATTATATTTTAAAGAAACGTAATTTTTTCATTATTTTAAATTTTTATCGGAATATATGAACGAAAAAATAGTGGTGATATTCAGCAAACTAACAAAAGAAACGAAAATGAACGTGTGAGTCGCTTCTGGGGACGCGACTCTACTTATACCCGTACTCAGTCAGTATATAAATTTTTGAGAATAATTTTTAAAAAATTTTAGAATTAAAAAAAGAATTTTACATTTTACATTTTTTTGCTACATTTGCTATCTACATCTATAATGTATATTCTACATCTAACATGTAGGTTATAGATGTACCATTTAGATTCTACATCTCCTCCGCTAGGGGGAGCGTTGTCATTTGCTGGAGGGAGCGGGGGAAACAACTGAAAATGAATTTCTTCATTCTGGCTATAATTATGATCCGATCTGATTCAGATTCGGCAATCTGGTAGATATGGGCATTCTCTACGATACTGGGTTTTTAGTCTTATCGTATCTTTAAAATTGTGCCTGCCACAAATACACTTGTAGCAGTGTGATATCACATGAGTCTGGAAACCAAATTTGGTTGCCCTAGCTTTTATAGTCTCTGAGATCCAGGCGTCAAACAAGACGGACAGACAGACATGGCTCCATCGACTCGGTTTTTGATGCTGATCAAGAATATATATACTTTATGGGGTCGGAAAATTGTCCATATCTGTGTTACACACATCCACTTTTACCACAAATCTAATATACCCCTTAACTCTTTTTTGAGTACGGGTATAAAAACCATTACTACAACTGCACCTTTTAGGATATATAAGTTATTATCCATTCTAACCCATGGTAACTAAACGGCCCTACGTAGTCGGCCATTAGAGAGCGCAGCAGAGACGTTGCTCAATATATTCTTTGTTTCAAATTCTTACCAGCCAACAATTAACAAACAAATTCATATGGTATAAATGCGTAAATTTTAGATTAGCCACGCCCCTTGCTAAATGCATATATACATATGCATTTAATTAAATATTTTCATATTTAACGAACCAATTTCCCCTATTTTCAAATGGGGCAACCATTTCAGAGGAATATACTAATTTTATACTAATACTAACTTGCTAACAGCAAGTTGAACCAATCTTCGTTTTTTCGCTTCTCTTATGAACTATAGGTGTTAGTTTTTAAAAACGCTTCGATTAAATCTCTATTTCATGATTAAAAAACCTAACAAATTATTCAATGTTTTTACTTGACGTTTTTTGGACGTTAACTTTTCGAGCTATCAGCTCAGAAAGTGCAAAATAAAAATTAAAAAGGAATTTGTTTTATTTAATAAGAAGAATTTTTTTAAATTAAGATTTGTTGTACAAAAATATATTTGCATGTTGTTCACTTTTATTTATATTTTTTTATGATGGTCTTTATGGTAAAAAAACGAAATTTGAGTTTGAACGTTTATTACGCCCCTTCCCGTGATTCGCATACTTTAATTTTTCTTTTAAAAATTTATTTTAAGTATTGCAAATATGTGTATTAATTTTCAGCCGGGTCCAAAAGGTTTCAATTTTGCAACGTGTTTTGAGAAAACGAGGTTGTGTTTAATATATTTTGCCTGCTCATACAAAAAGTACTCTGTTATATTTAAAAAAGATTTACCGATGACCGGCTGTTGGCCCAGACCAATTTTTTCAGTTCCAATTTTGAGGTTGGTTTAAATAAAAATTATTTATAAAAAAGGAACAAGCTCAATTTCACTGGCAATGTTATCAAATACTTTCAATAACACTACTCGACAAAATCGAAATTTTTTTTCCTCAAGGATCGACATTTTTTGATAGATATGGGACTTTAACATTTTTTAAAGAATTATGATTTTTTTTCCATGGCAGAACTTATTTTTGAAAAATTTTTGAAGTCTTTTACCGTCTGGGAAATATAAAGCATTGAAATGCAAAAATTATGATTTTTGTGCGGTATTTTCTACGAAATTTTGACTTTAAAAACTCAGGAAAAGTCGAAAAAAAATTATATCCTGTGTCCTCTTATAAAAAACTATGGAGAGACTTTGGAGCTAAAATTCGTTAACCAAACCTAAAAAATGAAAAAATTAACAAAAAATACCTTTTTGAAGGTTTCGGGCCCAAATATCATTAAACCATTTCTAAGCCCCAAATCTTTAAGAAAAAGTTCGTTTTGTTCTTTGAGGAAAAATCGTGTTGACTAGTGTAATTCTTATCAATTTTTATTCAAGAATTCAAGAACCATTTAGGGTCCTATGCTCGGACTTCAATTCCCTCTACCATATAATATATCCACTACTAATTCCCTTCCTCTTCTTAAATCACTAATACTAACATACCTTTCCCGTAATTAGTACTATTTCTTAGCTATCTTTGCATGTTTAGATCTTTGAGTTTATTAGCTCTAGTTTTCCTCGAATTTTAGTCACCTATCTTTCCTAAATGCTCGCGATCGGTTCGGTAACACGAGTCGCGCGTCATGCGGCTGCGCTCCTCGGTCGGCTGGTCGGGAGGAGGGGCTGCATTTCTGCCTGGGTACCGCGCGTAACAGGCTCCGGCTTGGTGTCGCATAGGCCACTTGATGGTGCAGTCATTGCATATCAACGTCCAGACATATCGGAGAGGAATTTATTGACGTTTTAAAACCGAACAAATTTTGCGTTTTCCGTTTCCGTTTTGAAAAGTAAATCGGAAATTGTTTGCGAAAGTGAAAACCGGAGCCCGCCTGTATACAATTATTTTACACTTTTCATACCAAATGCCAAAAATTACATGTTGGTCCGCAACCGAAGACCAGAAGACTTTTCCTGAGTTTTTAAAGTCAAAATTTCATAAAAAGTAGCGCATAAAAATAATTTTTTTTGCATTTCAATGCTTTACATTTTACAGACTCTAAGCTGAAATCACCAAGTGTTTGGACTTAACTTCTAGCTGTTTTAATTCTCTCAAAAAAGCACAGTTCTTTACAACCAGACGTAAGCTACTGGAGTTATGTGAAAAAAACAAGCGCTACCTCTGAAAAAAGCAAAAAAAAAAAAATACCAGACTTCAAAAATTCTTCAAAAAAAAGTTCTGACATAGAAAAAAAACCATAATTCTTTAAACAAATTTAAAGCCCCATATCTATCAGAAAAAGTCGGTTTGGATCCTTGAGGAAAAAAAAGTTCGAATTTGTCAAGTAGTGTTATTTCCGTATGCAAAAATGTCTTTAACTTTTATTGATATCGATAACAGTGACGCTACAACGCATGAAAAGCATCAAAAAATGGACTGTCGCAGCTCTAATTCCCATATAAAATCAAAGTTTTGTCGGTTCCCGTCACTGTTATCGATCTAGAAGACAAACAAGGAAAAAAACCAAAGTTCAGCATTTAATGAACCGCAAAAAGGCAAATATGCACCTGAGTTAAAGTTCAACTTTGAATATTAACTGTAAAGCTTTTAGACATTGTAGCACCATTGAATCTTGGAGACTAAATTTTGGAAGATTTTCCTTTCCAAGCCGTTTATTTTATAAAGATATCTTGATTCGCTCAGAAGCTATTAATTTATTAAGCGTCACTGTGCGACGACCCAACATTTTTGTATATAATAGAGAAACATGCAATTAGGTATTACCTACTATTGCACGTATTTATAATTCCGATGTGGATATAGGCCCCCCATACATATGTACATATATATATATATATATATATATATAACTTACATATTATCAAACTCTGGAGCGTTTATATCGATTCCCAAGTAATTCGATTCAGCACATAGTTCCTGACCGGAAACTAAAAAGAAGATTTGTGTTGGTGTTAAGCTTAGACCGGGTAGTCGCGCCATTCCTTTAATAGGACCAGTCAATGAAAGCATTGAGTGGTATGATATCTGCATTCCTCCTGAATGTATTAAAATGTCCATTCGACTATAATTTGAAAATATATTTACAGAATGCGGAACGCAACGCATTGCCTTTTCATCAAATGATTTTGTTATAGAACGCAAAATTTCTTTGGCTATGGAAACGCCAACAGAAGCATAATGTAGATAGGGCGGCAACGCTGCATTAAAATACGGTATGAGTATGACAGAAAGTGGAACCACTGTAAAAATGTACGAAAATGTTATATGTATTTAAATGTGTGCATTAAAAAATACATACCGATTGAATGGCTTAGTGTATCGTAAAATATAGTTGATACAATAGGATATGCCCATCTGTAAGAAATCTGAATTAATATTTTTTGCATTTAAATTGTACAGTACGTTAAACCTACGCATCATGTGAGCCTGCGCGCATATTAATTTCATTGGGAACTAATTTGTTTTTTTTATAAATCTCTAAAATATTTTGAAACCAACATTCGGCATTTATATTCAAGCTTTCTAGGGATTTTACTAATTCGGTTACATTCGAAAATCCTTCCCACGTCTGTGATTGTATTTTTAACGCGGATAGCTTTACAAGAGCAGCTCCTTTTAATGAAGGGGCTCTTTTTAAATGAGCTTTCAATGATTTAAATATTATTTCCGCCTGAAAATATTTAAAAATTAAATTTAGTGTTTTTCTGTGTGCACCATCATTATTACCCGTTTTGTAATGTCCTTTAAATCATCGGATGAATGTTGCGCAATATATAAAGCTGATGCTAATTCAGGCAACGCCCACATTGTGGACCGAGTACACACTTCAGGATTCGGATAATCCCTTGGCAATATTTCTAGCGCACTTAGTAAAAGCAATGAATTATGTGCTACTCTGGTCGGATATTTTGTAAGAAAATGTTTTAAAGCTTTGAGATAATCACCATTTCGGACAACTATGGGCCCACTCCAGTTTTGTGGGATTAATAGTGTCCAATTAAGCTAAAAAGACATATAAAAATTTTTCGAATACCTTCAAAATGTATATTAATATCGTTTATTTTTATATTTTTCAATATTGGTAGTTAGCTCGAGAAATGTACTTATATATGTAACTTATAACTTATATATGCGGAGACAAGCCCCGCGCACTCCCTTCGCTTGTTTACCAATCACCAGCCCACTTGTCCGGGCAAACCATTGCCCGTAGTCAAATTTGTTTTCAAAGTAAAATTAAAGTTTATCCAACTTTCAGTCGTACAACGTGTGGTGGCATGCCTGGCAAATCTAGTGAGTTCAATATTTGATAATTTACAGCTTTGTTCTAATCAGAAACTATATTGATCGATTTGTGTGATACCAATTCGAATCAGCTGTCTCAACTTTGAGAACACAATTGAGAATAAGCGATTAATAAGAGAAATTTTCAAATCAACAATTTAGCAGAAATCTATTGGAAATTTTATTCAGACAGTATATTCGTTGATAGAAACTTCTCCATAGCATATATTTAATAAATTTTTTAGAATGTTTCAGTAAATTATCGGATATTGGTGAGTGTCGTATGAAAGCTGTCTGTCGGCGATGAATCACAATTTCTCGAGCAGCTGTGCGGTCGCCAATTATGATTCCAGCAACGTCTTCAGCCACAGGGGCTTTTAATATCCGAATCTATTGATGTCAATGTCACTTTCCCATTTGTCCGTGTGATTTGAAGAATTTCAGTGTATTAAAATTCATTGCACTCATTTAATAGGTCTTACAGGTCGACCACTATGCGCCTGCCTATTGGCGAATTGAGGTTATGGTAGCCGCAACGTGCATGTACGCGGTTGGAGAGTAGGTGTTCGTGGTCTACACGATGTCCTCACCGTCCATGAAGTAATTTGGAAAAACTCATGGTTTTTTTGACATTGACAGCAATGAGCCCACATTGCCGCACTATTGTAAATTAATTTTGTTGCTCTAAACGATGTCAACCTGTTGTGACGACACTTCGGCAGGGGTATGCTCGCCGCGCGGGGGTTCACAGAAATGTATTTGATCTCTGGATGTGGTAGCTGAAAGAAAAAGTCTCCTTGTTCAAGAATAAGGCGACACGAGTAAGGTGGCAAAAGTAGATAGTTGTTTTTTATTAATCTTAAGAGTACAGGGTTTGAATGTTGTTGGATCACGGGCTCGGCCTCGAGGCCTTCCTTCAGGGTCGTCAGGGCCGCACGTGGATACTCGAAGCGTGCAGGTCGTATACGGATAGCAGCAGAAATGCCAAAAAGTAGGGTGATCACGAAGGCTGATCTTGACCCTAGGCGAGTCCAGATGGACTGCCCTAATTGCTCTAGCGCCGCTGCTTTTATTGCCAAAAGTCAGCTGTTGTGCCTCTTCTTTATCCCTAACGCGTTTTGCTGATCAGCTGACAGTGTGACCGTTTGTGGTTGCGTCTGGGTCACACTGTCCGACCATCTGTTAGTGTTGCCGCTTGTAGTTGTGTCAGGGTCACACTAGGTAGGCGCTCTAATTTGAATGCTGGCCGGTGTATACTTGTGGCGTTGTGCGTCACACTGTTCAAGAACATATTTGAATCCTGATCCTAACCGATAAACAGATGGTTTTGGTTGTGTCTCAGTTTCAGTTAGTTGCACTTCAATATTACGAAGTATATCAACGATTTACTAGTTTTTGCTGTTGATTTCTCTCTCTCATCTGAACTACAGTCGGCTATCGTATCTTCAAAATTGTGGATGAAACAGATTTTTGTTCTTTGTGGGGTCGGAAGCAGGCGTCGTGAAATTTTAAAATACGCTTGTAATGTGTAACAGATGAGTCTGGAAACATAATTTGGTGGCTCTAGTCCTTATAGTCTCTAAGATAGATAAACAAGACGGAGAGAGAGGGACAGATAGACATGGCTATATCGACTCAGCTATTGATGATGATAAAGAAGATCAAGGTCGACAATTTTTCCTTTTGTGCGTTACATACATTCACTTCGACCACAAATTTAATATATAGCTAAATTCTTCGAGTACCGGGTATATTAATGATAGGTAAGAAGGTGCTTAATAGGCTATCTCATACTACATAAGCAAAAAAAATGTAATAAAACCCGCACGACTCGTTTTGGGAGAGTTGTTACAAAAATATTCAGTGTGCTCCGGTTTTCGTAGTTTACGATTAAGAGTTTGGAACAATTCTTACAAATTGAAATTGTACGCACTCCTGTTTTCGCATTTTTTGGCTATCGATATTCCCATTCACAAATTGTTTTTGCCATAGTTTGGCTAAGCTAAGTTCGGCTAAGCACATGGCAGCACAGAGAGTAGTTGATCATCTCTTAATCTAATGTTTCTCTTTATAAACGTTTGTTTGCTTGTACTTATACACTTGCTGGTGCTTTGCTCTTTCTCGGCGTTAGTCAGCCGCTCATCAGAAAAAGCAGAACACACTTCAAATTCGATCATCACCGCAGTAAAACGTTTGGCTGTCTGGCACAGTGACCTGCCTGCCACAGAGTTCTAAACTAAACCTAACATAAACATATCAACTTCAACAGTCTTGAACCGGCCCCCGCGACTTCAATCGACCCATCGTTAACTCTCGTTATTAAATTCGCACACCTTTCGCTAGTTTTGGATAATACATATATATTAACTTAAGTAAAATAAATTGTGAATATATTAACTGAACAATCATCGTCTCTTAAATAATCGTGCAAAACAACGCTACTGAAGAAGCTCAGTAGCTCAACATTGGGTGACCCCGACTCGTGCTCTCAGTGTGCATGCCTTTGTTGTTGTCGGATGCACAAGTGCAGTGCGTTTCAAACTGTTAGCTCTCGCTGCTGATCTGTAAAACTGCAAGACTGTGTGTTTTGAATGCTGCGATCGATTGTACAGTTCGTGTAAAACTGTTCGAGGTTATTCACCGGCTGTTAACCTCTACACTCTTTCAGTGACTCTAAGCCCATCCTTTCTATTGAACATACACGATGGCTTCTAATAGCACCCCTTCGATCTTGCCCCCCTCACCATTGTTCGTCGATTCGGAAGCTGCATTCTACAAGCGCAAGGTGCAATCCAATCCACGGAGAATCGAAACGGCCGTCATCAAGGAGAGGATTGGCGAGCTCAGTGAGGAGGAGCTGAACGTGAGGCTGAAGCTGCTAGCGGATATTGTAGCTTCATTCAACGAGCACCATAATGCCCTGGAGAAGATTGATCTCGATGAGATCGGTAGTCCCTTCAGGGATGAGTTTGACGAGTGCGTGGTCATGCTGGAGATTCGCATGAAGCGAGAGTTAAACAAGCGGCAGCCCACAATGCTACCATGTTCAACAATGCGGGCGGACCATGTAGGAGAGGCCCCAACTACGGTCGTCGTGCAAAGTCGGCCACGCCTGCCGGAGTTGAAGCTTCCTGAGTTCGGTGGGGGCTACGCTCAGTATTCCTCGTTTTGGGGCATATTCTCCTCCATTATAATTAAGGACCCTGACCTAACGAATGTCGAGAAGCTGCAGCATTTACGATCATGCCTAAAGGGACCAGCGCTGGACACGATCTCGTCGCTGGAATTTAGCCACGCCAGCTATCCTATTGCTCTAGATTTACTCAGCAAACGATTTAATAACAAGCGTCTCATCTTTCAGGCACATGTCACAGACATTCTGAGCTTGCAGCGTGTCGAGGCCTCATCTGTTTCCCAACTACGGTCCCTTTCGGATACAGTTAATGCCAATCTGCGAGCTTTACAAAGTATGGGAACAAAGGAGCAGATGGCTGACTGCATCTTAATACACAGCCTGCTACAGAAGGTGGACAGCGCCACACAAACCAAGTGGGAGGAATGCTCGTCTTTGGATAGCATACCCTCCAGCCAGCAGTTCGCCACGTTTCTGGGCAAAGATGCCAGAGGTTGGAAACCCAAGAGCACGCAAATGATATGTACACCCAGAGCAGTCGGAAACACTGTCTAATCGCAACCAGCTCCAAGGTCTGTACACTCTGCGGTGATCCAGGACACTCCATTTATGCGTGTTCACAATTTGGGAATCTTTCCGCTCAACTAAGAAACTAAGAAGCTGTCACTGTGCACCAACTGTCTCCGAGCAGGCCACACGCAGGGTGCATGTCATTCTCGATCCTGCCGAATATGTGGTGCCAGACATCACACTCTACTTCACTTCGAGTCCCCGTCTTATGGTTCTCAATCCATTCTGCCATCACTGTCACATTCTACATCAGCTCCGCAATTGCCCGCGGGACCCTCTGGCGTTGTACATACTGCAACAGCGTCAGCCACATCGCTTTTGGCCCAGAGTCACAGGCAGGACATCGTACTTCTTGCCACTGCCATAATCAGCGTAAGGAATCGCACTGGTACACTCATTCCATGCCGTGCCTTGCTTGATTCTGGATCGCAGGTGCATCTCATTACTTCTCGCCTGGCTCAGCAGTTGCAGCTTCAAAGGAAAGAGTCGGATGTTTTGGTGTCTGGTCTCGGCGAGTCGCGTGCCACATCGGAAGGATGCTGCGTAGACATCAACCTGGAATCACGCACATCAAGTTATGCCACGACCATTTCGGCAGTAGTTGCTCCCACCATTACGTCCAGTCAACCTAACTGCAATATCGACCTAAACAGCTGGAACATTCCCTGCAACACACTGTTAGCGGATCCCAAGTTCTACAAGTCTCAACCTTTGGACATTCTTATTGGAGCGGGACTGTTCTTTGATCTTCTCTGCATTGGCCAAATCCAATTGGGAGCTGGTCTGCCACGTCTTCAGGAAACCAGGCTAGGATGGATAGTTGAAGGAGAGGTGTCTCAGTCTCGCGCATCAGATCCACTTTCTCCTGTGTTATTTTCAGTTAACCAGTCTGAAGAGCCCCCTCGCACGAGTATTGGACCCCCTCGTCGAGTCAGGCATGGTTTCCGGAGTGGCTATACTAAAGACGTCACCTGGATCAACAAAGGAAATGTGGCTGCCAAAGAAGGATGTTAAAGACCCGTGCTCTTCAACGGGGGGAGTATGTTCGGCTAAGCGTCGGCCCATGGCAGCACAAAGAGTAATTGCTCATCTCTTAATCTAATGTCTCTCTTTATAACCGTTTGTTTGCTTGTACTTATGCTCTTGCTGGTGCTTTGCTCTTTCTCGGCGTTAGTCAGCCGCTCATCAGAAAAAGCAGAACACACTTCAAATTCGATCATCACCGCAGTAAAACGTTTGGCTGTCTGGCACAGTGACCTGCCTGCCACAGAGTTCTAAACTAAACCTAACATAAACATATCAACTTCAACCGTCTTGAACCGGCCCCCGCGCCTTCAATCGACCCATCGTTAACTCTCGTTATTAAATTCGCACACCTTTCGCTAGTTTTGGATAAAACATATATATTAACTTAAGTAAAATAAATTGTGAATATATTAACTGAACAATCATCGTCTCTTAAATAATTGTGCAAAACAACGCTACTGAAGAAGCTCAGTAGCTCAACACCATATTTGTGTTGAAAAAAATTGTTGGTTAGTTTGGAAATATTTTAGTTAAATATGACATAATTTTGGAAATCGCATTATATTATACCAAAAAAAAAAAAAATGAACACTGTACAAAAGGTACAACCGCAAGCTCTTTTGTCGCGAAATTTGTATATTTAAAAGTTTTAAATTTAAAACCCGCCCATTAAAGTACAACTAAGAAAAAACGTCGTATCTTTTAGAATACTTACAACTGGGTACATGTCCTGTAGAATGGATATATTATACAGTACAGAACTATCCCAAAATCCTCGACGTGAATATTCGACTTGAAGCTAGAATAAATGGAAGAGATAATCATTTCACAAATTAATTCAATTAATTCTAAGTTTTTCTAAGCTTAAGAACCTGTCACTGTCTGAAGTAATAACTACCTCTAATAACACTAGTCAACACTAGAATTAGGCTGATGCCCAAAATAACTTTTGCTTATAGATTTCGGGGTTTAAAAATGTTTAAAGAATTATGGAGTAGTTTTTTTTAAATAATTGTTTTAAATCTGTTTTTTTTTTTTTCAGAGGTAGTTGTTCTATTTTTCACATAACTTTAGTATCTTATATCTGCTTGCATAGAAATTTCCAGTTCTGAAAAGCTCACAAAATCAGCTATAAATCCGACCCTGACCCTTCGTATCTGCAGCTTAAGGCCTGAAAGATATTAAGCTTTTAAATTTCATAATTTTTTTGCGGTATTTTTCACAAAATTTTGACTCTAAAAACTCGGGAAAAGTTGAAAAAAACATAATTCTTGGTCACATTTTTGTTGGGCGTCGTTTAAGGTATAGCCTAGTACTCAGCTAGTACCCCGCGAACAGAATCAGGGTTGATATTCGTATGAAACCGATAAGAAATGTTTTAAGCGTAAAACTGTTTTCTAGGCTCTGTATGGAAGGCAGTACTCAGATCGAAAAGCAAAAAGGTCAGTATATACTGGAAAAGTATCAGAAGAATTTGCTTCTTTTTTTGGTATGTTTAGACCCACCTCGAAAAAGATATCAATTTGATATCTTTTGCCAGCAAACACGAAGCAAACATTGCAATAAGAGTACAAAAAAATAAATGAAATATTTTAATAATGAAGAAAAATAGAAGCTAGTTAATGCAGTATTATATGAATGAGAATTATATGGATATTATAATCTATTATTTTTATTAATTTTCATAAATATAAAACATATATAGTTTTCAAAACATTTTTTCTTCACGGTGTCCGGCACGGGAGCCGTCGCCATCTGCTGCTGCTGATAGTCAGACACATTATCTTGCCAATAAAATGTTGTGGAGCCCAGGATATGGCTGGGGAAGAGCAGCCCTAGCCGAAGAAGTGAATTTTATTAACTTTAAACAAAACCAAGCAGCTGTCTGAGCAGTGTAACCGTACGGAATGAAGTGAATACCTCTGGTCACACCACTGGTCGCTCGAAAAGTATATGACATCTGTTCGCTAGCAAACAGTTTTTAGATCTGAGTACTAGGCTTATTGCTCATTAAAATCTATCGATAAACGGTCAACTTGCAGCCGTTTGACCAAAAGGACTCGAAATTTTGAAAATCAATATTCAAAAAAAAATACCGCAAAAAATAATGAAATGAAAAAAAACGAGAAAACTCACACGTTAGTCGCTTCTGGGGACGCGACTCTACTTATACCCGTACCCAGTCAGTATATACAGTTTTGAGCTTATCATTTTTAAGAATTTTAAAATTAAAAAAAATTTTTACATTTGTTTGCTACATATGTTATCTAATTTTGAAATACACTTGTAGCAGTGTGATATCACATGAGTCTTGAAACCAAATTTAATTGCCCTAGCTCTTATAGTCTCTGAGATCTAGGCGCTCATCGAGACAGACAGACGGACGGACGGACAGACAGACAGACATGGCTATATCGACTCGGCTATTGATGCTGATCAAGAATATATATATTTTGCCGGGTCGGAAACGTTTCCTTCTCTGCGTTGCACACATCCACTTTTCCCACAAATCTAATATGTATACCCCTTAACTCTTTTTTGAGTACGGGTATAAAAATCTGTGTGTAAGCGCTATCTCAAGCGCAACGCGTGCACCAATTTGCATGCTGTTTTTTTAAATGATGGCCATAGAATGTGGCATTGTTTCTATACAAAAGTTTTTATTTTTATTTAAATAGGTTCCTCAAAAATGAACAATTAATAAAAAAAAATCGAGGCTACAACTTTTATACCTCCCTTCATTGCGCCATCCCAGAATTTGAAACGGCGTTATGTTTCTACACAAGCTCATATGTGGTCTAGTTTACTCAGAATTACTTCTTGGCCAGCTTGACTTCTCTGTTCCCTTAGATCTAACCGTACCTTTCGTCGTTTTCGTTTACCCTTCTGTTGGTCTAATTACGCTCAACACGACTTTTTTCGAATTTTATGTTCTAATTATAATAATCTTTATTATACCCTATCCCACCTACAATCCTCTAGTTATTAATTATTTCTTATAACCCCTTTTTCTCCTTTAATTGTAATCATAGTTTATATTAGCAGATAGTTGCTGATCTTCTTTCAATAAGTAAATAAATAAAGACCATACAATTACCACAATAATGCATCAGAAAAAAATTCCATTTAAATTTTCGGCGGACGCTTCATAGTAAAGGTAGTGCGGGTCTATTTCTTCGATTATCTTTAAGGATAATTTACCTATATATATATGTATATACACTTGGGATATATAAGTGCAGGATATCTCTTAGTCGTACACAAGTAACAGCGTCCTTATTTCTGAATGTTTCTGCCCAGCGCACAAATCTATTTGAATGGTACCCGGTATCTCAAGTACCAAGTAGATATTGGTTCTTCTTTCTCACTTATTCGCATGCTCCCGATTTTCAAGCCTGCGCAAGCATTTCGTTTTCGGAAATATGAACATGAAGATGTTATGCTTGCTCAGACGGAATGTTTTGATACCGGTCAATGTAAGTCTATGAGTGTCTCGTTTGTTGTTTCAAAGTTTTTGTTTCGCGCAAGACTATAATATTTATTTTATCACCACGAATCAAAAATCCTGTGGAAGGTGGTACAATTTTCTTGTCAACGTTATGTTTTTGTTGATATATGAACTTCAGATTTTGAGTACAAATTATGAAAGGGGAAGCAACGTTTTAAGCCGTAAAATGTGATTTTCAGAGGGTTTGAAAACTTAATGTTTCCCGTAAGCTGAAATCACGAATTGTTCGGTTTTAAAGCTGCATTTCTTAGCTTTTCAGAATGGCAAAATCCATTTCAATCAAATGTAAGATTCTAAAGATATATGAAAAAAGAAGAGCTTCCTCTGAAAAAAGTTTTAAAAAGTTTTTCAAAACTTCAAAAAAAGTTCTTCAAAAGAAAAAAATCACTTATGACTAAGCATGTTTAAAGCCCCAAATTTATTAAAAAAGGTTGGCCTGGTTCGAAGCGGCGAAATCGTGTCGGGTAGTGCTGTCATTACGTTAAGCACAATTAAAAAATGGTTCGGTAGTGTGTTCTAGCTCTATACATAGTCTCGGAGATCAATGCTTAACAGGATTAGATACCTTAACTAGTGCTAAAAAACAAAAAATATACAACTTACGCTTTTTCTCATGCAGTTTTAAGTATTTATATTTAAATTTCAGACCGATATCTCACTACGTTAATAAGTTCGACTTTTAGGCCCACTTTCCAAATGTTCGGCTCGTTTCGTCAAGTTAAAAAAAGGGTAATGTGTTGTAATTAACAAACAAAAGTATGCATACAATTTTTTGTAGATGCATCATTGAGATTATCGGAAAATATATTACTCTTTTGTAAACTTTAAATTCCTCAAAATACTAAAAAATACTGCATCCTGAAATCTTTATACATTTAAGCGGGAGCTAGAAATGAATTTTATACACATACAGGCAGGCTCCGGTTTTTACTTTCACAAATAAAAAGTGATTTACTCTTCAAAACAAAAAGTCAGGCGCTCCCGCATTCGTAAAACGCAAGACTTTTCCGTTTTCAAAACGGCAACAAATTCCTCTCCGAAATGAAAAGTAAACGGCTTTTTATAAAACTAAACAAATCTTAAATGAAAAAGAAAAAAAAATAGATGACTTAATGATGCATTGACATAATTTTGACACCATTGCCAGTGCAATTGAGCTTGTGCCCTTATTATACCCGTACTCAAAAAAGAGTTAAGGGGTATATTAGATTTGTGGTAAAAGTGGATGTGTGTAACGTAGAGAAGGAAACGTTTCCGACCCCATAAAGTTTATATATTCTTGATCAGCATCAATAGCCGAGTCGATATAGCCATGTCCGTCTGTCCGTCCGTCCGTCTGTCCGTCTTCATGAGTGCCTGGATCTCAGAGACTATAAGAACTAGGCCAACCAAATTTGGTTTCCAGACTCATGTGATATCACACTGCTACAAGTGTATTTCAATTTCGCCCCGCCCCCTTCCGCCACCACAAAGGACGAAAATCTGTGGCAGGCACAATTTTAAACATACGATAAAACTAAAAACGCAGTATCGTAGAGAATGACCCTATCCAGACTGCCGAATCTGAATCAGATCGGATCATAATTATAGCCAGAATGACGAAATTAATTTTCTGTTGGTTCCCCCGCCCACTTCAGCCAGAGACACGCTACTCTATCTCCTTCTCGCTCGCACACTTTGCTGCGTTCAGTGCGCGAGCAACCCCTAGCGGAGGAGATGTAGAATGTAAATGGTACATCTATAATCTACATGTTAGATGTAGAATATACATAATATATGTAGATGTAGATAGCAGATGTAGCAAAAAAAAAAAGGAAAATGTAAAATTTTTTTTTTAATTCTAAAATTTTTAAAATGTATCTACTGACTGAGTACGGGTATAAGTAGAGTCGCGGCCCCAGAAGCGACTCACACGTTCCTTCTCGTTATAAATAATTTTTATTTAAACCAATCTCAAAATTATATCTGAAAAAATTGGTAATAAAAAAAAAAGGAATTCATTTTAATAGCTGTGGCAGACTGATTTGGCTATCGATAAATCTCTGTTTAGCATAACAGAGGCCTTTTTGGAGTAAAATTTGGCGCTATTCTTCGTAGTGTAGTGTATTCATGCAGTGTTATTAAGAACCAACCTAAAGACGAACAGCTACCGTCACAGACCGAAATCCGATCCGTCATATTACAGACCGGAGCGGTGAGTCACCTGCATGGAGGTAACACCTCTTCACTATTTTATATAAATATAAGTTTATTTTCAATAAAGAATCAATCATAAACCGGAACGCAAGCCTGACATAACAGTAGATTCCGATTCTGGTAGACCCTTCTTGCTAACAAAAATGTACCCGCCCTTAATGTTCAACATAAATATTTATTAAACATTGAGCACAAATTTGTATGAAGGGTTTTTAAGGAAATGAATAGGCCGATTTCATAGCGGAGGATATGTAGAATCTAAATGGTACATCTATAATCTACATGTTAGATGTAGAATATACATTGTAGATGTAGATATCAAATGTAGCAAAAAAAATGTAAAATGTAATATGTTTTTTCTTTTATTCTAAAATTCTTAAAAATAATGCTCAAAAATGTATATACTGACTGAGTACGGGTATAAGTCGCGTCCCCAGAAGCGACTCAAACGTTCCTTCTCGTTTTTGTTTTGTATTTTTATCATTTCATTCATATCCATAAAAAAACATAATCTAGTATTATTTTTATTTAATCGAGAAGCATTCAGATCAGTTTTTTTTTAATTTTATCCCATATCGCTGCCTTTATTCACATATGCAAATATATTTGATAGATTTCACTGAACTGCAGAACTCAACATTAATGTGAATGTTTTTCTAGGCAGAGGAGAATTTGGTACTACCCATTGACTGTCACTGTCTTTGTTGTTGAATTTTATCATGAATTACTCTAGTCAACACGATTTTTCCTCAAGGAAAAAAACCAACTTTTTCTTAAAGATTTTGGGCATGATTTTTGTGCGGTATTTTTAACAAAATTTTGACTTTAAAAACTCAGGAAAAGAAACACTGGTCAACACGATTTCCTTTATTAAAGATTTGGGGCTTAGAAATGGTTTGAGGATATATTTTTTCTATGGAAGAGCGTTCCTTCTCGTTTTTGTTTTGTATTTTTATCATTTCATTCATATCCATAAAAAACATAATCTAGTATTATTTTTATTTAATCGAGAAGCATTCAGATCAGTTTTTTTTTAATTTTATCCCATATCGCTGCCTTTATTCACATATGCAAATATATTTGATAGATTTCACTGAACTGCAGAACTCAACATTAATGTGAATGTTTTTCTAGGCAGAGGAGAATTTGGTACTACCCATTGACTGTCACTGTCTTTGTTGTTGAATTTTATCATGAATTACTCTAGTCAACACGATTTTTCCTCAAGGAAAAAAACCAACTTTTTCTTAAAGATTTTGGGCATGATTTTTGTGCGGTATTTTTAACAAAATTTTGACTTTAAAAACTCAGGAAAAGATAACACTGGTCAACACGATTTTTCCTCAAGGAACAAAACCAACTTTTTATTAAAGATTTGGGGCTTAGAAATGGTTTGAGGATATATTTTTTTTTTCTATGGCAGAACTTTTTTTTGAAGAATTTTTGAAAACTGGTATTTTTTTTTAAAGCTTTTTTCAGAGGTAGCGCTTGTTTTTTTCATATCACTCTAGTATCTTTCATCTGGTTGTTAAGAACTTTAATATTTTGAAAAGATAATTAAAACAGCTAGAAGTTAAGCTGTTGGGCGCAACCTTCAAAAACGTATTTTTGTTCATTTTTTTCATTTTTTAGGTTTGGTCAAATACCGCACAAAAATCATCATTTTTGCATTTCAATGCTTTATATTTCCCAGACGGTACGCTAAAATCACAAAGCGTTTAGGCATAACTTCTAGCTGTTTTAATTATCTTTGCAAAATAGCAAAGCTCTTTACAACCAGACGTAAGATACTAGAGTTATGTGAAGCGCTACCTCTGAAAAAAGCTTTAAAAAAAATAACAGACTTCAAAAATTCTTAAAAAAAGAGTTCTGCCATAGAAAAAAAACCATAATTCTTAAAAAAATTGTAAATTGTATCTATCAGAAAAAGTCGGTTTGGATCCTTGAGGAAAAAAAAAGTTCGATTTTGTCGAGTAGTGTTATCAATGTTTCTAATTCAATATATTGGATATTTATCGACGTTTGTCTCATTGGTGAAATCTTTTGGAGAACATATCATATCTTTCCATATCACCGCATGGGCCATGAATCATTTTTGTGGTAATTATATCTAAGAGTATTAATTACACTATCGAAATTTTATAATGAATCTCATTAAAGACTTCAATTTTTGTCTGATGAATAATTTCAATAATTCATTGTGCTGATTAAGTAATTAATCCAGCTTTCCAAATTTTCGCCTGGTTATTGCCGAACTGAGGTTATGGTAACGGCAACGTGCATCTACGCGATGGGCGAGTGGTCCCATTATGTATATTCCTAAAAACTAATGTGATTCGCTTGGGATTGGCAGCAAAAATCAACACTGACAACGAAATCAAAGCACTACTTGTTCAAAAATCATTAAACATATTTAATGCCTTTTCGGAAGAGTAACTGAACGGTCCGTGAAAATTAAATTGTTTAGATTTCAAATGAGTTAATTTTTCTTGAGCTTGCGAATCCGAATTATAAGAGCATTAAATGCAGTCCTTCAATTGGACATGAAAAAATCTGTGTTGGTTGAAATATTGCTGTTAAACTACACAGATCTGTGATCGGTACAATTGCATTCGAAATGTCTTTAAACTCGTCGTAGACTTTGGCATAGCTGGTATTCCTTGCCGCACAACAACTGAAAAAAAGCGATGGCGCCGGAAGACCATATGCAAAATCGTTAGCTCCTTTGCTGTAATAAACTTTAGCCTGTATTCAGTTAGATAATATAGCTAGCTAGATATTTACGAGGGTGGACTTTATTGGGCCTAGTGCTCGACTAAGATGACCATTGATATGGACTTTGATTTTTGTTGATTATAAATGTTTTCAAATGAAGAACATGGGTATTCTTATTGGAGCGTACAAACGCGCTGTAAAAATGTAAAGAGTTGATTGGATGCACTCCAAAGTGACATCCACGGAGCATTTGTAAAAACATGTTCTTCTTATTTGATTTTGAATTATTTCATTAATGTGAGGCACTGAGGAATTACTGGCAGCAATTATTCTACCAAGGTAATTTACTTTACCTACCTCTTTTAGTGTTTCATTGTTATGTATTATATTTATTAGACGTATTCTATTACACTACTCACAACAAGTTTTCCTCAAGGAACAAAACCAATTTTTTCTAAAAGATTAAGGGCTTAGAAATGATTGATGATATATATTTTGTTTTCTATGCAGTAATATTTTTGAAGAATTTTTTTAAAATTTATATTTTTGTAAATCTTTTTTCAGAGGTAGCGCTTTATATTTCCCAGACGGTAAGCTGAAATCACAAAGTGTTTGGGCTTAACTTTTAGCTGTTTTAATTATCTTTTCAAAATGGCAAAGTTCTTAACAACCAGATGGGCCCGCAACCTTCAAAAAGGTATTTTTTGTACATTTTTTTCATTTTTTAGGTTTGGTTAACGAATTTTAGCTCCAAAGTCTCTCCATAGATTTTAATGAGCGATACCTCAAACGACGCCAAATTAATGCACATATACTAAAAAAAATAGAAGACATAGGATATAATTTTTTTTCGACTTTTCCTGAGTTTTTAAAGTCAAAGTTCTTAACAACAAGATGAAAGATACTAGAGTTATGTGAAAAAAACAAGTGCTACATCTGAAAAAAGCTTTAAAAAAAATACCAGACTTCAAAAATTCTTCAAAAAAAAAAATTTAAAGCCCCATATCTATCAGAAAAAATCGGTTTGGATCCTTGAGGAAAAAAAAAGTTGCATTTTGTCTAGTAGTGTAATCAAAATCAACAAATATACTTACACAAATTGCAATTTTTTCAGAAAACAATTTTTCACACTAAAAAGGTTTAAGAACAAAATCTATTATTAAATGCTCTGTTCTGAAGAATGACACAAAATTAAATGAAATAGGCGCTCTAACACACATTTTTAGAACAAATTTGATATATTTGATTAATTGATTAAAAACTTTTGTATCGAAATAATGCCACATACTCGGACTATCTTTTAAAAAAAACGCATCCAATTTGGAGGACGCGCTGTGGAGAAATGAAATGAAATAAGTGTTCAAACACACACTTTTGGACCAAATTTAAGATTTTTTTGATTAATTTTTAATTGAGGAACCTATTTATAGAAAAGGACAAATTTGTGTACATATATTATTCACATCTACAGTGTATCATTTAGATTCTACATCTTCTAAGGAATGGGCCGAAAAGAAACTGCACACTTTTAATCGTCAATTTTTCGCAATGCGAGCTTTCGATCATGTCATGCGATGCACAGTTAGAAAGCTCGATGAATTCTGCAAAGTTTACGTGTTCTCTTTTCACTAATCTTTACTTTCAACAATGCCTCAAATTGAAGAACAAGTTCGCAAAAAAATTGTGCACAATAACTGCACTGAAAAAGGTGTGTCGTACAGAAAATTAGCTAAACGCTACAAAGTCAGTGCCAATACCGTAAAAAACATTATAATACAGTTTGGAGAGACATGTTCTTTGAAAGACTTGTCAAACACTCGAAGAAAATAGGTCCTAATGCTGAAAATGTTGATGAGTGCGAAAGCTGTATGATCGTTTGCTCACTGATGCAGTGGAATGCATTGTTATGGACGACGAAACATATGTAAAATTTGACTCAAAAACGTTACGTGGGACTGTTGACGACTCGGTGTCCAAAATTTAAGTTCGTAAATTTGGCCATTTGCACCTGTGACTTAAGAATAAGCTCTTTTTCACAAAAGGGACAATAAACGCTGATTTTTATATGAGGGAGTGCTTAAAAAAACGACTGATACCTTTTTATCAAAAACACAATGTGTCGAGAATATTTTGGCCAGAGATCAAACAAAAGAGGAGAACCCACCAGAGCTTCGGCCAATTGGGCCATTGTCAAGCGCAATGTAAATGAGAATGGTAGCCTGTCCAGAAATATGGAAGATATGAAAAAAACTGGATGCGTGCAACCCGCATGGTTACCAAAGAGTGTGTGCAGAACCTGATGGGTTGAGTTAAGCACCAAATCCGATTAAAAACGAGAAGGAACGTGTGAGTCGCTTCTGGGGATGCGACTCTACTTATACCCGTACTCAGTCAGTATATACATTTTTGATCTTATGATTTTTTAGAATTATAGAATTAAAAAAAAAATTTAACTTTTTACAATTTTTTGCTGTTATCTGTTGTCTGTTATCTACATCTACAATGTATATTTTACATCTAACATGTAGATTGTATATATACCATTTAGATTCTATATCTCCTCTGCTAGGGGTTGCTCGCGCACTGAACGCGGCAGAGTGTGCGAGCGAGAAAGAGAATGAGTAGCGTTTCTCATGCTGGATCGGGCGGGGAAAGCAACTGAAAATTAATTTCTTCATTCTGGCCGATCAGATTCAGCAATCTGGTAGATAAGGTCATTCTCTACGATACTGCGTTTTTAGTTATATCGTATCTCGTGTTTTTTTTATATGCAGTTTGCCAAGAATATTTGAATTCCACAGTGCTTTAAACTTTAAAATTGTAACTTGGTTTTTGTTTGTATTGTGTGTATATACAGCGAAAAGATTAAAAAATATTTTATGAACACTTTGAATAAAATAAATGTACACATCTAGTAGAACATTTTTCAGAGCTTTAGCGAATCGGATTTTCTGGATACACACTCCAGGAAAACGTAAACGAAAAATTTCTGACACAGTTTTATTTATATGGAGTTTGACAGTCTGACAGGTCAAAACAAATAAATGTCCTACGTAAAAGCTGCATGACTCTTTTCAATAGAGCTAAAAGCCACAACGAGGAGGAGCACTGGGCAAACTACAAGAGTAAGCTAGTCCTACATATATAGGAGGGAAACTAGGAGAGCAAAAAGAGAGTCTTGGCAAAAATTCTGCTCTGCAATTGAGGAGACGTCGAAAGCTGCAACGTTCCGTAAGATCCTCTTAAAAACAACCCCCTCGGTGGGGTACCTCAAAAGCATGGATGTTACGTAGACTAACTCTAGTGAGGAATCCCTACATATTCGATTCGAGACACATTTTCCAGGGTGCACAACCCCCACTGATGGCAGGCAACATCGATGGCGCACATCCTCACAAATAGCTTTAATAGCTATTTAATAAATAGCTTTAGTTCCTTCAAATCACCTGGTCCCGACCAGGTCATTCCGGCTCAATTACAAAAAGCCGGAGACAGCCATTCACTGGTTTCAATGCATCTTCAGGAAGATACTGGTAGTGGGAAAAATTCCTCACACCTGGCTTAAGGCTAAAATAGTCTTTATCCCCAAAGCAGGGAAAGCCTCACTCTCAACCCCAAAGGACTTCAGACCAATCAGTCTATCGTCCTTTCTTCTCAAAACCTTTGAGAAACTAGTCGGGCTACATCTGAGAACAACCATAAAACCTCAGTGGCTGTCAGGCGCACAACATGCCTACCGGAAAGGAAAATCCACGGAAACGGCACTCCATGAAGTAGTCTCGACGGTAGAGAAATCCTTAACACGTCAAAGAATACTCCTTAATAGCTTTCCTAGATATCGAGGGAGCTTTTAACAACATCATACCAGAGGCCATCACGGAGGCCCTGAGTGACCTGGGGTTGGATCGTCACATGGTGATGCTCATTGATCAATTGCTTACATGCAGGACGGTGACTTCATCAATGGGATCGTCCACTCAGTCGAGGTATGTCAACAGAGGCACCTCGCAAGGTGGTGTCCTGTCACCCCTTCTATGGAACATAGCAGTCAAAAAGATTCTGTGCGACCTGGAAGGGGGGGCTGCAAAGTGGTGGCATATGCGGACGATGTTGCCATCATCTTCTTGAGAAAATTCCCCCCTCGGTATTTTTTTACGAAATTATGACTTTAAAAACTCAGGAAAAGCCGAAAAAAAAGTATATCCTGTGTCCCTTTATTTTTTTGTGTATAGGTGCATTAATTTGGCGTCGTTTAAGGTATGGCTTATTAAAATCTATGTGAAGATTTTGGAGCTAAAATTCATTAACCAAACGAAAAAATGAAAAAAATGAACAAAAAATACCTTTTTGAAGGTTGCGGGCCCAATTGCCCATCGGGAAATGCGATCGCTATCAGGTACCAAATATACAACCCTTCTTCGTTTGCTTTGTTCCCAATTGGCAGTTAATTATCTTTTCAAAAGAGCAAAGTTCTTTACAACCAGACGTAAGCTACTAGAGCTATGTGCAAAAAACAAACGCTACCTCTGAAAAAAGCTTAGAAAAAAAATACCAGACTTCAAAAATTAAAAAAAAAAAAGTTCTGCCATAGAAAAAAAACCATAATTCTTTAAAAAAATTTAAAGCCCCATATCTATCAGAAAAAGTCGGTTTGGATCCTTGAGGAAAAAAAAAGTGCGATTTTTTCGAGTAGTGTAATTGGTAAGACTCTGACCAATGGGTGTCACAGCACACTGGTCACGCATCTATCCTAAATGGAAGCGAGATCGTCCCTACAAAAACAGACTACTGTGGTCCGAGGGAGTAGATAGATTCTCCTTTTGAAATAATTATCCCCCACAGAGACAAATGGCTCGAGGGATTACCTGGCTCATCTGTAGTGACAGCCAAGCGATAAATGCGATAACATCGAGCTCGGCTACCGTGGAAAACTGTCGCAAATATCTCCACGAGATGACTCATCAATTTGTTATCAGCCTAATATGGGTCGCTGGCCACCAGGAAATTGAAGGCAACTGCATAGCAGATGAGCTGGCCAGAACTGGAACTACAATCCCCCTTCTCCCAGATAAGGAGGACATTCGTATGCCAATGGCCACTTGTAAGCACATTATAAAAGAGCACTTTAAGCTACTAACAGACAATAGGTGGCAAACTGTACCGCAATATCGTATCACTCGGCAAACATGACCTAATATCACAAAGAAGCGCACCACTGAGCTCTGCAAGCTCAGCAGAAAAAGGTGCAGCTCAGTCATACGCTCCCTCACAGGACACTGGCTAATAGGCACACATGCCAACAGGATGGGTGCCCCCTACAACGACTTCTGTCGTAGCTGTAGAGATGAGGACGAGGAAGAAACGGTGGAACACCAATTCTGCTCCTGTCCGGCTCTCAGTAGAAGGAGACTACAATACCTGGGAATGCCTTTCATGAACGGACATGTCTAATATGAGTCTAAGAAGGATCGCAAACTTCATAAGGTCATCCGGATGGGACAACTGCTGAAATAGTGCCTCGCAAGGGAAGAGGACATGATCCACGAGGCATCACAACAGGCCGTTACCGTCCCAAGCGTGTCGGGTTCCTGGCGATCCCGAAAACCGCCTCAACCTAACCTAACCTAACCTTGACAGGAATTTTTCGATTCCGCAGTGCTGGATGCTTTAGGAGATATGAGCAATCAAAGTTGAATTATTTCCGTGTGCAAAAATGTACTCAACTTTTATTGACATAATGCATCTTTCAGGTATTATTTGATCAATATTCAATAAGAAACTGGTTCTTTGCATAGAAAGTTATAGAGAAAAACGTATTTTCCAAATCATCTAGTTTTTAGGATGAAACGAAAAAACGGCCAGAAATGCGCTGTCGCAGCTCTAATTCCCATACAAAATCCAAATTTACGTTTTTTAGTGCGAGGTAGCGTCACTGTTATCAATGCAGAAGACAAACAACGCAAAACTGCAGATAGGGATTTTAGACTTAGGTAAAGGATTATGCAAAGATCACGTATAAACAAATTTCGGAAATTGTATAGAAATTTTAAGTTTATGATATATTTTTTACAAAGTAAATGACTATTAAAAAAAATATTTTGAAATACGTTTTATAATAAAAAAATGTTTTTTTTACAATTTTTAAAAATTATATTATATAATTTCTTCCCATTTTTAGGAAGCAGCATTGTTTTGTAACCATTTATCTTGCAATCCCGTTAACATGGCTACTTGTGTTCTTTATATTTTATATTTTCAAGCAATTTAGCCATTGTTTGATATGTTTCCTTCATATTAACAGCATGAGCGATGGAAACAAACGGCTTTTGGTTTAAAATTTTTTTTAAATTTTCTTACTGCTCTCAACAAATAACCTCCAATATTTTGGATCGTAAGCTTCAGCCCGTTGCTTGAAGACTCCGAAAATGACGTGTCATCGCACATATATATATCGTCTTATATAATTGTGCGTGAACCAAATGACGCGTCCGGAAATGAGTCCTACAATAACAGGGCATCCTGTCGCCCCCAAGGGCTCTCATCGCAGACTGCGAGGCTAAGCACATCGGCTTAATTATGGGATGCGACGCCAATGCACAACACAGTCAGTGGGGAAGCACCGACACCAATGAACGGGATGAGTCCCTGGCCATATTAAACCAAAAAAAAAACATTTATTATTAAAAATCTCGAGGAGGCCCTGCTCACACTTGCCTCTCACAGGATTCAGAATAACATGGTATACTGGAGGGTTCTTGAAGAACACTCATTCTCGGACCACAGGTTCCTGGAAACTGTCTTCTCATTCTCCATACCGAGTCCAGTCCGATTCCGGAACCTCAGTTCGACAAACTGGACTCGTTACTCAGACCAACTGGGCTGTATTCTCCCTGAGTCTGTATTTGTACGATTTTAAGAACTGCAAAGTTCTATGCAACCAGATATAAGATACTTAAGTTATGTACAAAATGGCAGCATAGAAAAACATGAAGAAAATAAAAGATTTCAAAATAAAACAGACTTGTCACCTTTTAGGATGGATTCCGACGGTACCGCACCTTATATATCAGTACTTGTTTACTTGGCATGTAATTCCAATATTGCTAAATGAAAAATTCAAAAATGTCAAATGTTTTGTGGGCCAGCAACGGTGAAACGGAAAATACTGATTTTCGGAGGTTTGGTCAACCAATTTTAGCTCAGCCTTTTCTCCATAGATTTTAATGAATACTTGTGGACTACTAGTGGAAGCAAAGAACATGAGTTTTTGGTCCGCAAGTCATTTTATTACAATCATTTTTTACGGACTAATTGTGCTGCTCGCAGGCTGCTCTCTCATAGAACTCATACTTCATACTTTAAACGACGTCAAATTAATGCAGCTATACACAAAAAATATAAGGACACAGGATATATTTCTTTTCGTCTTTTCCTTAACTTTTAAAGTCAAAATTTCGTAAAAAAAAAATACCACACAAATATTATAATTTTTGCATTTGGAAGATTTATATTTCCCAACCGGTAAGCTGAAATCACAAATTGTACGGGTCTTATTTATAGCTGTATTTCTTACCTTTTCAGAATGACAATCAAATGTAAGATACATAAGTTATGTGAATACAATAGGTGGTAACTGTGAAAAAAGTACCAGCCTTAAAAAATACTTAAAAAAAAAGTTCCGCATAGAAAAAAAATCATAATTCTTAAAAAAATTTAGACCTCTCAGTCTATCAGAAAAGGTTTGTTTGGTTCGAACCGGAAAAAGAAGTTCAGTTTGGTCGAGTAGTGTAGTTAAACTCAATATTTACAAACCTTGTTTTTTTTCCAAAGCCTTTTCCCGTTTAGCGGTGCCGCTATGCCTACTCTGTTAGTTACGGCTTGATGAAATTGGAGTACAAAGCTTCTTGTATCCCCAACAAAGTCTCAACAAAGACCTTTGTTATTCTTATCTTTCCACAGCATATCTTTTAAAATTTTCTTGATTGGTGTATGAAAACACACAAATTTTTCCATTTTTGCGTATGACCGTTAAGTTACGCATTTTCTCATGCCACCCCTACTTTTTTTTTATATCTGGACTTTGATATGCAATGACTGCACCATCAAGTGGCCCATGCGACACCAAGCCGAAGCCTGTTACGCGCGGAACCCAGGCAGAAACGCAGACCCTCCTCCCGCCCAATCGACCGAAGGGCGCTTCCGCATGAAGTGCAACGCGTGTTACCGAACCGATCGCGAGCACTTAGGAAAGCTAGGTGTTAGACTAAAATTCGAGGAAAATTATAGCTCAACACAACTCAAAGAGCTAAACATGCAAACATCGCTAAGAAATTGTACTAATTACGGGAAGTCAACCGTCAACGACTTCAGGTGTATTTTTGTATCGCTCCGATCGCTCGCAATTAATCGTAAATTAATTCGCGAAAAAGCGCTCGGGGTAGGCATGGGCACTAGTGATCGTGCTGCCCATGAATACCATCCAATCGTTTAATAAAGAATAATAGATCACTCGGTAAAGATCACAAGCACTGTAACCAAATCCAAAATGAGCCAAGCCCGGCAACAGCAACAAGACGAGCGTCGGTTCTCGCAAGCAAAAAACAACGTGTACTTCTCTATAAGCTCGCCAAAGGCAGCAGTACCAACAAAAACGCTCTCTCTCCCCTGCATTGCAATGTGGTTCATGGAGTGCTCAGTGCCGATCACCCGACTCGTACTGCCTATCCAACGTTTTTCCTAATATCGACAACAGCTAGTACAATGCCCGCGCTCAAAACTGTGTCTTCGACCACAACAACGACAACAACATCCACTGCAATTGCTCAGCGCCCGATACTGTCGACCCACTGCGACAAGCCCCACCACTCCCAACCAATAAGTTCGAAAAACGCTAACGGAGCGTTTATGCAGACTGGGCCCGATCGCTATGTGCAAATCAAAAGAAAATTGAGCCCACAAACTGCGAAGAACAACAATGCAGCTAAAATAACTCAAATAACAGAGAACACTGTGCCACATAATGCACTAGCAAACAATAGATTTTCGATACTAAGTGTTCCAAATGAAGATGAGATCGCCCAAACACCCAAGGCCAACAAATTAAGACCGCCACCTATTTATTTTCGACGAGCAATTTGTGCTGAACTGGTTAAAAAAATAACTGATACAATTGGCGCAAACACGTTCTATGTCACGTCCATCAAAAGGGGTAACATAAATGAAACAAAAATATAAGTCAATGACGAACAATGTTTGGTTACGCAGCCAAATAGTGGACATGCATAGATTATAGCCAGTGGTGCAGCAGTAGAGTAAATCCTTATTATTGTTCGTTGTTTGCACTGCCCACTGTACTAAATTGTCATCTACCTACAAACTTATGCACGCATTTATGCGTGCTCCCGCTCGGCAGCAGCCTATGCAGCCGTTCTCTTTCGCCTCTTCATCTCGCGCCTTTCTTTCTTTCCTTTGCTTTGTACTCTTTCCACTCTCTCGATCTATCGCTCTCTCGTTCGCATTAGAGCAATTCGGCCCGCCTGCCCTTTGTTTCAGTCTGGATCTAGCAACCACTGCACATCGTCTTGGAATCGAGCTATTCAATCCGACACCGTCTTGTACCGACCCCGCGTCTACAATCTGACCCGCCTTGAACCCAGCTAACTCTCCAACCGAATCGTCATCAACCTAACTCGAACCTTTCGCTATCCCTTTGACCCATCTATACTGTTTACAACAATAAACCGAAAACTTATTACACTCTACGAGCAAACTGCATTGCCTGTGGTGATGTTCATCTTACTGAGGCCTGCCCAGTAAGCAAGGAGGACCCATCTGCCAAAAAATGTAGCAACTGTAGAGGAAACAATACTGCCAACTATAGAGGCTGTCCAGTCTATAAGGAATTGAAAAATCGCCTAAACCAACAAATAACTGCAGCTCGAAACCCGGTCGTCCGATAAAACTTACCATATACATATACCATCAACTACGACCATCAACAGAAATCTGTTTAAATGGCTTGTCTAAATATATAATTCTGGAAGGCAAATGGAATGCAAATATCTACAGGCAACATCAATTCATATTGAAATTTAGAGCGGCTACCTAAACCTAGCCGCAGTATACTGCCCACCGCGCTTCTGCATTTCCGAAACAGAATTTGTTACATACTTCGACCTACTAGGTAGCCGATTTGTGGCAGCTGGTGACTACAATGCCAAGCACACCCATTGGGGATCTAGACTTACCAATCCGAAAGGAAGACAACTTAATAACGCTTTAATAACGCCACGAAACAAGCTAGACTTTATCTATCCGGGCAAGCCTACATATTGGCCCACAGATCCAAACAAGCAACCCGACTAGATTGATTTTGCATTTACACGAAGGGTGCTGCTCAGATTCATGTAGATCACTTAACAGATCTATCATCGTATCACTCGCCCATTCTACTTCACCTTTACGACCATCCACAGCTTTCGGAACGCCCACACTTTCTAACTTCTAGCAAAACAGATTGGCTCAAATACAGGAAGTACATAAGTTCTCATATTGACAGCTGCTCAAAACATTTATTGTAAAGGTGACATTGAAGTCATCGAAGCATTAGGATCCTCAATGTCACTGGCGGCAAAACACTCAACACCAATATTAGCACCTAATAAACTTTCCAACAGCAGTCGTATTTCTAGGCACATTTAAGTGCTGCTACGCGATATAAGAAGGTTTCGCCGAGAGTGGCAAGCACAGAGATCACCTGCATCGAAAGAGCGGCTAAAAATAGCCAACCACCTACTATGAAGAGCCCTAGAAGATGAAAAAACCCGAGCTCAAATGGAGCAACTCTCCCCAACTACCAAACGATTCCCACTGTGCAAAGCTTAATCAGGTGTTTGCCCACCAATCGAGAGTGAATCACCTTTGCGTACACAAACAGGAGAGTGGGCTCGCAGCAACAAAGAGAAGGCAAATACTTTTGCTTTTGAGAGCTCAATCGAAGATACTAAGAACTATCACTGGGGCACCATGGTATATACGGAATGAAAATATCCATAAAGACTAAATGTAGGATCAGTTAAAGAAGACATTGTCAAAGTAAAAGCAAAGTATCAGGCTAAGCTTCAAGCCCATCAAGCCCATCATAATAGACTTGCGCAGTCTTTAACTTGGCACACTAGCCATACACGACTCCGGCGAAGAGACCTCCCCATCCAGCAATAATACCTAGTTAGGGACGTACTCTAAGTAATTAAGTGTAATTAATTTATTAAACATATAAGGCTAAGATTTGCATACTTGTCGTAAGTCTCTAATTACACTACTCGACAAAATTGTACTTTTTATTTAGGCTGTGAACCAAAATGCATGGCAAGAATTTTTTTCTTTTTCGACTTTTCGCGAGATATTAAAGTCAAAATTTCGAAAAAATACCACAACAAAATTAGGAAATTTGAAAGCTTAATATCTTCCAGGCGTTAATCTGCAGATACAAAGTGTCTGGATCCGATTTATAGTTGCATTTGTCAGCCTTCACAACTGCAAAGTAGTATGCAACCAGATATAAGATACTTAAGTTATGTGAAAAATAAAAGCACTGCCACTAAAAAAAAAACCATTAAAAAAAATAGCAGATTTTAAAAAACTATACCATAAAACAAAAAAATTTGTTGAAAATGTATATGCCCCGAAATCGATAAGAAAAAGTTATTTTGGGCCACAGCCTAATTCTAGTGTTGACTAGTGTTAATAAATAAAATCACGAAATAAAAAAAAAAGAAGAGGAAGGGAAATAGTGATTGATATTATATGGTAGATGGAGTTGAGCATAGGACCCTAAATGGTTCGTGCAAGGAATAATTTGATCCACAAAGCGCAAGGAACAAAGAAATAAAGTTTCTAGTAGATCTAATAGGAATCGTAAGGTTTACGCGGCTTAACAAGTCTGGGCTATCTACGTCACCCTTGATCCAGTTGTGCATAAAAATCACCCCAAGCATTTTCTCGACTAACTAAGGTTTATTAAAAGCAATTTACGGGAGTAAGAGGGCAGTCTCTTTATAAACCCAAGCACGCTTATGGCCTTATTTACCATGGTTGATATGTGTTCAGAAAACTTTAACTTTGGGTCTAGTTTAACACCAAGATCATCAAAAAGGTAATTCTCTCAAGAGAGCCACCGTAGAGGCTATAAGGAGCCAAAAAGGGGCTGCAGCGATGAAATATCATTACTTTGCATTTCGAGGCATTTAGGTGTAACATATTTGCACAACACCATGACTGAAAGTTATTGAGATCGGATTACAAGCGAGAATGAAATGTCCTTATACTGGACACAGAGTTTAACATCATCCTCATACATTAGTACTCGAAAGTTTGTTAATACTGAAGGCAGATCATTAATAAAGAGTGTGAAACGTAGTGCGCCTAGATGGCTGCCCTGTGGTTTCCAGAAGTAACCTTAATAGGTGAAGAGGATTTTTTGAAGAGAACTCTTTGAGACCTGGAACGAAGGTAGCTAGAAATCCATCTCAAACCCTAAAAGGTCAAGTTTTTGTGCTAGAACGGTTTACAGAATCGAATCGAAAGCATGAAGAGTTAATGGATAGGGCGAATAGTTTAAGCAGGGGCCACACAGAGCGTCGACAAAATACCTGAGTACACAGCCGGGAAATCCGTCGGGACCTAGAGAAAACGCCGGATTAACTAGTCGAAGATCATGAAGCAGTGAGCTTTCATTTAACAAGCGGCTGAAGATGCCATTCGACCTTGGTAAACTGTATGGATACGGCTGACCAGAGAAGCTTTCATGAGAATAAGTTGTTTGGAAAAAATTGGCAAAAAGATGGGCGATTGCCTGATCATTGCTTGTTGACATATTGAGAAATGATGGCGAGGATGGATGTGCGGACGTTGTACGCTTACTATTTAAAGCTGTAAAACTGTTTAGGGTCCTGGGAAAATCGGATCCTGCATGGAGATAGGTAATTTTTATAGCATTGAGCGTTAAGAACGGAGAAATTCGACCGAGAAATTACATAGCGAGAAAGAGAAGAGGGAGAACCAACTTTTCAAAATTTTTTCTAAGGTGTTGATTTTAAGTTTTTTAGACTAGATAACTCATTGGTAAACCAAAACTAGATCTAAATGGACAAAAAATTGGGACACAAGAATAAAAACTGTACATTGTAAAAAATGTTTGTGCCTTCCATAACGTCAGTGCACAAGTACAGAGCGGACCAATCAAAATCACTAATGAGGTTATTAAGCTTCGTAAACTCGGCTTTACGAAAGCAGCAGATAGCCTATCCGTTCGGTCTAATACAGTAGGCCCAATATCGACCAACACTTCGAATGTAGGATGATAGGAGTCTTCAGGTATAGTGAGCGGAAGGGCTCGGGTTAGCAACGCTATAGTCGGATCCGAGACAAAGCACAGATCAAGCAATCGACCCAAGGAATTTTTCACATGGTGGACTTGAGACAGGGATAGGTCTAGCAAGCCGTCGATAAAGTCATGTCGTGACATGGGCACAAGATAATTTGACTTTACCGAAGACCAAACCGGTCGGAAACAGTTTTTAAAGCGGACAGGTGATGCTCGATATTAAGATATCCGAGGAAGATGAAATATACGAGCAAGTAATGAAAATGGAATAGCCTGGGAGAATCAGTTTTACGCACAGGAATTCCAGGTCTTGTTGAACGTGGACCATGAAATGTTCAGACGTGAAGTTTGAGCCCACTGCAGTGAGGACCCCACCTCCACGTCGGGACGAACGGTCAATTCCAAAAATTGTGTACCTACCTGCCAAAACTTCGGAACTAAGAATGTCCGGCTTCAACCAGGTCTCGGTAAATACAATAACATGGGACGAGAATGCGAGACTCTCAAGAAAAAGAGTGCTGAGCTTACTACGCAAGCCTCTAGGTAACTAACAGAGAGGAAGTTAGTTGTTTGGATGGGCAGAAGTTGAGGTGGAAAATGTGGATGGAGATGGGGGCCTATTCTTTTTCTTACCCTTAAACTCTTTGACGACCAAATACTCCGTCCAAAACTTAGCGGAACAAATAGTGTTAAATTGAGTCGGGGAGACGCTTATCTTAAAGGAAGATATCTCTTTGGCGTAAGAAAAGTTAAATTTTTACATCTTTAAGCCAACAGCTTTTATTTTGCTTTGTATAAAAGCGGTTACATCATTGGATGTAACGTAAAGGGCTAGCCGCGAGACAAAAACTTGTCGCTTTGGTGGGACTCCATTGTGTTTTTACACAATTCTTAGACATATACACGCGGTAAAGATTGATTTTAATTTTAGGGGACGTTAGTTAGAGAGTTAATTTAAAGATAGAACACTGGCTGTTTAAGTAAAATAAAAAATAAGTAAAATTTGATTATCTAAATTAAAGTATATATATTTCAATGACCCCAAACCTTACATTTTCGGCTCGATCAATCAAATTAAAAAAAATTATTACAGTCCGGTTAATTACAACAAAAAATATATATACAAATACTGCAACCTAAAATATTCATTCTTCTCAGCGGGAGCTAGGAATTGATGTTAGAACACATAGTTTCTTGGGGAAAGATTCTTAGAATTCTTCGTAAATTCCGATTCTGGTAGACCCTTAGACCCGCCCAACATCCGTACATTGTACATGCTGACATGGAGATATAATTAATTAAACCAAGTGCTGATTTAAAACCATTTTAGCAATAGCGGATACCCTAAACGGAATTTTTGACAACACTTTCATTAATCTATTTTACCAAAATTTTGACCGCTATATCAAAAGCTTGGTAAGAATCGGTTTACTATGTCATATGCAGCCAAATAATTTGGGGTATGAAGATAATGAAGATATAATTTAAATGCATGTGTGAGTTTTACACATAATTTTATTATGATTTGAAAAATTGGGACTATTTGCAGGAAATGTGTTTATGTTGGTAACAATGGTGCATAAAACTTATTCGTTTCCTTATTTTTAATAAGGAATCAAACACCAGAAATTAATTAGCTTTATACCATACTTAAGATAGTTAAAAACCTTCGTATATCCCTTTTTGTAAAACTTACCTTGTTTAGGTCCTTCACAAATTCAAAAATTGTATCTTTTTCTGATATTCTTTGATCATAAGATACAAAGTATGGGAGAAAATTGTCAATCAAATTGGATAAAAGTTTAGGAAGTCCTTGTCGGATGCGGCTTGGGGGTGCCTTTGGGCTGATCCAACGTATTTTGTGCTACAAATATAGTTAATTGGTTTATAAAAAAAAAAATTAAGTTAATCCTCTCATCGTCATTATGTTCGATTAATTAAATTAAACATCACCAACGATACTCGCAGAGTTCAAAGGGTGTTAGTTGCGCGTGACACTTCCCTGGTACACAACGAACAAATCAATAATAAAAATGTTATGTGTGTGTGTGAGTTAGAGAAAAAATAAGAAGGTCATTGAAACTGTCATCCGTGTAATGTTATTAGAAGTAGTTATTACTACAGCAGTAAGATTTCTAACGATTTGCTGTCCGTCTACTTCTTTTTTCTGGTCAAAATCATAGTACTGTCTAGTGAGGCTTACAAATATTAGGCATCTTTTTACTTATAATTAAACATCAAATAAACATACACACCTCTAGAATAGTTGACGATGTGCTTGGACCACTTATTATAAGAAGAATGTGAGGTCTTCTTCCATAGCTTAGATCATAATATAAATCAACTAATGGGCTTGGGCCGAGTTCATAAATTTTAGCTATCAAAGGTGCAATACTAGAAGGTCCAGTTGAGCCAACTGGTAGATATCCGCCCAAAGTTTCAAATACTCGATGCATTACAGTTGAATTAGTGGTCTGTTGCATACAGCTTTCAAATAAATGATGTAATATCTTAAATTTTTCGTCCATAGCTTTGTTCTGGAAAAAGACTGTAGCAAAAAGATTAAATACCATATATTTTGTATTCGAACCCATTCTTACACAGCATTTGAGTATCAACACTTTTTTGAGAGTTCCCCATTTCAATAAGACTTGTTATATTTTTGTTTCGAGTATTCCGCCAACAACTAAACTTCTTGAATTCTGAGCATGGGTCCTTGTTCCAGTTAAGTCTAGCTTGAATACTGGAAGCTACTGATTCACAAATTACATCCATGCATTCGGGTGGTGCAGATATTGGGGATGAGCAACGGTCGCCGTCCATATAGCAGTCTCGTGGTAAGGGAGACGGTGCCGTACTTATCAAAAATAGTATAGGTGACGCTACAAGCAAAGTAGTCACCAATAAGGTTGCAGATGTTATGGCCATTTTATGAACAGCCGCAGATGTTCGAAACCATATACATGGAGCACAACATATCCATCCAATAATGCTGTTCTAAAATAAATTAAAATTTATTAAAGCTTAAAAACATTTGAAAATCTTTCCGGAATGTTTATCATTTCCGACAAAAAATTTGTAAAGGCAAATATTTAAGTTATGATAACCACTTCCATCGTACAAATTGCTTCGCTTCGTGAAATGGAATCATAATCGGAAAACTATATCATAGGGGAGAACTAATTATCGTTCATAAAAATGATTGGTCGACGATTTAAAGCGTAAATAAACTGATTGAAATAATTTTCAAATTTTGAGAATTTTGAGCTCCATCTCCACAAGAAGCTTATTTTGTTAAAGTAAAATAAGGATAGTTCAAATTCGATATATGATTCGAACTTGATATATGTACCTTGTTATATCCTGCATTAAAGTTTTCGATGTTGGAGCTATCAACTATTTCAATTTCATCGGACTTGCCGATTTGTTTCGAACCAACGGGTGTTTTAAAAGATAACTGTTTTTGCAGTAGCGATGCGCTACTTCCACCGGATGGATTTGCCGTTGTAATAAGATTTCGACCGTGGGTACTCCCCAAGCTGGCAACTCCATTCTTTCTAAATACATTACGTGCGCTAGAATCAGCTGTCATGGTTTGGATTTGCTGCTAAAAGATGTATCTCTTCGTATTTTATTTCCTCCTATGCATATGTATGCATGTATAAATATTTTAAGAGCTTTTTCAATGTACGGGATTGTAAAGGCTGACGCTGCAAAGCATTTTAGGGAATATGCATAAATTTTTTTTCATGTGAAATAATCAATACTGGTCAATTGCTCACCACGCATTGGGTTCCAAAGTTTTACATATATATAAACATGTTGACAACACTTCCTCAAATAGGTCGGGTACATATGTATACAGTTAAAGGAATAAGAATATTTAGGCGACTGGAAATTATTTACAATTTATCAAGGAAACGTGTTTTGTTCTATGTCGAGAAAAGGTAACAAGCACTGACAGCAAATGAGTTTATTCTTAAAAGCTTTAACGAATAGCTTTACGGGATGTAAAAAGCTTAGTTAAATATGAACATTTTACATAGAAGTATTTTTATTTTTAGAAGTATTTACATTTCAACAAAAACCAATTGTTTGTAACCAACATAAAAAGAAGATAAAACATACAAAAATATTTATCACTATACTATATATATGAACATATGTATAAATACATTTGTTTGGTATATATTTAAAACCAATGCTTAATACACAAGTTATTACAGGAATGGAGCATTTATTTGATAAAAAGCAATTTTAGTTTTCATTTTTAATTATATTAGACAACGTTGGTTTTACATTTTACTTATACCATTTTTATTAAACATACATTTCATTTTATACCCGACACCATTTTTCCGCTTCAAATCAGACCAACTTTTTTTTATAGATTTGGGGCTCTAAACATATATATATATATATATAACATAAATTTTTAATATATTTGTAATGCTTTTTTCAGAAGCACCTCTTCTTTTTTCATATGACTTAGGTAAATTAAGTCTGGTTGTAATGATTTTTGCTATTCATAAAAGACGACTCTTAAAGAAGACCTGAACATTTTGCAACTTCAGCTTACCTTCTGGCAAATAAAGTGCTTTCAAATTTATGATTTCTGTGCTGTTTTTTTCAAAGTGTCTTTAAAAACTCAGGAAAATTCGAAAAAAAAACCTATATCCTTATATTTTTTGTGTATAGGTGCATTAATTAGGCGTCGTTTAAAGTATTGTTCATTAAAATCTATGGAGAAATGATCTATTCAGAAATTGTCTTTTTAGCGGCATCTATTCTTAATAAAATAAGCTACTAATAAATAAAATTGTTCAAAGAATGGCAACAGTATAATTTTTTTTAGTAAATGTACCCCACATTATATACCACAAAGCAGTGCTTGTTTACTTGGTATGTAATTCATATTTTGCTACATGTAAAATTTAAAAATGTCAAAACAAGCATTGCTCTTTGGGCCAAAATGTGCAAATGTGGAAAAAATTTTATTTTCGGAGGTTTGCTTAACTAATTTTAGCTCAGACTTTTCTCCATAGATTTTAATGAATACTTGTGGAATACTTGTGGAATACTTGTGGAAGCCAAGAACATGAGTTGCTAGGTACGCAAGTCCTTTTATTACAATCGTTTTTTATGGACTAATTGTGCTGGTCGCAGGCTGCTCTCTCATAGAACTCATACTTCATACTTTACACGACGTCAAATTAATGCAGCTATACAAAAAAAATATATGGACACAGGATATATTTTTTTTCGTCTTTTCCCGAGTTTTTAAAGTTAAAACTTCGTAAAAAATACCACACAAAATTTCATTTTATAGCTGGTATTCCCTGTTGGGAATATGTCTTAAAAAAGCAGAGGTTAGCCCCATGTTCCTCGCATTTGATGAAATTTTAGTTGTTGGTGGTGCCTTGTTTAGCTGGTAATTACTGGTAATTTACTGGTAATATACATTGTATATACAATGTATATGTTCAGCTGGTAATTGTATACATTGTGTATACATTTTATATAAAATGTATATTATAAAATTACCAGCTAAATAAGGCACCACCAACAACTAAAATTTCATCAAATGCGTCAAATACATTGTATATATACTTTTTTACACAATCAAATTCAGACCTTTTTATACCCGTACTCGAAAAGTTAAGGGATATATTAGATTTATGGTAAAAGTTGATGTGTGCAACGCAGAGAAAGAAACGTATATTTATTCTTGATCAGTATTACCAGCTGAGTCTATGTCTGTCTGTCCGTCCGTCTTGTTTGTCACTTACTTCTCAGAAACTATAAAACCAAATTTTATTTCTAGAATTATGTAATATCACACTGCTACAAGTATATTTCAAAAAACGAAAATCTGTGGCATCCATAGTTTTTAAGATTGGATTTATTTTTTAGCCAGAATGAAAAAATTAATTTCAGTTGCTTACCCCAACTCCTCCAGCGCTGTATCACTACCTGTATTTTGTATCTATTTCATGCTTTATCCTAACGCTACAAGCATACACTTTTTGTTATTGCGCTAGTCACTCGGTGAATATATATGTATAGTTATTTTTGGATGTTATCTACTGAAATATAATACTTATACATTCACGTTTTGAAAAGAGTTATGTACTTAAATCGAATACTTATATATTAACATTTTGTTTTGTTTTAAATTTTTGAATTTTTTTATATTTTTTTTAATATTTGTTTTTTATTAAATGGTTTCCTAAATTTTCTTTGATTTTATATTGAAATTGAGTTGCGCTCCTAATGGATTTAAAGTAATGAGGAAGACTGTTCTATAAGCGGAATGCATTGACAAAGAACTGCCTCTTCAAGCAAAGCGTTTGAGTTCGAGGGCATGAATAGTCGGTAGTTCGTTCTGATGTAGCAGGGTTAAGTTTGCCATTTTCTGAAAGTTACTAAGGTTCTTAAATCTATCCAAGTGGTCGGGTAAAGGTCAAGTATTTTATAAGTCAGGTATGATACATGGTCAAAACGTCTTCAATTGAACACATATCGGACAATTGATAGGTCACAAATCTCAGGTACAAACCACGTCTCAGACACACATATAATATCTACATTTAAATTGTTAAAAAGTAATCTCAACTCATAAATTTTCCTTAGCAAGCTCTGTGCATTTATGTGGACAACTTTGACTGCGGGGAGAATTCGGTGCTTCTTCATTCTCATGGCCTATTTGAATATGCTCTCTTAAAATCTGCTCGTTGACATAAAATGCAGAGTCAAAACCTACGAACTGCAACCATGCTCTCGCGCCGGTATGACTCAATTTTTTCTGGGAAGATTGATCTTCTCCCGGACGCTTTCCAATTTTATTAATATATCTGGATCCACGGTACTATTTTGTGTTTTGCGTGCCCTGAAAACATCCCGGGTTCTTGATGGTGGGGTCAGCTGGAGATTAAAGCAGAGCTTGTTGAAGATCGCTCTTAAATTTTCTCCGTCTACGTAGGGAACACCGTGCAATCGCTGTTCGCGCTAGCTGCCATGCGTTCGGCCGTCTATATGCCTCCCACTCTCTCCCCTAGTGCACGAAATTCCGCAACCTCCCGGTCCAGCCTCTCGACCCGTTCACCCAGTCGGTATCTCTGAGATCGAAGATCAACCACCTCCTGCTCAAAGTTTATAGCTCGGGCAGCCATCTGCTTCACCTCACCAACGATCAAGTCCAAGCTCTCCATAAGGCTGCTGATGATGCGCTGCTCTGCTTCTCGGACGTTGGATGCAAGTTGGTCCGTCTGCTCCTGGAAGCGAACCTTCAGCAGCTCCAGCAACTGTGATGAAGGGATTTGTTGCAATTTGTTGGCGGTTCAGTAGAGGATGACATTGTTTTTGTTTTTTGATGTTTCCACTCCTCTTTTGTGCGTTTTTCTCATTCTCTTTTTCGCTCGAACACACTCTGCCCTGTGCAGTGCTCGACCTTTCGCAGAGAAGATTTAAAGTCTACATTTTAGATGTAGAGGACAGATGTAGAAAAAAATGAAAAGGTAAAATATACTGACTGAGTAGGGGTATAAAAGTAGAGTCTCGTCCACAGAAACGACTCAAAACGTTCCTTTTCGTTTTTATTTGGATATAAAGAGACTCTGGATCTCCACAAATGTATACCATTGTTATTAAAATTGTATATTTTCACATAATTTGAGTGTGGGCGGGGGTTGCTGGTTCTTAGATTTAAAAGAAATTCTTAAAAGATAATGATTGCAAATATCAATAATAATAGTTTTGTTAGTGATAATAGTTTTAGTTTTTCATGTCAGATGATTCGAGGACATCTGTGTCATCAATGTTAAAAATTAATTCAAATGTCACTGGTATTGATGATATAAATAAAAAATTTTTAAAATTGTTATTGCCAAAAATACTGCCATACATAACCCACTTATACAACACAGCACTGACTCAATCAATAATTCCCGATTCTTGGAAAGTAGCCTAAATCTGTCAACGAATACAGGTCAATTTCTATTTTACCTCTTTTATCAAAAGTTCTAGAGATGACTGGTCAGATGACAGAGTTGATAGCTAATGAACTTTGGACTAACAAACAGGCAGGTTTTCGTGTGGGAAAAAGCTGTACAACAGCAATAATAAACGTAGTGGAAGGTATCAGAGAAAAATTGAACAATGACAATCTGACGTTCTTGACTCTTTTAGACTATAGTAAAGCTTTTGACACGGTTAACCACGAAATTATTTGTTTTAAACTAAGTCATCTATGTAATTTTTCGCGTACAGCAACAAAGCTGATCTTCTCTTATTTGAGTAATCGGAGGCAGACTGTGTCCATTAATAATGTGTATTAGTCTTTCCTATGTGTCAAGCGTGGCGTTCCTCAAGGATCTGTCCTCGGTCCATTACTATTCTCTGTTTATATTAATGATCTTCCGAGTGTATTGACAAATTGAGAAGTACATATGTATGCTGATGACGTTCAAATGTAAGTTAATTTTGTCCTTTTAACAAAAGGAAAAATTCTTTTTATTTGAGCAAATGTAGTTATTTATTCGAATCAAATTTATCAACTGACTTAAGCTAGCGTACAAAATCTTAACGTAACCTATTATTCGACGCGGCGGAATGTAGGCAGCGGCAGAACGGTTAGCAGCGGCATTGGGGTTTCGGGAGAACCGACTCTGTGCAGACGCACTGTCAGCATTGTCGCTGTGTCAACGACGGGGTGGGGCGATGATGATCCGAAGTGAGCGGTTCTTGAGAAGTTCACCTCTCGGCGCATGTTCGGGCAGGAAATGGAATTTTACTTTTTTATATTTTTCTTGCGCAATGTTATTGCAAGTGGCAGGGCAACAAGATTTCTTTTGATTTATGGTTTGTGTGTCGCTGAACTCTTTTGGAGTTAACTTGTACGCTAGTCGTCCTATTAGTAGAATTAATGACTGTGTTCGTGTTTCTAATAGTGAATTAAAAGCCATAAGTCAGTGGGCAAAAATCAATGGGCTAGGATTAAACCCAAATAAGTCAAAATGTATAGTCAAAGGTAAAAGACAGTTCAACACTTGACACTCTACAAAAATTATTAATAGAAAATATCCCTATAGAATATGTAAAACGGGCCAATAATTTGGGTTTTACATTTAATCAAACATTGACATGGGATGACCACATAAGTAAATCAGTCGGAAAAACATATGGAATCCTTAGATCGCTATACATAGCAAAAGACTTTTTACCACGGAAAATCAAACAAACAATTGCAACAATGTACCTCACACCAGTACTTCTTTATGGTATCGAAGTCTCTAGTGACTGTAACTCCTCTAGCCAACGAAAGCTGTAAGTTGATTTTAATTATATCGCGTGATATATTAATAATAGACATAGAACGAGATGGGCATGGACTGCAATTTTCCGACACGACCCAACACGACACGAGAACGAAGAAAACACGGTCCATGCCCACCTCTAGAACTGACCGTATTTCTGACTTAATGATTCAGATATTCGATATGCCACTTAAATCCTGGACAAACCATAGTTTCTTGACATTATTGCATAAAATTATATACACCAAAGAACCTTGTTACCTATACGAAAGACTTAGGTTTAGCACTTCAAGATAAATTATGACAGTTAAATACAAGTACTCCTGCACAATGCGACAATTCTTCGTATATGCTGTCCGCCTTTGGAACCAACTTCCCCACGGCCTTAAGGCCATAAGTAGCGCGAAACAATTTAAGATCGCACTGGAGGAACATCCTGCCTAAATCTAATTTTTTAAACTTTTTAATAGTGGGGATGGATGAAGAGAGAGCGAGACCTATAGAAGTGAAATTAAATATATTCTGTCAGTAAATGTTAGTACATAAGTTCAATTATAATTCTAACTGTAATTACTATTAAATGTTACTATGTATTGTGAATTTTTAAATGTTATTAACTATTAGAATTGTTATGACTAGCGCCTAGCGCTAGGATGGAAAATATAAAAAACAAATACAATATGCACTTAAAACTATAACTAAACAACATAAGCTACTGCAACTCGATGCATGAAATTTGCTAACGCCTACCTTGTCGTGCTGAAAAATTTAAAGGCGCTACAGAAAAAGATCATAAAATATAAATAAATGAATATATATAAAAACGGAACTAAAATGTATAAAAAATACATGTAGTTGCTGAAATTTTAGTTGTTGGTGGTTCTTTGTTTAGCTGTCTACGAGTATTATGTATGTATTGGCCGAAACCGTTTGTAATACCCCTCAGTTGTATCAATCACAAAAGACTGTTTACGACTCATTCATAATTCTGTGCACATTGGAGCTGACGTAGGATAGAACGTGGTAACATTCTAGTGAATTCATTATTTTGTTGTACGGTGGGTTTTTTCAGACTTTTTGAGTTATTCAACGTCGAGCATCTAATTGATGATCCAATCAACATGCGAGGGTTTTGCAACGAAATCGAACTGCTAAAGAGTTTTTGAATCAATTAATTTACATTTGTATTGCGAAAATAGCAATTCAGATCCCGACTGGATTCATCATTTTGATTTCTGCCGTTCCGCTATGGTCAAATATCCCAATATCACGTCCTGTGTCCGTGTAATGTTATTAAAAGTATGTTATAATAGTTTCTGCACGTAAATTCTTGAGAAATCGCAGTTAATCGAGGGGTTTTTTTGCTGCCTTGTTGTGTTGTTATTAGAGGTAGTTATTACTTCAGACAGTGACAGGTTCTTAAGCTTAGAAAAAAAATTAATTGAATTTTTTTTTACGCTTTTAATTTTATTCTAGCTTGATGTCGAATGTTCACGTCGAGGATTTTGGGATAGTTCTGTACCTAATAATATATGCATTCTACAGGACATGCACAGAATTGTAAATATTCTAAAATATACGACGTTTTTTCTTAGCTGTATTTTATTGGGTGGGTTTTAAAGTTAAAACTCTTAGATATACAATTAGATTTGTGGTAAAAGTGGATGTGTGTAACGTAGAGAAGGAAAATTTTCCGACCCCATAAAGTATATATATTCTTGATCAGCATCAATAGCCGAGTCGATATAGCCATGTCTGTCTGTCCGTCCGTCCGTCCGTCTTGTTGAGCGCCTGGATCTCAGAGACTATAAGAGTTAAGATAACCAAATTTGGTTTCCAGACTCATGTGATATCACACTGCTACAAGTGTATTTCAAAACTTCGCCCCGCCCCATTCCGCCACCACAAAGGACGAAAATCTGTGGCAGGCACAATTTTAAAGATACGATAAAACTAAAAACGCAGTATCGTAGAGAATGCCCATATCTACCAGATTGCCGAATCAGATGGATGAATCAGATAGATGAATCAGATCGGATCATAATTATAGCCAGAATGAAGAAATTAATTTAAAGAAATTACAAGAATCTTCATAATGTTGTTTTCTAAAACTAATAAGAACTTTGTCCTATAGTTCCACTTAGTTTTCCGAGTTCATTTTGTGAGTTACAAAACATATTGGACTCTTTCGAACAAAACCAAATGCAGCACACACCATAAGTGACCCTCCTTGGAAATTATGAGAAATTTTCAATTGTTTTGGAGCCCTTATATCCGCATAATAATAATGATATGATAATGATAATGGACCATCTAAATTACATTTTTTTTCAATACCAAAGATTTTTTCGTACGAAAGGCTCTGATCAGCCATTAAAATTTGTTCCACTCGACGTTTTGTTACGGGTAGAGTTAGTTCGTGGCGGATTTGGGCTGCTCTATGGTTTTCTCTGACGGCTAGTTTTTTATTCGGCGCTTATTACGTTCTTTGATTAATTGTGGGCAACCCGAGCAAGGGTTTTCCCGTGATTTTGGGGATCTTTCGAGAATTTTTAAATTGTGAATTCTTCTGTTCACTTTGGTAGCGATTTGCTGCAGTGGCATCCCCATTTCGCGATAAGTGGAAATTTTTGCACGCTCTTCATCGGAAAGATAACGGCTTTTAGACATTCTATCGAAAATTATCTGCTTTAAAATATGAAACAGCTGTTACATTCAACTCAATTTATATGTTTATTTAAACTAAAACACAAGCAAAACAAATCAATTTGAATGCCTCATGCACTTTAAGATGTCATTGACTACTAATATAAGATCAATTATTTCGTTCAGCATAGCGAGGCCCAAAAATAAGTAGATCAAACGAAAAAGCTTTGGCAGCAGATTATATGCCTTGTAAGGTGACTTTTTTCGCATACCTTAAGCACCAAGTTTTCCATCGGCATTTTACCACGGCGCACAGTAGCTCCTTATCTCAAAACACGTTGCAAAATTAATAACTTTTGAACCCGGCTAGGTATAAGTCTGAAATTTAATACATATATTTTCAATACTTAAAATACATTTTTAAAAGAAAAATTAAAGTAGGCGTGTCACTGAAAGGCGAGTAATTAACGCTCAAACTCGATATTTTCTTTTTTATGTACTAAAAACCATGCAAAACATATAAATAAAATTAAACAATTGATTTTTTTACTCTTAATTTTTATAAATTCTTCTTAGTTAAATTATTAAAAAAAAAAAGTAAGAACATTGAACAATTAAACTTAAAATAATAGAACTGCTATCGATTTTTTTTTTTAAGTTTTTGCATTCGAAGAGATGAGGGCCGTTCCGGACTTAAAATAAGGATATTCCTCTGAAATGGTTGCCCCATTTGAAAATAGGGAAAATTGCTTCATTCAATATGAAAATATTAAATAGGCTAATCTAAAATTTACCAATTTATACCATATGAACGGAGAACTACCATCTTGCCGCTATGAGGGGGCTCAGTAAGCGTAAGGAACCTGAGAGCTATACCGGTGGTAGCGTATGCTACCAAAAGGGCCACCCAAGCCGGGTAGGTCATGGGGGAGCGCCGAAGCCAAAAGTAGTTCACCCTGGCGGTAGGGATAAAACGCATCTGTTATGGGGGAAATGTCCGATAACTAGTCAACATTTAAGGTGCAGGGAGTCGGAGACTCAGTACCGGCGGTGATTTTGGGTGCGAGCGCAGGCCCCCCAGCGTCGATATCCTATGACTGCAGGAAACCCGAAATGGCAGTGGAGTTCTTGGCTACCAATGCGTGTAATGCCGCAAGCAATAGAAAGATCCGCAGACAGAAAGAGACGATAGAGGACCTGGAACCGGGAACCACAGACGGAAGCTTCGTCTTCAGTGATCCCTCAGTGTCGGAGGCAGAGTTGGCTACGACCTTCTCTCGACTCGGACACAAGGAGGAGCCGCAGAAGGCGGAGCCACAAGTCACGGCTCCCATCAGATGAAGGTCGACTCGAGTCCACCATCGGTGACGGACGAGAAGACGGAGGCTGAGACCCTACGCAAGCGGCTGTCGGGATACAGGGCATCGGCAAAACACCTTCGTGGCATAAGCCAACGATCCCCCGATACGCTGACCGCGAGGGAGAGGAGCCTCAGGAAGAAACACGAGCGAAACGTGCGGAGGTACGAGAGGCTCAGCTAGCACGAAGACGAAGGTGGACCAACCCTCAACATCAACGTCTGCGAACGCGCGAGGGAGAGAGGTGTCCGGGAAGTAGAGGGTTCGCTGAATAGCATGAAGGTGGTGCAGATTAATCTGCATCACTCAAGTGTACCATCCGCGGACCGGCTGCGGTTTATGTTGGAGAAAGCGGTGGACGTGGGTTCGGGTACTCATCGGTCGCGGATACAGCCTTCTCACGCCACATCCCGCGGGTAAGCCAAGAACCTGTATCGTGGTAAGGAACGAGCTTAATGTTCTGTTTTCTTCCAGGGACAGCACTGCGGACCTAACTGTGGCACTATGTGAGAGGGAGGACGGGAAAAACCTATACCTGGCCGCTGCATACCTGCCGTACGAAGAAGAAGTCCCACCCTCGGAGGATGTTAGGGCCCTGATCCACCAAGCACAGAGGGAGGGACTCGACATTGTCTTAGGCATTGTCTTGGGAAGTTCCGGTACAAATTCGAGAGGAGAGTCGCTGTTCGAGTACATTCTGTCCACAAGTCATTTTATGTGCAACCGGGGAGACCACCCCACCTTCCGCAACAGGAACCGTGCAGAGGTTATAGATATAACATTGGCCTCGAATAGCGACCCTTACCAGTGATGACTGGCACGTGTCTTGTGAGTGTTCCTTTTCGGACCACTACAGGATAGTGTAGAGCATCAAATGGAACAAGTAGAGGCCCAAGGCCTACCGCAATCCTAGGCGGACAGAAGGTGCTGCCCAATCCACCGGAAGGGGACATACTTCAAACGGGAGCACTAGAGGAAGCTACGCAGAGAGTTACTAATGCTCTACAGATGGCGTTTCTCAAATCCTGCCTGATCAGCCGACCCTTAAAGTCCAATCACAACCCGTGGTGGACACGGGAGCTGAGCGAAGTCAGAAAGGAATCGAGGAAACTCTTCAACAAAGTAAAAGTGACAAACACACAGGAAATTTGGGAAGATTATCGCCGCAGCTTCAATACCTACAAGAACACCTGTATGAGGGAGAAGAGGGAGTCATGGGCAGCCTTCTGCGATGCCATAGATGGTACCACTGACGCCTCAAGGCTTCGACGTGTGCTGTCGAAGGCACCCACTACACCAGGCCTGCCTTGCAGAGAGCAGCTAAGAATCCCAGGAGCTCATCATGAGTACTCACTTCCCGGGTTGCACAGATGTCACCGGTGACGTATCTAACGCCACCAACGACACTGATGATCATCAAGGAGAGGAAATCGAGGATCTCATACGAGACATAATGGCACCAGACAAGATTATCTGGGCCATTAAATCATTCAGGTCATACAAGTCACCGGGACCGGATGATATCTGACCAGCCATGCTGCAAGTAGCTTACCTGCACCTACTACCATGGCTGAAGAAAATTTTCGAAGGATGCCTTATAACTGGGTATGTCCCCCATGAGTGTTGGGAGGTGAGAGTGGTCTTTATCCCCAAGGCAGGGAAGATAAACCACATCTCCCAAAGAACTACAGCCCCATCAGTCTGTCCTCGTTTGTACTCAAAACGATGGAGCGATGGATTTATATATTAGAACGAAGCCAGACAAAGAAGTGTTCAGTGGAGCTCTGCATGCTACCTCAAAGGTAGACCAGATGAGACCGCACTACACGAAGTTGTTGCGAATATCGAAAACACTCTAAGCTATAAGGATTATGCTTGGCGGCCTTCAACAACGTCAGTATCGAGTCAATATCGGCCGCACTGGCCAAGATTGGCACACACCCGACGGGAACCAGATGGCTAGACAACGTTCTCAGAACGAATAGCCCCAACCTATGCTCCTCCTCGTCAAGAAAGACGGTTACACGAGGCACTGCGCAGGGAGGAGCTATATCCCCTCTCCTGAGGAAACCTGGTCCTCAACGACATTCTTCTTCAGCTGGGGAGGAACGGATATACGGTTACGGAATATGCGGAAGTTATAGTAGTACCTAGTATCTAGTAACGGGTAAACTGATGCCCACAGTCAGTGACCTTCTGGAATCTGCACCACCGCCAGCTGGGCACGCCAGATCGGTCTGGGGGTCAATCCTCAAACAACAGAACTGTTGCTGTTCTCACGAAGATATAAAATACCGAGATTCAAACTACCAGCAATTGGTGGAACGACAGTCGAGCTATCAAGCGAAGCCAAGTATCTTGGTTTCATCCTTGACTCCAAACTCTCCTGGAAGAAAAACACGGAGGAAAGGAAGAAAAAGGCAATGGCAGCTTGGCTGTAGGAAGACCTTTGGACGAACATGGATGAATACAGCGGTAATAAGACCCATTCTGACATACGGAGGCATGGTATGGTGGGAAGCGGCTAACACCAAATCCCACCTGGAGAACCTCCGCAGAGTCCAACGGACGGCATGCCTTGGGGTCACCGGATCTCCCACTATACTCCCTGAGGAGGAAGGTGGAACGGTCGGGGGGAGTGACTACTGTGTTTCAGAGCTCTCATGGAAAATAGAAATTAAAGGACACATACCGGACAGGGAGAAATGGAAGAGTAACACGACCATGGGGCAGAACGAGCTCTCCATTTGTACCGTCGAGTCAAAGACGGCCGAAGGGACAGGAGCTGGAAGCTTCTCTGAGGAACTAGCCACCAACATATCCCTAAGACTACCAGACTGGTACAGTGTATTCCAGGCGCAGATATATGCAGTATGGAAAGCGGCTAAGTTGGTATACACTTCGGAGATACCTCCGAGGAACATAGCATTCTGCGTCGACAGTCAGGGTGTCATCAAAGCCTTGGTACCCTGCAAGAACACAAGCAGACTTGTACGCGATATGGTGGACGCGCTAAATAAGATCAGCTCGCACTCATGTGGGTTCGGGTCACACCGACATAGCGGGCAACGAGAGTGCGGACGAGTGTGCCAAAACTGGATCGGCCAAGCCAATGGCGGACGCAGTCAGCGAAATACGGAGACCATCTCGCAGATGATGAGCTGAGCAAGAACGAGATCGGACAGGAGGTGGAACACCACACCCAACTGCGAGATCTCTCGCTCGCTCCCCCTCTAGCGGAGAAGATGTAGAATCTAAATGGTACATGTATAATCTACATGTTAAATATAGAATATAGATAGTATATCAGATAACAGATGTAGCAAAAAAAAGGTAAATGTAAAATTTTTTTTTTATTTCTAAAAAACCATAAGCTCAAAAATGTATATACAGACAGAGTACGGGTATAAGTAGAGTCGCGTCCCCGGAAGTGACTCACACGTTCCTTCTTGTTTATATTTTAATTCAGGGTGGAAAAATGTATAAAGGTTAAATGGATTATGATGCAGGCTTCCTTATTCTCTCAAATTCGGCATGAGGACGATCGTAAGAAAGCACGTCAGGTATTATTAGGTAATAGCATGATAGAGAATATTAAAACATTGAAAGTTTAAACGAAAATTATAAACCCTTCGGATGTTAAGAGTGTACATCGAGAAACAATTGGTGCGTTTCGCATTTATTTTTGAACTTTTGATTTCATATATCTTTGGCGTACAAAGTATGGCTTAAGCAAAGAGGTAAATATGATTTTGTATCATTGTAGTTTGTTTTTTTAAATTTAATTTAAAAGTGGCTTTAATTTAATAATTTTGAATGCCAAAATAGTTCGACTGGCTCACAAAAACTTATTCAAAATCGCCTTGAACTCCTGGGCCTTATAGATATATCTTGTACATTTTCATAATCCTTGTCAATATTTCTGAAATATCCATCATATTTGCTAACTTCTCTAGCTATACCAGAAGATGATACCATCGACGGAAGAGCTCTTAAAAACCCATGCAAGCCGGACGGAATGGGTGGCGTAGGTGGCACTGATAGCCCACAGCGATTATATAAAAAGGGCATAATTCCAGTAACATTAGTATGAAGAGTGAGCACTGCTTCTAAATCGGACTCTTGAGCGTGCGTTAAAAATTGATTATAAGCACTTGATGGTATCATTCCAAAATGATCAAATGAGTCCACATATGCCTCTGTGTCTCTTTTATAATTTTCCAGAAAGTCTCCAAGAAGCTTAGCTACCATTGCAGAACGGGCTTTACTTATAACTTTTATGCTTTGAGTATTTCGAAATAATACAGGAGGTTTCACGGATCCTCCAAACTTGTTTAAAAATTTTAGAATAATTTTTTCATGATTGTCTCTGGGATCTTGGGTTAAACGTCTTAAAACAGATTCCAGGTACAAACTGAAAGTTTGCCGCGCTTGAAACTGTGTTAGTTCTGAGCCAGTTCCAATTTTTTTAATCATCAGCTTTCGTTGCCTTCTACCTTCTTCTTCGGATTTCTCTACTGCAGGCTTTTTTACAAATGGGATTTCAGAACCAGTCTCCAAAGCTCGTTCGTATTGCTTTATACGATTTTTTTCTAAATTATTATCTATATCACTCGTATCATGGCAGTATAAATTTGAGTGAAGCATTTGGTTATAGTTATGCTGCATAATTAGTGTTTGGAATGTCTGGCCTTGTACGTTCGGAGTAGAGATCGGAATACCATTTGTAGAATCTAAAAAGTTACCATACCGCTGCATTGAGTCATCTGTAGGAAATATGCGTTCAAATCCTCCTCGACGGGAATATTGCAAGCGAGCATTTCGCAATATGCGCTGTTCTTCACCAGTTAGATCAGTGCTGACGGATCCTTTTTTCTTATTCTTTTTGACTTTATGCGGGCCACTGGGAACGTTAATACTCCTTTGACAACTAGAACTGCGGAATCGCGACCATTTGCTGTCATAATGTGATCTCATTTCTGGACTATATGCTGGTATACCAACGCAAGTCAATAAATCAGCAATTAGACATGCCTTTACTTTTGTATCTAAGGGACTATCTACACCCATAGATGGCGAAAGATTCGCTTCCAGTAACCAAGGCTTAAGTGCATTGTCGATTAGAATATCAAATCCATAAAGTTCAAAACAGTTATTTCCATTGGGAACGAACATCCTGCATGCGGAAATAATGGTTTGAGCACAGGCAAGAATAGCTTTTATTATTAAATCTTCTATATTCAGCATTAGCTGATGAGTATCACAGCCCTGCATTTTCAGATGCCTCAAGAGAGCCGATAATGTCCATTTATGGCCCACATCCTCATCTTGGGCATCTGAGGATCTTATGTAGTCGGAATGGTATTTATTGATGCTGTAATTGCAAAGATGCATACACGGATTCCATAGATTATCAGCGTGCCTATCGTATCTGACTGTTGCTAATCTTACAATGCCCTCTTTGTAAAGGTAAATAATAAGAGGATCAAAAGATGTTACTAATACATATACTCGTAGATCACACTTGTGTCCATCAATACAAAGGGGGTCAACAATATACTTGGATACAAGCACTTGTTCATCCTGAGGAATTTGATCTGGCTGAAAATAAAAATAAATAAAAACCCGATGAGTGTGTATTGTCAATATTGATCTAATATATTAATTTTACCGAATTTACAATGAATATTCCTCTTCCTCTACTTGATGCTGCTGGTTTTACTATCCATGGGCCACGGTGTTTATTATGCGCTATTATTAAGTCTCGTGATTCCAACGGAAGAATAAAAGATTGTGGCACAATGTCAAAATGTTTCATTCCCCGAAGATGTTGCATACGCTCGATATTTTTATAGAGCCTATCTTTCCGGGTTAACTCGTAGGATCTAAGGAAGAAAAATCATATTTACTTCAATTATTTTATTATATGTTGCTTAAAATTTTATAGAATTACCTAGGGAAATGGTTGACTCTTTGATACGGTGCTAAATTTCTCAGTATATCCAATTTCATATGAACCCCAGTCCATAGTAAATTGAAATTATTATCACCCTCAACTTCTCTAAGGCCATGCACATCAAATATCTTTCTTAGCAATTTTGTTTCAGTTTGAATAAACTTATAAGTGATTTTCAGTTTATATGCCGGCATAACAATACCACATTCTTCGTCGTCCTCGGTAACACATTCATCTTCCTCACTTGCGCTGATGTTCGTTATTGACTTGGCAGGTGTTGTGGAATCGTAACCACTTTCCTTTCTTACAGCTTCTGCTAAGTCAGTGATTTTTTCATTCGGATTCTTTTTTAGTGCCCGAAATTTATTTTTCATATTTTGTGTGGGTTCCTCTCCTTCGCTTGACATAGACGCATCGCTTGAAGAATACTGCTTATTGATCTTTTTTGCAGTGCTTTGAAAGTCCGAAGTTTGATTAATATTGACAGAATTTCTAATGGACACATAGATCTTTCGCTGCTTTGAACCACTCAAGGCATCGTTACTGCAAGATGGTAGCGATAAAGAACTTATATCATGTTCACCTTTTCGGCACACAATAGTTTCCTCCATGTTGGATCTGCTCTGTGACAATACTGGCGATGAAAAGCTTTCCGATAAATTCTTTCTAGTTTTTGGATTGAGTATGTTTGTTCGAAACACCAGAACTGCTTCTCTTGAGCCCATTCTTCCACTTGTAATCCAATCTTCATTTTTTTGAAATTCCAAACTTTCTCTACAATAAAACAACATAAAGGGAAACATTTATAATTAAAAGTCAATATTAGTCGAAGGTAGGGAAAATTTTATTTAAGAAAGAAGAAAACCGGCTTCGGTGACCAAAGTTTTTAAACTGTTCTAGTCATCAGGAATAAAATTAAATCGAATTTAAAAAAACTCATGTCAAGGTGTTTGTGTAAAAACTATTTCCAAATGGCTCGACCGATTTGTATCTATATTTAGTAAGGGTGCGAATTACACTACTCGACTTTATTAGTAGTACTTTATTATTCTTTAATAAAGGCATTTTGTTTTCGCTTTGTCCGATCCGTTTGAGTCAGCTTTCTTTGAACTTTAAAACGCTCGACCATTTGTTTCAGATCCGAACAGTTCGGTTTTGTTTCGCTTTCACTCTCCGCTTAATTTTCTGGTAGTAAAAACGAGAAAGCAATACATAATTTACTGGGTTTTTGCTTCCCTCTGCCTTAAAATCGTTATTTGTGTGTGTACGTACGTTTTGCTGCTTTACAGTGAACAATTATTGTCAGAATTAACGAGAGAATTTTCGTTAACCTTTTTTTAGTGATAAAAAACATATTGTGCATAGCCGAATGCACGCGTAATCCGAAGTACATATGTTTTGAGTCCAAACCTACCTACTGCGAGCGAAACCTACTTATTTAAGCAGTGCTCGGATTCGGGGTAATTCGAATCTGACTGAAGGCAGGATTCGTAATGATCGAACGAATTGAAGGGGCAGTAATTTTATAAACCATGTGGATTCATGTAGAGCTCGAAACAGAGAAAACAGAATGCAATGCAATTTTATGATTTATGTAACTTATATAATTTATGTTTAATGGGATTGTGGTAGACGGAAAAGAAGACCGAGCATCTCTCAAAATTTAGTTGCACTTGTCATGTGAGATAGGGGAATGAGAGGAAAGCGTCATGTATCGAATAAAAAATCAAATATAACCCTATACTGAGCTTAGCGAAAATAAAGTAAAAAATGTATCCAAAATGTACCCATCTGGATTTGAACAGGCATTACTGGCTATGAGACTCCATCTCCGCTCAATTCCAACAAAACTTATATATTTGTGTAAATTTATTTTTAGCCTGCATGAAGAGACAACCAAATTAGCTTGCTAATTATAATTCACATTGTAGATGACAGATATAGCAACAACAAAAAATAAAAATTCTAAACAGATAATATATTTAAAAATTAAACAAAATCATAAGCTCACTTATACACTGAGTAGGATATAAAAGGATATAAAAGATGAGTTGATGACACTGCAACTCACAACGTTCCCTCTCGCTTATAAACATCTGACGCTAACATCTAACATCTGACGCAGACCGATTTGGTTATCGATACATCGGAGTGGAATCTGTTACACACAACAGAGGCAAAACAAAACACTAAATTGTGCGCTAACAGGGATATGAGACAATAAAACATATCGACAAACATTTTTGAAAACATCAGTACCTTAAAACGAAAAAACCGTTTTAGTAGAAAACGCAAACATAGGTGAACGCCGCCGGATTTAGATGGTATTTAGATTGATGTACAACTTACGCGGAATTTTTTATCGCTTCACATAGTGAAGAAGGCATCGTGAATTCTGAAACATATAAATCAAAATGTTAAAAATTTTCAGTTTTAAATAAATTTAGCATAAGAAATATGTGAACTTATGATTAATGTACATGGTGAGGAAGGTAGATGCTGCTGTCAGGCTCACAAGGAACCTGACTCATTTAGACCAGTTTCGGCCCTGAATTCAACCGTCTCCTCCTCTTCATCTTCTCTACAGACACTATGAAGTTGCCTTCAAACTATGGCTATAACAAATTGCTAAGCTATCGCATGAAGAGATTTGCGACAGTTTTCCACTGTGGCAGAATTACGTAAAATCTCATTTAATGATTTCATCGCAGCTTGGCTGTCGCTAAAAATGTTTAATTCAGTTGCTGCAACGGCAACTGCTGGGATTAGGGCCCATTCCGAGCCTGATAGTCCTACGTGCCAGTCTTCTCTATGAGAGCTGATTATTTCTAAAGGGGTATCTGTGTACTCCTTTGGAACGCAGCAATCCGCTTTTGTAGCGTTAATGTAGTTATTCATTACCATGGATGAGTGACCGGCGAATAGAGAGCGCAGGCAGAGGCAAGCAAACCATGTTAAAGAGTACGTTAACTACCATATCCTAGAAAATAGTTACATTTAGTTCAGTCTTAAGTGATAGTTGGCTTGTGGGTTTGTGCTGTCATGGTCCGGCGCTTAGCCAAACACTTGGTTGAGAAAGCGTCGCAGCATGAGCTCTACTTTTGACTGGATGATATCCCATGTCTCTTTACTTTACTCTTACCATGTCTGCGTTCATAATTTTCTATGAAACCCTACAACACATAGCACTATGAAACAGTGAAAACTCTGGCATAAAACTATTTTTATACCCGTACTCAAAAAAGAGTTAAGGGGTATATTAGATTTGTGGTAAAAGTGGATATGTGTAACGCAGAGAAGGAAACGTTTCTGACCGCATAAAGTATATATATTTTTGATCATCATCAATAGCCGAGTCGATAGAGCCATGTCTGTCTGTCCGTCCGTCTATTTGGCGGCTGGATCTCAGAGACTACAAAAACTAGGGCAACCAAATTTGGTTTCAAGACTCATGTGATATCAGAGTGCTACAAGGGTATTTCAAAATTTCGCCCCGACGAAAATCTGTGGCAGGCACAATTTTAACGATACGATAATACTGAAAACGCAATATCGTAGAGAATGACCATATCTACCAGATTGCCGAATCAGATCGGATCATAATTATAGCCAGAATGAAGAAATTAATTTTCAGTTGCTTCCACGCCTCCTCCCGCAAGAGAACAACCACTCATTCTATTTCTCGCTCGCACACTCTATAGAATCTAAATGGTACACTACTGGTTAAAATAATAAGTACAGAGGCATCGTGCTGATTTTTTATGAAATATCTCGAATGTTTTTGAGTTTATGACCGCCAATTGTTTATATTTTTAAAGATTACAGTTTTGCCAAACATTTAAATCAAAAATGAAAGTTCTGAGCACCCTTAATTTAATTCTAAGCTTAAATTTGTGCTGGATGTGCATTTTTAGTATGGTCAAAATAATAAGTACACTGGAGGTATTTATGAATTTTGAAGGCTTTGATTGGGATTTGGTCAAAGGATTGTTGGTTTTTATTGACTCCTTGCAAATTGAAGTACACGAGAGTTAAATAAATTTCCCTATATGTTCCGAAAAAGCATTGTTCTGCTAAAGAAATGAAGATTGTCTTGAATCTTAAAAAATAAGGGAAAAGTCTTCGGGAAATTGCGAAAAGTCTTTGACGCTTGGTATATTTTCATCAGAATGCCTTAAATTTAAGATTTCTTACTGAAAATCAAAGAATGAAGGAGAAGTCTTTACAAAAACGGACTCCCGCATCGTCAGTCCTGCAAAAAATTATGCGTTCATGTCTTACAAAGTTATTTCCGCTTGAATTGGCAATAAAATATCATCTCAGACCGTTCCTCCTAGACGTCAATATTCAGACTTATCAGAACGTATAGCCTGAAAAAGTTCCTTACTCCGAGAAAAAAAATTTGAAGATGAGGTAACAATTTGACGAAACAAATATTGCATACTCTGAGCCAGATGGGTCTAAGAAATGAATTAATATATTATAGGGCGACAAAAAAAAAAAAACCAAAAGCAAATAATTCGACGTCCAGTACACAAAAAATGTTTAACCATCGAGGCGGTTGCCTTATGGTCTGGGGCAGTTTTTTTTTTTTTTTTTTGCATGTCGTTGAGCCGATACATGGTAAAACTGATCCTATGACATTATGCATCCATATGCTAAAGAAAACATGTCCTTGAGGTGGGTCTTTCAGCAGGACAACGATTCAAAACACACCGCAAGGCTGGTCAAGGCTTGGTTTACGGAGGGCAAGGTATGAATTGACATTTTGAATTTGCCATTCAATCTCGTGACTCAAACCCAATATACAACCTGTGGGGAGACTTGAAACGTCGCGTTGGCACAAATAAATTTCGAAACTCCGAAGAATTCTGGGAATTTGTCCCAAAAACTTGGTACGAGATTAGAGTAGAGACTTGGCGCAAAATTATTGCTGGTATGCCAAAAATAATCGACAAAGTTAAAGAAAATAAGGGTGGCTTTATCAGATACTATCGTAGGATTGCGTATAATAAGAAAAAACTGAACAAATTTTGATATGCTTTGAGTTTTTGGCTTTGTAGAATTGCTGTACTTATTATTTTGACCGGCCCTTGTTTATGTTTTTTAGATTAAATTGATCGGAAGCTATATATTTGAAGCGAAAATTGCTTATGTTAAATTTTTTTATATTCTACTGTAGGTTAGTAATCTAAAAGTTAAGTGGGTTTTTTCTTTATGTTTTTTATCAAAGTTTTTCGAGACGTGAAAGAAAGCTCATGAGCGTGTACTTATTATTTTGTCCAGTAGTGTACATGTATAATCTACATGTTATATGTAGAATATATATAATAGATGTAGATATAGATGTTAATAAAATATGTAGCAAAGAAATGTACAATTTGTTTTAATTCTAAAATTTTAAAAAACAAATGCTCAAAAATGTATATACTGACTGAGTACGGGTATACGTAGAGTCGCGTCCCCAAAAGCAACTCGTACGTTCCTTCTCGTTTCTAATAGACTTGAAGTTTCAAATCGCATAAACAGTTATCATTTTTCTTTATGGTTCAGGGCTTTTTAGTGTGTTTGATGTGGGTCCCGAACGTAAGGCTCGTATCCAACATCAGTCCCAAGGTTCTTATTTAATCGAACTTGATATCCGATAGATTTTGCTAATGAAGTAAATACTTGGATCTCCCGCGCATAAGCAAAGCATATAGTAGAATCTTACGATTTTCTTACGATGACTTTGATTTTTGCTTTCGATTTTGCTTTGAGCAGGTGTCAGTGACATAGGAGCTGAGAAAGCAAAAACGTGCCTGACGCTGATCTATTTCGTACCGGTGCATATTTTCCCATGTAAAATGCAAAACTTTTTATTTTTTCAATTGAATAAGAACATTTATTTAATGGTAAATTTGTGTAAATTTGTGCATATACAAAAAATAAAAGGGACTAATCTTCAATTACATTTTTTTGTGTCAATCCTGGTGGTAAGATTCCTTAAATATTTTTTCAATAACAGACCTGCAGTCTTCGGCTACGACAAGCTTTGAGCGATAAGGTCATTTTATCAACCCTTCTAAGAAATCGCATTTAGTATTGTTCCTTCGAGCTCCGTAATTTAAATTTGGACTGTTACAGCCATACGGATCGATTTTGGCAATATATGAACATGATAACACTACTCGACAAAATCCACCGTTTTTTCCTTAAGGAAACAAACCAACTTTTTCTGATAGATTTGGGGCTTTAAAATTGTTTAAAGAATTATGTTTTTTTTTTCAATCGCAGAACTTTTTTTGAATAATTTTAGAAGTCTTGAATTTTTTTTTTAGGTTTTTTTAGATGTAGCGCCTCTTTTTTCACATAACTTACATTTCATTATCTTACATTTGGTTGTAATGTAATTATGAAAAATATAGGGCAAATATGTCACTAAAAAACCATTTCCCGCACTCCCATAGACTATTTCCGCCAAACCTAGGAGACGTCAGTGATGAACACGAAGAAAGATTCCACCAACAATTAAAATCTATAGAGCGACGGTATCATAATTTAATCTGATTCAAATGACATAGGACAGCCAAAAAACTTAAATTATTTTAAGAATAGTAACAAGCTGTAGTAAATAACATGTTTTTTTAAGAACTTGGAGTGGACGCGACTCTACTTATACCCGTACTCAGTCAGTATATAAATTTTTGAGCATAATTTTTAAGAATTTTAGAATTAAAAAAAATTTTACATTTTACATTTTTTTGCTAGATTTGCTATCTACAATGTATATTCTACATCTAACATGTAGATTATAGATTTACCATTTAGATTTTACATCTAATCCGCTAGGGGTTGCTCGCGCACTGAACGCGGCAGAGTGTGCGAGCGAGAAAGAGAATGAGTAGCGTTAGGTTGTGCAGGAGGGGGCGGGGGAAACAACTGAAAGTTAATTTCTTCATTCTGGCTATAATTATTATCCGATCTGATTCAGATTCGGCAATCTGGTAGATATGGGCATTCTCTAAGATACTGCGTTTTTAGTTTTATCGTATCTTTAAAATTGTGCCTGCCACAGATTTTCGTCCTTTGAGGGGGCGGAAGGGGGTGGGGTGAAATTTTGAAATACACTTATAGCAGTGTGATATCCACATGAGTCTGGAAACCAAATTTGGTTGCCCTAGCTTTCATAGTCTCTGAGATCCAGACGTCAAAAAAGACGGACGGACAGACAGACAGACATGGCTCTATCGACTCGGCTATTAATGCTGATCAAGTATATATATACTTTATGGGGTCGGAAAATTTTCCTTCTCTGTGTTACACACATACACTTTTACCACAAATCTAATATACCCCTTAACTCTTTTTTGAGTACGGGTATAATAAAAAAATTTGTGTATGTTCAAAATGTACTGAAAAGACTCCACATTACTGATTGTTTTATGGGCTAGGGAATGAAATCCTATACATACTTTCCTATTTATTCTTTGGTTTTACTGAAATATGATTAGGCAGACACGACAAGATCTACAAGATCGACAACACCTTCAGTTGTGAAAAAATAAAGATCAACATTGGACCTGAACAGGTAGTTATATACCTATATCCATACCTTATATTAGGTATTAGATAAAAGTAGCTGTCAACAACATTTTAGGCCAAAGCAACATGATCAGGTACCAAAAATAAAAATCCAAGTCGACCTCGATTGCTTTGATTTTTTTTTCCATTTGGTTAACCAATTCCACAGTCTCTGCATAGATTTTAATGAACAATAATGCCGAATTAATACACTTTTACACACAAATGCTTTTCCTGAAAGCTTAATATTTCTCAAACGGTAAGTTGAAATCACAAAGAGTGTTTGTCTAATTTATAGCTGCATATCAATTGGCAAAGTTTAATACAGCCTAATGTAAGAGTTAAATATGTGAAAAAATGTCGAAATAAAGTTAAAAAAAAAAAACAGATTTTAATTCTTCAACAAAAAAAATATCATCAAACAATTTCCAAGTCCCAAATCTTTCATGAAAAATGTTGGTTTGTATCCTTGAGGAAAAATCGTGTCGGGTAGTGTAATCGAATCATTTAACTTGGAACAACCAATATTAAAATCGACGTCGCTCAGTAGCCCACGAATTCCCTATGCACTACATTAAGATTCATAAGCTTTAATGTTTAACGCGTTCAAATCATATTCACCAAATTAAACAATTATCCTCTACAGTAATTAAAAAAAAAATTAATGATTTTACAAGTGTTTAGATTTATGTACATATAATGTCAATTTTTGTCATTGTTGAGCCTCAGTCCAAATTCTTCAAAGCGCATGTCAGTGTAAATTTTGCGAGTTAATTAAGAACTCTGTCATCGATTATAATCAGGAAAAATCGAAAATTATTTTCTTAAATTGAAGTAATACCGGCCTGATCCTTAAGCTGATCCTTAAGCTCAGTCAAGACAAAGTTGGTGTTTGGTTACGCAACCGAATAGTCCGAATAGATCATAGTTAGTTAGTGGTGCAGCAGTAGAGTAAATACCTATTATTGTTTGTCGTTTGAACTGCCCACTGCTTAAGCGTGGTCATCTACATATCTATGTACATACATATTCATTCAGCAGCCTATGCAGCCGTTCTCTTTCGCCTCTTCATCTCGCAACTTTTTGTGTTTCCTTTGCTTTATCATCGCTCTTTCTATCGCTCGATCTGTCGCTCTCTCGCTCGTATTAGGGCACAGGCAGTTCTGGCCGCCTGCCCTTTAACTTAGTCTGGATCTAGCACTCACTTCTTGCACATCACACTCGCTAAATCTCGGCATCGCTATGGCTCTGCCGCTACTTTTATCTACAATAAAACTAGCATATATATTAATAATCTGGCAAAATACGCTACTAAAGAAGCTCAAAAATAAAACACAAAAATAGAAAAATACCTTTTCTTTAGAAAAGTAAGTTTACGCAAAATACCAAATGATGTTGACACTGAATATAACTAATTTCGAAATACACTTGTAACAGTGTGCTATCAGATGAGCCTGGAAACAAAATTTGGTTGCTCCAGCTCTTACAGTCTCTGAGAACTAAGCGCTCATCATGGCCATCGATGCTGATCAAGAATTTATCGGGTCGGCAATGTTTTCTTCTGTGCGTTGCACAAATCCAATTATATATATATATATAATATATATATATATAATTTTTTTTCGACTTTTCCTGAGTTTTTAAAGTCAAAATTTCGTAAAAAATACCGCACAAAAATCATCATTTTTTGCATTACAATGCTTTATATCATCAAAATATCATCAAACCATTTCTAAGCCCCAAATCGTTAAAAAAAAGTTGGTTTTGTTCCTTGAGGAAAAATCGTGTTGACCAGTGTTATTAGCTAGAGCTGATGGAGAAAATATTACTAGTCGACACGACATTCCCATTTTTGGCCAAAATGTAATTTTCTGATAGATTTCGGGTTTTAAAATTTTTTTTAATGAATTATAGTTTGTTTTTTTTTGCAGAGGTAGCGCTTCTATTTTTTACATAACTTAAGTATCTTAAATCTGGTTGCATAGACCTTTGTAGTTCTGGAAATCCGACCCAGACACATTGTAACTGCAGCTTAACATCTGGAAGATATTAAGCTTTCAAATTCAAATTTTATCATTTTCTTGCGTTGTTTTTTTTTGAAATTTTTATTTTATAAACTCAGGAAGAGTCGTACAAAAAATATTCTTTCTTATTCTGATTATACAGAGATGAACTTCAGCCCATACGACTACTTTTTAATCCCAAAAACAAACAAAATATAAATACAAATACAAACTTCTACCTAAAACTACTTTTCACGGACATAGAAAATTGGTGCAGCATCACTGTCACAAACGAAATGCCAACACCTCACATATGTGGAAAACACAACTGCAAATGCTGTCACCTGCAACAACACTAACATCAATCAAAATTATTAAACTTAAAAATTAAAAATTTTGACTGAAGAAAATTTTGAAAAATGAGAAAAAAAATTGTCGTTTCTATTATTTTTTCCATCACTGTATCTAATACATCACTAAACAAAACATGGACTCGGATAAACAACAAGTACAACTGGAACTCACATAAACGCTCTCATCCCAGCACTTTCCAACAAACTAAACATCATAAAAATTCTTAGCCAGCCCAAGGTTCAACTGCAACACCACACTCTCACACTCTCTGAGCATAACAAATGCAATATTTATGGCTAAAATCGACTGCGGACTACAAAGGAAATGTTCGCCAGACAAAACAGCTAAATAAACTTTAAATATGCCACTTATATACACCGAGAACACAAACATAAAAGACATAAACAGATCTTTAAATCACCAAAATTACAAACAGCCTACTTACTAGATGCAGTACTTGGTATAACACCATACACTACTCAAATTTACAGCAAACAAACAAAACGACTAAAAAACGACAGACATGGTCATTCTCTACAATACTGCCTTTTTAGTTTTATCATATCTTTAAAATTGTGCCTGCCACAGATTTTCGTCCTTTGTGGAGGTGGAAGGAGCGGGCGATATTTTGAAATTCACTTGTAGCAGTGTGATATCACATGAGTCTGGAAACATCTCTTTAGTCTCTGAGATCTAGGCGCTCATCAAGACGAACAGACGGACGAAGAGACGGACATGGCTATATCGCCTCGGCTATTGATGCTGATCAAGAATATATATACTTTATGCGGTCGGAAACGTTTCCTTCTCTGCGCTGCACACATCCACTTTTACCACAAATACAAGATACCCCTTAACTCTTTTTTGAGTATGGGTATAAAAATAAAAGCTACTACCTCATGAAATCTAGACAAACTAATATTATACATAATCTAACCTGTATGGTTGTTACATACGAGGGCGGCCTGAAAATGAATCGGCGTTACAAAAAGAAAACATTGCCATACACCAATTAATATTTTATTCGATTAGGTAGTTTTGTCAACCGTGTTAGTTTTGGCGGGAGTTTAAGCATGGTAAACCAAGGTAAAGCTTTCTTAACATTGTGGGATCTCTTCTCTATATATGGGTATTACTTTTCATTTATCGTAGTTTACCGATCCGTCTCTAATTTCCGGACATCCTGTTCCCCAAGGCAAGTGCCGACTGCGCTGGCCGAAATTCACAGTTCATACGACTCTAGCGGAACCTGCATTATAGCCCTGCATGAACCCACATTATTCATAAAACCAGTATTCTCATGCCAGTCAGATTCAAATCACCTCGACTCCCTAAAAATCGAATCCGAACATCGCTGAAATTAGCAAGCTTCTTTCCAATGCCTCAGAATTGACTCAAAACTTTTTCACTGAAAAAAAACTTTTGCTTTTATTTGGCGCTAAAAATTCTCTTGTTAAATCTTACACACGCCTCTTTCACTGTAAACACGGAAACGTACGCACACATACAACTAAAAAATTTCGGGCAGAGGTAGAAGCAAAAAACCAGCAAATTTGTGTATTACTTTCTCGTTCTCTCTACCAGAAAATCAAGTGGAGAGTGAGTTGGATCTGACATAGTAAAAATGGCAAGACCTGCTTCGTTCAGTCCGTTTTGGCGAGCGATTCGAAGTTATGAAAGTCTAATCGCTGATTCAATCGAATCGGTCGAATCGATTCAGTTGCCCGTTCATGCAGGGCTGTAGTATGCATCATAGGCGTTCACCAGAACTCAAAACAAGATGGATGAAATCTATATATCATCCATCTTATGAAGTTGTCGTGTATCCGCCCAATGTATCATGTATCCAGAAAAGGTATCGTACTATTTTAGTATCGTAATATATTCAACATTTACCATAGGCATCAGAGTGTACGTATTTACGTTTCTGGCCTAACGATGAAAAAACAAACATTGGTGGTTGAAAACGTTTTTATCGTTTTTAACAACGCTCTCTTGGAAGTTGAAATTCCCCTGTTAAACATTTTAACCTATTTTCGCAGCATATTTGTCACTCAGAAGAAAGTAAAAGGTGGGGTGAAAAGTAACCGACAAAATGCGCTAGTATCGCAAAAAAATTATTGGTGCCTATAGTCCAGGGCTCGGCACGGCCCATCTAATGGGTATAGGAAAAGGCGATGCTGCCGCTCAAGTACACGTGTATTACAGTGGTTGGCACCAATACCATCTTCCGTTTTTCATGATGGCCAGGCACATACAATACGCAATACAGTGATTCTCCTTCTTTTTTTATGTTGCGTATGGAAAAACGATCTCTCATAAAACAATATTTTTTGAGAGTAAAAACAGCGAAGGAAATCAATCCAAAATTTAGTTAAATATAATGGGGCTAATACTCCTGCCGATTACAGCGTAAAATATTGGTTTCGATTGTTCGTGAGGCCCTCCTTATTCGGTTACCCAAGACAATGTAAAAAAAAAAACCAAGATATGATAGGAAAGAATTAGTACTGAGCTTATTTTGGACGAGATTTAATGACTCCGGACCCAAAACACGAAAGCGAGCGCACTTTGAAAGTGTTTGGCCATTCTGATGAAGAATCAGTCGGACTCTTAACGTCGATGGTAATAGCTGATGAAACTTGGATTCAGAAACTGCACCAGAAAACATTAATGAGTACAAGGGCGACGAAACGGCCGAGGGAGGCTTAATGAGTCGGAAAGGTCATACCATCGGTTTTCTGGGATTGTCATGGCATACTCATCTTGGACTACCCCGAATAAGGAAAAACTATCCACTTATTCGCTTGATTTGGCACCCTCGGATTATTATCTTCAAAAGATGGCTCACTATTAGAAAATTCAGCTCGCGCGAGGAGATCATCGGCACCGCGGTGAAATATTTTGAAGATCTTTCGGAAAACTACGCTTTCGGCGTCAAAAACATTGAACAAGTTCAATTTTTTGTATAGCTGGGAACAAAAAGATCACATTCGATGTGAGGACATTTCTGCAAGGCAGATGAATCCTTGATTCGATGTTTCGGATGCTCAACAACCCTGTTGAGTAGGGCGATTTGTAGGTTAGTTTTCCGCAATTCTCGTAAATTCTCTCTCTTCTCTATCGAAAAGTGTGCGAAATCACCATTTGCTGTTGACAAGTTCCCGACAAAAAATGGTTCGTTGCGAAAACCTTTGTCGTAATTGGTATGCGTCACGTATGTAGATTTTATACCTAGTTTTTAAGCCACCACGATCATAATTGCATACTTTTCTTACAGCAATCGACACGAGACTCGAGCCAATTTTTCAATTGTGTGGGATCCCACGCGAACACACCTTTTGCACAACGAGGTGCTGGGTAATGATCGATCGATTCGCGCACAGGCTCGCAATCTTGGCTTAAAAATGCACATCAAACATGTTGCGTCAGGTTAACCAAGACACAAGCACTAGCACAACTTGATCAGCGGATTTCATCCATCATATTTTGAGTGCTGGTGAACGCCTATGATGCATACCATACTATCGCGACGTCGTAAACACAATCGGCTCAGAGCATAACGATATTGCATTCATTTATGACTTTTTAATACTCTTGGTAAGATTTTTACTTCTTATTTGCGATTTAGTGCGTACTGTAATCGAAATGTCAACTATCGACCTATAAGAAAATTATCTGCAGGTGCTTGTATGTGCTATACAATTTGCTATACAATTTTTTACCGACGAAATCTAACGTGGAAGGCTCAATACATCGATGTCAACTATCGATCCCGGCCAAAGGCAATAAATCATGTTTTGAAACAATGGAGCGTACTATTTGTAGATAGGCTTGACTTTTTGAGCCGCATAAGCTTAACGATTCCTATTAGACGTATTCCTTTGTCCCCTCCACTTTGTAGATCGATTTATTCCTTGCATGAACCGTTTAGGGTTCTCGGTTTGATGCTTGGATTATAATTCCCTCTACCATATAATATTCAATACTAACTGACTTCCTCTTCTAAAATCACTAATATGTACTAACATACTTTTCCCGTAATCAGTATTATTTTTTGTTAATTTTTCATGTTTAGCTCTTTTAGCTGTGTTTAGCTCTTATATTAGTCTAACACCTATCTTTCCTGCATGTTACACGCGTCATTCGTCAGCGCCCCTCTGTAGGTTGGGAGGAAGGTATGCATCTCTGCCTGGGATTCGCCAGTAACAGTCTTCGTATTGGTGTTGAATGGGCCGTCATGATGTTGCAGTCATTGCAACGTCCATGGAAACGGTAAGAGCCGCGGCCAATGCATCGAAATTTTGGTTCTGTGTATAGATACAAAGCATTGTTTTCCTATGCTCGGAGCAATTACAAAAACTAAAGAGCTCGCGGAGCAATGGGCTGGGCAGCCTTGTCTTATATGCTCTTAGAACTAGGCAAAAAAAACCAGACAGACACACAGGCCCATGGCTATAAGACTGCGTTACACAGATCCAATTCAACCACAAAACTACTCTTCGGATACCGGGTATAAACAATGACAAGTGGAAGAAATGTTTTTTTTTATACAGTTTTTTTTAACAACAAAATAAGCATAACAACTTGTGGTATTTTTTTAATGATTTTATTATTTAAATGAAGATTTTATAAAAAAACCATTTTTTTAACATTAAATATTTGTATTTACATTACACTAACATGTTTTTGATTATTAACTAGTTGAAGTAGTACTTCGACAATGAATAGATTTAAACCAGCTTCGTTTAGAAAAATCTAAATTGTTAATTTCTATCTTTTTAAAACTGTCTGTTATTCCTCTGGTGCTGATCGCATGGGAAAAAAGAAGACCGATTCATAAAGTTTTGCATTGTGTTGCTCTGATTCCTTGTTAATGCAGCGCTGTCAAACTGATTATACTGATATCCGTCCAGTCCAAATCTATGTCGAAACGATAACTCGTTCGTGGGGTTAGGAGGATTAGAGGTTGTATTATTCAAGTGAGCAGCATTTGCAGAAGAGTTATCACCAGTAAAATTTCTTATGGAGTTTTGTGTCAACACGTTGTTATCATGACTTGAGTTATAAACCAAATTTCCTGGTTGAAAAGTCTGCGCAGTATTTTCCATTATGCCAGTATCTAAATATTCGAATTCATCCAGACGTTTTTTTTTCTCAATCATAGAGTACACATGCAGGATTTTTTGAAGTTCATCCCTGTTTATAGATGTTTTGCCTTGAGAGATCAATGAAGAGGCTAGCTTTGCTGCGAGTTCTCTCTTATCGATGGGTGCTTGAACATTATATAGATTTTTTATACCCATTTGATTATCTATCTTTTCAGTTATTTGATGAACTGAGTTAGAGTTCTTTGAACTTAAATTTATGGTGATTATTGAATTCTCTACGTTTTTAAGTACAACTTCGATGTCATTGATCGCTTTTTTAATGGCTCGTTCCTTGGCAGGATCATATATTTTGGAAATTAAAATTCCTGTAAATTTCTCTTTTGCCGTTTCTAATATGGCACAATTTTCCGGTGTAAGCAATAAGTTCTGGTAATTATCTGGATCAGCCTTCTGCATCAGCAATGCTTTAGTTAACATTTCTGTGATCAAAGGTCCCAAACTTCCCAAAAATTCCTCGAGAGCAGTTAAAAGACGAAGTACGTGAATAATCGTTGTGGTGTCATAATGATGGTCCAGAAAGCTCTTAGATGCTCCCATGGTCTCCATACTAATATTTGTTTTCTCAGGTGCACGAACGTGATAGTTTGTATTCATCAACTCGTCATTAGTCATTGGCAAACACAACCTATCTCGACATTTGAGCTTAATATTCTCCATGTCACGATTGTACAATTCTTCAAGACGCGCGTTAAAAAAAATAATCCATTCATTTTGAAAATTATAAGACCGATGGTTGATTCCCGACAGTATAAGCTCATCTTTGCGTCTCTTCCAGAAGGTTTGCCACTCTTCTTGATAATGAGGATGCTGTTCCGGATCAGACTTGTACACCTCAAATGATACGTTCAACTCGCGCACTTTTTGATCAACCATGTGTCGGTACGCCTGCCAAATATCACCATCTCTTAACGGGGATAGTGATAACGATCTACGTTCTGTATTGTATTGCCTTTTCAGTTCAGGGCTAGGAATTTTCTTACATCGTTCTAATGAATGAGACCGCGATCGGGCTCGTTTCAAATTTCGAGATTGCGGTTTCGATGAGCCCAACGATTTCCTGGTATCTCTTAAAAAGTTTTCAACCAATCGTTTGTGTGTTTCATCATCAACGGTCTCCATAAAAGGTGTTTCATCAAACTTTGTGTAGTTAAAATAGGCGTTCGTTGCATAGCTTGCACCCTGAGATATATTTATGTTTTGAGATTCACATAAAGTGGCATTCGAGTTTGCAACATTTACTGTCTGGTTTCTTTTTTTTCGAGCATTTTCCAATAGTTTTTCAACATCTTTCGAATCGACGACATGCGTAAACGTCGGTCCATTTTTTTCTGAGAAATGCCGTCGATTATAAACTTTTTCGACTACAGCTGGACGATTTTTTTTATAAAAGTTTTCATAGCAAAGGAACGCTGTTTCCCGACCATGATGCTTCTCAACGGCCATTGCTAGTTTATCTAAAATGGGAATCATTACTTTACATACATCACTTTCAGGAACTTCAGAGACAGATAGTCGGTACTGTCGCATGGCTGTAGGAAAATGTTTCTCAAAATATTTGAGGCGGTGATTGTAGCCAAGTAAGTGGGTGTGCATCGTAGCCTCGTCAGAATTAATCTCACAGAAGCTGCAATGGTATCTGGGATTCTTATCATTTACGTTTCTTACTACTTTTATAACGTATTCGACGCCTACAAGTCCCAAAATTTTGTTTGGATTTTTCTTCGATTCAAAGGTAAAAACACTTGACCCTGATAATGATGTTTTTGACTCCTTTAAGTGAGAAGCCATACCTATAACCGGTATTATTTCATCAGTCTTATCTATGCATTTTTTGTTTGCGATTATTTCAACATTCGATAAGGATTCTTTTTTGTTCTGACCTTGTCTAATATTATTGTGTGCATTTTCTCTTTTATTACTCTGTTTAGGATCCTCCTCCTCTATAATAATCACATCGCTGTTACCTTTACTTATTTCGTTGGACTTGGAGGCACCAAGAAGTTTTGCAAGCGGAACACATGAAATTTTCGTAGATAGTGGATTTTTGACCATACTTGGTATATTCAGATTTTGGGACACTGGCGCTTGACTTTCTCTTATATTCTGCACCATTTTCGTAGAGTCCGAATAGGGTTCTACTTCAGCAATCCCTTGAGAATGTGGTACTTTTTCAGAAATTGACCTGAGTGCGGAATCTGTCTTCTTGGTATCAATTTTCGGACCATCACAAAATATTGTCGGTTTTAATGAAACCGCGGGAGTGTTTTCTGTTGTGACTTTTTGCAAAGACTCTACAACTTGTCCCGAATTTTTTTTTTTCGTTATATAGTCATTTATATTTGGACTTGTTTTAGATTTTAACTCGCATGGAATATTTTTTGCGTTTGTAAAACTTTTTGAGCCACTGCTTGTGTTTTTTATTATTTCTGCATTTGGAAATGCATTTTTTTTAACAATTTGAGGTTTAAGTTGCAATTTTGACATTTTTGGGTTAGTATTAGTGGTTGTAGTACTAGGGGTTAGATTCATAAGTTTTTTATTTGCAACAGACGAGCTTTTAGCATTGCCTTTGTTATTTACGATAACGTTTGCTGAATTTAGTGATTTTGAAGAGTCTAATCTCAGTGGAGTAGTAATTCTGTTGCGTATTTGGAGTTGTTTTATACTGGTCATGAGTAAGTTGTGCTTTTTTCCACACAGATGACTGAATAAATTCTTGTCTCCGTACTGAACAACGTTGCAAACATTGCAGAGATACATCTTCTTTAATGGGTTCGGACATACTACCATAATTTCCCATTTGTCTATTGTTTTGCGACGAAACTCGAAAATTAATACTTCTTCCAATGATATGGTTGACAACATCTCCAGAAATTGTGTCCCGTCGATGGGCTTATGGGTTCTAATGTTATGGGTACTCATCTTTTGATTGCAATACTAGTACACAAAGTGATATTCTGCGTATGGCTCACGGCAATTTTGAAAGTTATATTCAAGTTGTTTTTAATTTGTATCTATTGATATTAACTTCAGTTATTGAGTTGCTATAAAATTGAAGGAAAAAATACTTTTATATCAAATTTAAACATTAAACAACCAATCTTAATCTTCTATATATTAATATTTCAATCGATTCATAATCTATATTTTTAGTAATAAAATTTCTATAACAAAAATATCGGTAATTACATATGCTATTTTTAAGAGTACTCGAACTGAACCGTCCATGATACTCGCTTCTCAAATGATTTGTCTTAATTATATTAGGGTTTAAGTAGACAAATAACATTCACAATGGGCGAACAAATTATGGTAATATTGCCTGTAATAATTTCGTTTTGGCTTCTACTAGAATTTCGAAACAAATCATACGGTATGTATTTCCTTAATTGGTAAATCGTTAGAGGAAGAAACTAAAACTGGCCTGTACTAGCTTTACATTTTCTTTTCTAAGTCTCTATTAATACTAGAAATATCGTTCGATAATTCGACACTTTCTGATTACAAATTTAAGCTTCTTTTGCTAAGATCATAACACGTCAAGAATTCTTAACACTGAGAATACGAAAAAAAAAAAAACATTGTTTTACTGACACAATGCATAGAGGACATAAAATGCTTTTATAATTTTGTTGTTTCCTCTTTGGTTCTGTTTTTCACTGACCATCGACTCATTAAACAAATAACACGAGCGAAGAGGAAATGCTGTTCGGGTCGGGTATGTGGGACCAGCTGTGCCTGATTACACTACTCGACAAAACCTAACTTTTTTTTTCCTCAAGGATCCAAACCGACTTTTTCTGATAGATATGGGGTTTTAAAATTTTTTAAAGAATTATGGTTTTTTTTCTATGGCAGAACTTTTTTTTGAAGAATTTTATCCTGTGTTTTCTATTTTTTTGTGTAGAGGTGCATTAATTTGGCGTCGTTTAAGGTATCGCTCATTAAAATCTATGGAGAGACTTTGGAGCTAAATTTTTGAAGACTGCGGGCCCAACTGCCAATTGGGAACAAAGCAAACGAAAAAGGGTTGTACATTTGGTACCTGATCGCGATCGCAATTCCCGATGGGCACAGGATATAATTTTTTTTCGACTTTTCCTGAGTTTTTAAAGTCAAAATTTCGTAAATAATACCGCACAAAAATCATCATTTTTGCATTTCAATGCTTTATATTTCCCAGACGGTAAGCTGAAATCACAAAGTGTTTGGGCTTATCTTCTAGCTGTTTTAATTATCTTTTCAATATTAAAGTTCTTAACAACCAGATGAAAGATACTAGAGTTATGTGAAAAAAACAAGCGCTACCTCTGAAAAAAGCTTTAAATACCAGTTTTCAAAAATTCTTCAAAAAAAAGTTCTGCCATAGAAAAAAAAAAAAAATATCATCAAACCATTTCTAAGCCCCAAATCTTTAATAAAAAGTTGGTTTTGTTCCTTGAGGAAAAATCGTGTTGACTAGTGTTATTTGTTTCAGTTTTTTCAGTGAGCTGATCGCGTTGGAAAAATAGGTTCAGATTTATTTGAAAGCTTTAGTTTAGACAACGCATGAAGCTATATCTTAGTGTCACTGCTGTCAAAAATTTGAACACACTAAGAGATATTGCAACAACAAATTTGTCTGTGTTAAGTGTGGGGGCCACATGTCGCCACAGAATGCAAGATATAAGATTTCGCTCTAAAATGTGCAAAATGTCTTTGCTCTCACACTGGAAATTATAAAGGCTGCAGGGTTTACCAACAGATGGAAACTCTTAAGAGGCGTATCAAAGGGGATCGAGTACGCAAAGGCCCTCACAAGCTAACACATGTCTTGCGACGATAACCAGCAGTCCCATCCAGAGGAGTTCAACACCGATCAAGAAGTACAATAAGAGAACTACTAAACCAGACGTCGAGCTACACCCCTCCAGAACCAGAATCACCAAAAAAAACGTTATTCGAGAAAAAGCTAATGAATATAACAGATAAGTTAGATCCATTCATGATAATGGAAAGCAGACTTATGAAAATGCAAGAACAGATCCTTAACATCCTACCAGTCATCAATCTTCCAAAATGCCCTTCTTTGTAGGTATTTAAATAATAAATTTAACTTAATACATTTTTATACCCGTACTCAAAAAAGAGTTAAGGGGTATATTAGATTTGTGGTAAAAGTGGATGTGTGTAACACAGAGAAGGAAAATTTTCCGACCCCATAAAGTATATATATTCTTGATCAGCATCAATAGCCAAGTCGATATAGCCATGTCTGTCTGTCTGTCTGTCTGTCTCGATGAGCGCCTAGATCTCAGAGACTATGAGAACTAGGGCAACCAAATTTGGTTTCCAGACTCATGTGATATCACACTGCTACAAGTGTATTTCAAAATTTCGCCCCACCCTCTTCCACCCACAGAAAGGACGAAAATCTGTGGCAGGCACAATTTTAAAGATACGATAAAACTAAAAACGCAGTATCTTAGAGAATGCCCATATCTAACAGATTGCCGAATCTGAATCAGATCGGATCATAATTATAGCCAGAATGAAGAAATTAATTTTCAGTTGCTTCCCCTGCCCCCTCCTGTCAGTGACACGATAATCATTCTCTCTCTCGCTCGCACACTCTGACGCGTTCAGTGCGCGAGCAACCCCTAGCGGAGGAGATGTAGAATCTAAATGGTACATGTACAATCTACATGTTAGATGTATAATATACATAGTAGATGTAAATGTAGATACCAGATGTAGCAAAAAAAAAGTAAAATGTAAAATTTTTTTTTAATTCTAAAATTCTAAAAAAAATCATGCTCCAAAATGTAAACACTGACTGAGTACGGGTATAAGTAGAGTCGCGTCCCCAGAAGCGACTAACACGTTCCTTCTCGTTTTTTTATTCGGTTGCAACCTGTAACAATTTTTTTTAAATAACAATAAAATCTTGGAAATTACAAGATACAAAAATTATCAAACTAGTGCAGATTCATCCGAAAGTGGACTAGTAAATCTCTGGAAACTCACTCGTGGTATCAAGAGGTAGCCACTTTGTAACTCTATACCTCTGCTGTTATTTAGATTACAGATGTCGTTACCTACTAGGCCGATCTCCGCTGCTGAAGTCCTAGCTGAGATCAAAGTCATTGCGAAAAATAAAGTTCCTGGACACGACTGATAACCGCATCGCAAAAATGATTCCTCACAAGGGAATTAAGTTTCTGGTTGCATTATTCAACGCCATCCTTCGCATCGGTCACTTCCCGACTCATTGGAAGTGCGCCCTGATTGTGATAACCTGACCCATAAGCAGAATGGTGGCAGAGTGGCGTAAACAAGCTTTTGACCGGAAAAGATCCATGTATTGCCATGGCAAACTGTCCAAATCCATCAACAGGAGCAAAGTGTTAGCAAGTGTATTATTGGTTCAAGTTCTATTGAAGCGTTGGCAAGAGATTAATGACCCATGTTCGGCCGATGCAAGTTCGAAGTGATTAAAAACTAAATATTAAAGCTAAAAAAACATGAAGACACGTTTTTATTTAACATTAGTTGTTTTTTTAAATTTAAAAAAAAAACTACTATTTTATTGAACGGCATATTTCATAGGTATTCGGCTTATTTCATGTTAAACAAAGAGATGGAACTCAAATGTAAGGAACTCTTAGGTTTTCTTTGTTTAATTTGGATAACTGGAAGAGTCTCAAAAAGAGTTTTGAAAGTGATGAGGTGCGGCACTACTATTTCATTGAACACAGCTGTATTATGTATATATTTTTTATTTTTCAATTATAATTCGTTTTTTGTTTTTAAGAAAAAGCCGTTTTCTTTTCCTTTCGGCGACGAATATGTTGCCGTTTTGGAATGGAAAAATTTTGCGTTTTACGAATGCGGGAGCGCTTAACTTTCCGTTTTGAAGGTAAATCACAAATCCTCAGCAATGTATAATGTATATATTAATGTATATATTCGGACATAATATAAAAAGTAGACACAATTTGTTTTTATTTTATTTTTTTTATTAATGTATTACTATCCAATATTAGATAATGGAGTTATGGCTAAAAATCAGAGCTCGCAGATAACAGTTGACCGTTTTTACCTTTGCGGTCTGCTCTCTCTCTCCGAGCATAACCCTTTGTTTGTCTTCGTTTTGGTTTTCGGTTGATGGTTCTCAGTTGAGCTACTCGTGTTCTGCTCGTTCAATAACAAACTCATGGAGAGCGATCGGACTAAGCGCTCGCGCATTAAGAGTCACCAGAAGAGCAGAAAAATGAAAGGCTCAGCGTAAACGGTCTTTTTTTATCTTTATTTTGTTTTTGTAGTGCCTGTGTGTGACTGAGCAGAGCAAAAGGGAAGCAAAAAAAAAGATTTTTGGTTGAGCAAAGGCCGATTTATTTGAGAGTCGGTGGGAACGGTTCTTCTTTGACTCTTTGCTCAAAGGGTCTGTAGCTAACAGTTATTTTCCGACAACGAGAAACGGTTAACTGTTATTTGCGAGCTCTGCTAAAAATATTTACACGTATACATGTACGTATTTCGAATGTACGATAAAAATGAACAGGAAAAAATAAACAAATGAGTCGGACATTCATTCAACTGAGTGAACAACTGAACAAAAATTTACTGACATGTTCAGTTCCCTGAGGTGAACAACTCTTTTATTGTTTACTCACTCATTTGCAACCTAACTAACTAACGTATTATATTCTCTGTATTCATACTTAATTTCCTAGTAATACATATGTATTAATTTAAATATAAGACAACTACTTAGATTCGGAAGAGTATTTTCTTCCCCCGACCCCAATCTCTCCAGGGCACATACATAATTAATATGCATTATTTAAAAAAGGTCACAAGCTCAATTGCACTGTTAGTGGTGTCAAATGCATGTCATTGCATCATTAAGTCATCTTGTTTCTATTCTTTTTATACCCGTACTCAAAAAAGATTTAAGGGGTTTATTAGAACTGTGGTAAAAGTGGATGTGTGTAACGCAGAGAAGGAAAATTTTCCGACCCCATAAAGTATATATATTCTTCATCAGCATCAATAGCAGAGTCGATATAGTCATTTCTGTCTGTCTGTCCGTCTGTCCGTCCGTCCGTCCGTCTTGTTGAGCGCCTGGATCTCAGAGATAATAAGATCGACTCGGCCATTGATGCTGATCAAGAATATATGTACTTTATGGAGTCGGAAACGTTTCCTATCTGCGTTGCACCTTCCACTTTTACCACCAATACAATATACCCCTTAACTCTTTTTTGAGTACGGGTATAATGCATATAAATAACATTGCAATGGATGTGAATGTGATTCAGCACCAAAATATATTATTGCACAAGCTAATCATGTTGCTGGATATGGATGATGATAATGAGGATAACATTGACGAGGAGAATCCATTGGAATGGGTATCTGTTTTGAAAATACTGAAGCGTGGTCGTTTCTGACTGCTTCTACTAAATCCAATCAATGTTTTGAATACAAATATATATTCTAGGTTTGTCGAGAAGCGGCTTGGGACATTTTGGGCGAAAGGTGCGTTTTTAAAGCTAAGTTTTGTATACTTTGGGCTCTTTTTCTGAGTACAGAATAGTCGGAAGGCTGTCAGCCCATAGCCAAGTGCAATATCCTGCATGAATTTCGCAGAGCATTCAAAAAAGAATTCCTAGGATAGTCTACAAATCGAGTTTTTGTGCCGGAGACAATTCTGACATATCAGATGTTTTGTTGTTTTTTTTTACCATTTTCCTGTCTGTCATTGTTTATATTTTCGTAGTGAATTCTAATTTTTTGTTGTGAATGTCTTATATTTATGGTTGCATTTGACAATTATCGAAAAAATACCTTACAGAAACGTGCGAATTAGGAACCTCCCAGATGATCCCAGAATGGTGGAATAACTGGGAAATTTTCGGAACGGCACAACCTTGCGGACCATCCCAGCTGCGTAGGGTGGTGGAGCATATCTTGGATGGCTTCCACAGGAAGCAGTACGTCGTAGCACAGACCTGGCCATCCAGCAAGCATTCGACAGAGTTTGGCAAGATAAAACCCCAGCTGTTCCTGATAATTGGAAGATTCCTTAAGGACATAACGTTTCAAGTCGCACAGAACAGAGCAGTTTCCACGGTGAAGGTGACTGAAGCCGGAATCCCGCAAGGCAGCGTGCTAGGGCCAACGCTGTAGAGACTTTTCACGCGCGATATGCCTAAAGCTAGCGTTGACAATACGTCCCAGCCAATTGATGTGACACGTCAGTCCTTCCAAGGGCCAACTGCGTTTATGACGCCACGGACAACCTCCAGCGGTACCTTAAAAGGTTTGAGAACTGGGCATGTAGGTGGAATATCAGTGTGAACCCTGAGAACTGTGTGGTAGTGACATTCAGCCTTATGAAAGGTACGTGCCCTGGGGTCTTTCGTCATGGCGAGCTGTTGGATCAGCGAAAGAAAAAAGTACCTGGGAATCACGCTGGACACCCGCCTGACCTTTGCCAGCCACACCAGGATGGTCAGAAGCGCCTTGGAAAGCAAGGCTACAAAACTCTACTGGCTTCTTAAGCCTAACAACAAGGCTCAGTCTGGCCAACAAGATCCAACAAGGTAATCCTGGCGATGTATGACATCCAGGTCTATGGTATCGAAGCGAAAACGAACCTGGACAGCATCAGGGTGTTTCAGAACCAGACCCTCCGGAAGATCTCTGGTACTGAATGGTAGGTCCTCCCTCAGTCGCTGACTTTATTAACGAGCAAGCAACAAGAAACCTGACCAAACTTAGGAGCCACCCGAACGTCCTCGCTAAAAGATTGGTAAGGAATAGAACCAGCGAAGGTTAAACCGCATCCATCCGTCCGACTTGGCCACCAGGACCATATTGTCCCTGACCCTTAACAAAAGTTGCTAATCAACAGTAAGAGTACGTTAATTAAGTGTACTTTATTGTCTGTGATAATTTTTTTACAATAAACCTACATAATAAACCTAAAAAAAAATAAATAAATAAAAAAACCATTGTACTTAATATGTACATACATATATAAGTTTGTTCTATCTATCTACAAAGGAGCAGCTGCCATAGCAGCGATCGTTAAGAAGTTACAAGCACTCATATAAGAAGCAACTAACTTTATTGCGAGTGGTACAAAACTTCAGACTTGTGCATGTACGTAGGCATTTCCTTATTTTGCTAATTTCAGACAACCTTGAAATATATGAAAATGACTTGCTTTTACACATCCAAGCACAGTTAATATTATTTTATCAAATTTATAAAATGTAACCAGCATAGCAACCGGAAAATTATAAACAGTCCATTTGTTTGAAAAATGTTGTACGATGAAAAATCGGTATCAGTCGTTTGTGGCTGCAGAATACCATCTGAACTAAATAACTAAATGTCGGTACAAGAATAAACAAAAATTTTAAAACATTCAGAAAAGACTTATTGATTTATCTCTAGAAAATGTGGTGATGCAGATTCATACGGTCCACATATATACATACGTTATTTCTAGACAAATAAAATTAAACATTTGTCCATAATTCTATTCATTTCAAACTTACCGGCTGATGAATTTTACTATGATAGATAATGCTCAGTGCAAACACTGCCTCCGTTTCCAACGTCCAAAACCTCGTCAAATTTGTTATTACTTGTGTTTCAAACACGCTTATGCTTTTATTGAAGAGGTCCTATTTTCTTTATAATGATCAGAAAAATGTGAATTTACTTAAATTTATTGCTTGCTTTAGGCCAAACATGGACAGAAAATTTCGATGGTAGCGCATCAAAAAAACATTTGTCACATTTGAGTCCACAAATTCCAAATAATTGTGTAGAACTAAGAGATGAGCTAAAAACGATACATTTTATTATAGCATACACAAAATTAAGGGCATTCCCGAAAAAGTGGAAAGTAGCCAAATGTTCATTCTTTTTTTTGTCAAAGCCTAGTACTCAGAAGCGCTAAAGTTCACGTAGACCGAAAGTGATATAAATTGCAATCTGTGCCCAACGAGACCAAAATGACCAATCTGCATGTTCTTCGGTTACAATGTTTCGTGTTTGTTTAAAAACGAAATCTGATACAAATTATTATGTTGTATTTGAGCAAGAAGATATGTCTTATTTATGGGCGTTGTGGAGCTGGAGGACGATAATGTACTATGCATTGTTGGATAAATCAGAACCTGCGTGACAAAAATGCAATCAACATGCTTTTATCTCCTATTATATTATTAATATGAGTACCTGGTATAAATAATTTATAAATAAATAATAATATCCATATTTTCTGTGATATTAATTAATATCGCCTTAATTAAATTGAATTTGTCTTCATTGTTGCACTTTGTGGCTGACTTGAACTTGTTTCCTTCCATTCTTATAGCCTGTTTACACTAAGGTTGAGTTATTGAGTTATTCAGGGGTGCCACAGAAATAACTTCCGCTGGAAAATCACCTCAATTCCATTCCGACGTGCCACACACCGATTTTTCAGCGGAATCAAAATCACTCACAATTTATCCAGCGATTTGATTAAATGCACCCATAAAACACACCTAAAACGATTCGAATCTTACTTTCCCATAAAGGTTGTTCAATTGGTGATAAACCCTTATCCAAATAATTTAACATTATACATGTTAAGTTAATAAAATCAGCATTTTAGTAAATCACTATTCAATCCGCTGACTGAATTTTCACTTAACGATTCCGCTCTCAATCCGCTGCAGACCGAGGTGGCCATCTGGGGCGATTCGGAATACAGTAATGCTACATTTTTTAACTATCGAAAAAAACCGCACAGAAGCGTACGAATTAGGAACATCCCAGATGGATGGGAATAACTGGGAAATTTTCGGAACGGCAAAACCTTACGGACCATCCCAGAAATGGATGGTGGATGGTCTTCAGTGTGAAAAGGCTATGAGGTTAATGAAAATGGGTCCATCAAATGTCTGAAGCAAATTAGGTGCAGCCTAGAACCCAGATCAAACTAAATTGCTGTAATGGAAGTAAAAGAAAGGAATAGAATTAGTTTTATAAAATGAGATTGACAGACCTTGCTGTGGCAATACAAGTTTTATTTTATCTCTTTAATAAATAAAATAAAAATGGTTTTTTTTTGGTCACCGATTGTTATTTTATTTTCTGTGAGGAAGAAAAGTGGTGCTGGGTGGGGCGGGAATCCCTAATGTGCATTAGCGAAGAAGAAGAAGATGTGGTTGTGTATGGGTTTGTTATAGAAGAAGAGGGAGGACGTGCCCTGTCGGGTATGAGTTAGAAGAAGAAGAAGAAGAAGAGGGTGGAGAATAAGGGTAAGATTTGTTACACTACTCGACAAAATCGAACTTTTTTTTCCTCAAGGATCCAAACCAACTTTTTCTGAAATATATGGGGCTTTAAAATTGTTTAAAGAAATATGGTTTTTTTTCTATGGCAGAACTTTTTTTTGAAGAATTTTTGAAGTCTGGTATTTTTTATTTAAGCTTTTTTCAGAGGAGCGCTTGTTTTTTTCACATAACTCTATTATCTTACGTCTGGTCGTAAAGAACTTTGCTCTTTTGAAAGAAAATTAAAACAGCTAGAAGCCTAAACACTTTGTTATTTCAGCTGTAAAAATGCAATCAATGCAAAAATGATGATTTTTGTGCGGTATTTTTTACGAAATTTTGAATTTAAAAACTCAGGAAAAATCGAAAAAAATTATATCCTGTGTCCTCTTTCGTGTATAGGTGCATTAATTTGGCGTTGTTTAAGGTATCGCTCATTAAAATCTATGGAGAGACTTTGGAGCTAAAATTCGTTAACCAAACCTAAAAAATGGACAAAAAATACCTTTTTGAAGGTTGCGGGCCCAACTGCCCATCGGGAAATGCGATCGCTATCAGGTACCAAATGTACAACCCTTTTTCGTTTACTTTTTTCCCAATTGGCAAAGTTCTTTACAACCAGACGTAAGGTGCTAGAGTTATGTGAAAAAAACAAGCGCTACCTCTGAAAAAAGCTTAGAAAAAAAATACCGGACTTCAAAAATTTTTCAAAAATATATTCTGCCATAGAAAAAAACCATAATTCTTTAACAAATTTTAAAGCCCCATATCTATCAGAAAAAATCGGTTTGGATCCTTGAGGAAAAAAAGTTCGATTTTGTCGAGTAGTGTTATCAGACTATGGATATTATCCTGACCCAATAGGACTAATTTTTGTTTTCTACTCAAAACACTAGAAACGCTGCTGGATCTACACATCAGAAACGATGTAGGGGGGCGGGTGTCAACCAACCAGCATGCCTACACCAAAAGGAAATCGGTAGAGACGGCACAGCATTCGCTAGTAGCCACAATCGAAAATGCCCTCCAAAATAAGAAGTATTCTCTAGGAGTGTTCGTAGACATATCCGGAGCTTTCAACAACTTGAATACGAGCGCGATAATGGACCGCCTAGAAGCGATCAACACACATCCCGCAATCAACCTCTGGATAAAGAACCTTCTATGTTGTAGACGGGTGTACTCAGAGTGGGGCACCGCTTCCATGGTGAAAGGGGCACACAGAGGCACACCTCAGGGTGGGGTACTGTCGCCCCTCTATGGAATCTGGTGATCAACGACCTGATAAAGAGATTCGAGAGGAGAGTCCCAAAAATAACAGCTTATGCGGACGACATAAGCATAATTATTACGGGAGTATGCCCATCGAGCCTCAGCTCTATAATGGAATCAACACTCAGGGAGATATGTGAGTGGGCAGGAAAAGTAGGACTCAGTATCAACGCGGACAAGACGGACCTCATCCTCTTTACCAAGAGATACAAGGTACCGGCATGGATCCCCCCGAAAATTGATAAAACCAGGCTGACCCCGAAAGCACAAGTCAAATACCTCGGCATAGTACTGGATAGCAAGCTGGCATGGAGGCCCAATGTAGTGGAAAGGGTGAAGAAGGCCACCATTGCGCTATACGCATCCAAGAAGATGCTCAGCAGCACATGGGGCCTATCACCTGCTCTAATGCACTGGATCTACATCTCGGTGGTGCGACCGACTCTGCTGTACGGAGTCTTAGTGTGGTCGCAAGCGACAGAAAAGAAGACGTACAATAAGCTTATGGAAAGGACCCAGCGGCAGGCACTGCTCTGCATTACGGGGGCGCTGAGGTCAACCCCAACTAAAGCTCTCGAAACCATAATCGGAATCGACCCTCTGGACATCCACGCTCAACTGACTGCAGGTAAGGCAGCACAACGCCTAGTCGCATCAGGCAATATGTCGCTGCAAGGATTCGGGCACAGTTCAATAGGCCGAGATATGATCAGTATATCTGACAACATGATCCACCGAACTTGCCTGGACGTCAAAACAGCGATACACATGGAACCCGACGACTGGAAAGAAAGTTGGGATCAGAATGAACACATAAACATATACACGGATGGCTCCAAGATGGAGGGAGGAGTAGGTGCGGACATATACTGTACAGACCCTGAAATAAGGCTGTCCTATAAGCTACCGAACCAATGCAGCATATTCCAGGCAGAACTCTTTGCCATACGGAAAGCGGCGGAGGTTGCTCGATGTACGGAACGCCCACTTAATGTGGTTCACCTGTTCGTGGACAGCCTGGCGGCGATAAGATCCATGCAGTCGTCAGCGGTCAGTTCCAAAAACGTCCTGGCGAGCAGAGAAGCATTAGACTACCTAAGCACGACAAAGTCAGTGCGGATCTATTGGGTTCCCAGCCACCCAGCCAGGGCATCGAAGTTACCGAGACAGCGGATGTACTGGCGGATGGCGGATGTACTGGTTGGCCATTGACAGAACCAAGAAAATGCCTGTCTCCTTAGAACGCTACAAAGCGCTCTGGAGAAACGAGCTGACAAGAAGGCCAGAAGCCGGTGGAAGAGTATCACCACCTGCAGAATCTCGAAAACCATGTGCAAGGAGCGCAATGGTAAACTTAGCCACTGCTTACTGCACCTGCCACGGAAGGAATGCAGAATGCTAGTCGGAATACTCACAGGACACTGTCTAACTGCAGCACACGCAGTTAAACTAGGCATCACCAACAGTGGTAACTGCAGAAAATGCGATGAAGAAGGGGCTATCGAAACCCTGGAACACCTCATATGCAGCTGCCCGGCGCTATCAAGGGCAAGAAGAAAATACCTGGGTACCCCGGTGATGGCATCACTGGAAGATGCCTCTAGAAGGACACCAGGGGAACTTCTTGCCTTCGCGAAAAACACCTCGATCCTCAAGGACTTTGAAACCTCACAACAATGAAGAAGTTTCATGCACCCCCCATCCGGACAACTAAGGGCCATATCGGCCTATGCGTGGCCCCATGAGGGCCGTCCGGGTTAACATAACCTAACCTAACCAGTCGGCAAACAGAGCGCAGAAATCAAAATATAAATATATCAAATATCAAAATATCAAAATTTCGCCTCGATTTAATACGAATATCACTGCTGCTTTTACAGTACATTTCAATACATTTCCATTTACAGCTACTGGCTGAGTCTCCGAGGCGCAAGAAGTCTATTCTGCTGGACTTGCAAGTGTATCCTGAAAACTTACTCCGACCAATCGTTCAGTGCAGCAATTGATTACGTTTGCTACTCCAAGGGCAACGATCGCTGCTGGTGCTGCAGATTCCGGAGCCGAATGCGTCACTTCGGAGAGTAGCAGTTAGAAATGTCTATAGCGTCAGTGTCCGTCGAGTACGCACCCAACTCCTTAACTAACACATCATTTTCGCTCCCACCAGCTAATAGACGTCCTTACCACCGGATATTGCCATCACAGGTACTAGGCCTGTGGTGCCAAAACCACTGGTGGAAGTCCCACTAAAGCGACAAGTTTTTGTCCCACGGCTAGCCCCTGACCTCACAACCAATACTGTAGCCGCTTTTATACAAAGCAAAATAAAAGCCGTCGGCTAAAAGGTGGAACAATGTAACTTTTCTTACTCCAGGGAGATATCTTCCTTCAAGATAAGCGTCTCTACAACTCATTTCGAAGCCATTTGCTCTGTCAAATTTTCCGGAGCACTTGCTCTTGTATTCCAAATTCCTCGGATATACACGAGCATCACCTATCCGCTTTAAAAACTGTTTCTTCCTCGCTATCAGCTAAAGACCATATGATAGTTCTTGGTGACTTCAATTTGCCAGGTACTGTTTGGTGTTCGGAAAACGAGTTTAATAACCTTGTTCCCATGTCACGACATGACTTTATGGACGGCTTGTTAGACATATCCCTGTCTCATGTCAACCATGTGAAAAATTTCTTGCGTCGATTGCTTTATCTGTGCTTTGTCTCGGATCCGACTATAGCGTTGCTAACCCGAGCCCTTCCGCTCACTATACCTGAAAACTCCTACCATCCTACATTCGAAGGGTTGGTCGATATTGGGCCTACTGTATTAGATCGAACGGATAGGCTATCTGAAAGTGTCCGCTGTCCATTTAGATCTGGTTATTGGTTTACCAATGAGTTATCCAGTCTAATAAACATAAAATCAACACTTCATAAAATATTTCGAGAAGATGGTTCTCCCCCTTCTCTCTCTCGCTATGTAATAGCTCGGTCGAATTTCTTCCTTCTTAACGCTCAATGCTGTAAAAATAACCTATCTCTTTGCAGGATCCGATTTTCCCAGGACCCTAAACAGTTTTACAGCTTCGTAAATAGGAAGCGTAGAACGTCCGCACATCCATCCTCGCTATCATTTCTCAATGTGTCAGCAAGCATTGATAAGGCAATTGCCGATCTTTTTGCCAATTTTGTCCAAACAACCTATTCTCATGAAAGCTTCTCTGGTCTGATGTATCCATACAATTTACCAAGGTCGAATGGCATCTTCAGCCCCTTGTTAAATGAAAGCTCACTGCTTCATGATCGTCGACTAGTTAAGCCGGCGTTTTCACAAGGTCCCGACGGATTTCCCGGCTGTGTACTCAGGTATTGTGTCGACGCTTTGTGTGGACCCCTGCTTAAACTATTCGCCCTATCCATTAACTCTTCATGCTTTCGATTCGATTCTGTAAACCATTCCCTTCTAGCACAAAAACTTGACCTTTTAGGGTTTCCGGCTAATCTTTTCAGATGGATTTCTAGCTACCATCGTTCTAGGTCTCCAAGAGTCCATCTCTTCTTCGAAAACTCCTTCTCTTCACCTGTTCAGGTTACTTTGGAGTACCACAGGGCAGCCATCTAGGCGCCCTACTTATCACACTCTTTATTAATGATCTGCCTTCAGTTTTAACGAACTCTCGAGTACTCATGTATGCGGATTGTGTTAAACTCTGTGTCCAGTATAAGGAAATTTTATTTCACTCTTGCTTGCAATCCGATCTCAGTAGCTTTCAGTCATGGAGTTGTGAAAATGTATTACAACTAAGCGCCTCGAAATGCAAAGTAATGAAATTTCATCGCTCCAGCCGCTTGTTGGCTCCTTATAGCCTCTGCGGTTGTTCTCTGGAGAGAATTACCTTGGTTGATGATCTTGGTGTTAAACTAGACCCCAAGTTCAAGTTTTCTGAACACATTTCTACCATGGTAAATAAGGCCATGGGCTTGCTTGGGTTTATAAAGAGGTGGTCAAAGGAATTTGTAAAAGTACACCAGGACCGTATGGAATCAATCAGAAAAACTTTTTACTTTTTGCTCTTCGTGGCCTTAACCGGGATGCAGGTGTGAGACTGCCATCTTACCCTCGTAGATTGCTTTTAATAAACCTTCCAACTTTAGTTTGTCGTAGAAAAATGCTTGGGGTGACCCTGATCCAGGGTAGATGACGTAGATAGCCCTGGCTTGTTGAGCCGCATAAACTTCCACTTTGTAGATCGAATTATTCCCTGCATGAACCGTTTAGGGTCCTATGATCGGACTTCAATTCCATCTACCATATACTATTCCCCTCCTTTTCCCTTCCTCATCTTAAAACACTAATACTAACATACTTTTCACGTAATTGGTACTATTTCTTAGCTATCTTTGCACGTTAAGCTCTTTTAGCTATGTTGAGCTCTAATTTTCCTTGAATATTAGTCTAACCCCTATCATTCCTCAATGTTCGCGATCGGTTCCGCCCCCTTGTCAGTTGGCGGGAAGAGAGGTTGCGTTTCTGCATGGGTTCCGCACGCAACAAGCTTCGGCTTGAAGTCGCATGGGCCACTTGATGATGTAGTCATTGCATATCAACGTCCAGACATATTTATGGCACTGGCTACTTCCAGATCCGAGATTTTGTATACATTAAGGATTAACATTTGTTAGAACAATCGTATCCAAAACTGGTTCTTGTATGGGCGCATTTTAAATTATTTATTTTTTGTATCTTTATTTTATTATTTTTTATTAATTATCTCTATTTAAAAAGTTAATCTCATTCATCTCGACAAAATTTAACTTCTTATTTACGCTTCGAACTAGAGGTGGGCATGAACCGAGACTAAAGTTTCATTGCCGGATACAAATGTACTAATATTTTGGAAGAATGCAAATAACATGAAAGCGTTACAACTTTTAGCTAGAAAAATATTATATTCCAACAAGATCGGCTACAAGCGAGAGGGTGTTTTCCACCTCGGGACAAATATTAAATGAACGCCGTACACGCTTATTAAGTGATAACCTTGATAAATTGTTATTTTTATATAAAAATATGTTAATAAAACCGTATATGTAATTAAAATCGATGTCAATAAAGGTATGAAAAAAAGTATAATATTTCGTATTGGACCGTGTTGGGAAATTTATAAGCCGTGCGTGTTGGGTCGTGTCGTTGCAGCCCACTTTGAACCACATTGACTTTTTGCGGCTTTGAATTTGTTTTAAAGAATTATGATTTTATTTCTATGGTTAATCTTTTTTTAGTGATTAAAAAAATTATATTTATTGTTTTTTTTTTTTTAGAGGTAGCGCTTCTTTTTTGCCAATAACTTAAATATCTTATATATGGTTGTAAGAAAATTTGGCATTCTTAAAAACTGATAAATGCAGATAAAAAATGGCTTCATAGCTTAAATTTACGGTTTGCGAAATAATGATCTTTCAAATGCAAAATTAATGATTATAGTGCGGTATTTTTTTAAAAAAAGAATAGAATGGGCAATATTGGACAAAATACCTGTTTAGAGTAAGAGAGAGTGCCCGGTTGTGGACATAGTTTTGTTTTTGCCCCATAACTTTTGACAAATTACATATTATACAAACATATGTGTCCCAATTTAAAGTTAGATGTATTAGCTAACTACACTATTCAACAAGGCATTTACGTTGTGGCCCAAAGAAAAAAAGTATTTTATATACAGAACAAATATGATGAGATATGAATTTGAAAGCTTTATATCTTCCAGGCGTTAAGCTGCAGCTACAAATTGTCTGGGTCGGATTTATAGCTGCTTTTCAGAACTGCAAAGTTCTATGCAAGTTATGTGAAAAATAGAAGCACTACCTCTGAAAAAAACATGAAAAATACCAGATTTTAAAAATTCTTAAAAAAAAAAACTAAACCATATAAAAACTACAAAAAATTTTAAATTCCGAAATCTATCAGAAAAAGTAATTTTGGTTCACAGCCTAAATAAAAAGTTCAATTTTGATGAGTAGAGTATTCGTCCTTAGTGTGGTCGGAAGGAGGCGGGGAGAAATTTTGACATACACTTGTAGCAGTATGATATCTCATGAGTCTGAAAACAAAATTTGGTTGCCCTAACTTTTATAGTCTCTGAGATCCAGGCGCTCAACAAGAAAGACGGTCGGGCAGACGGACGGACAGACGGACATGGCTTAATCGACTCGGCTATTGATGCTGATCAAGAATATATATACTTTATGGGGTCGGAAACGTTTCCTTCTCTGCGTTGCACACATCCTCTTTTACCACAAATCTAATATACCCCTTAACGCTTTTTTGAGTACGGGTATAAAAACCTAATTCTCTAAATCAATTTAAAGCTCCCAATCTGTCAGAAAAAGTTTGTTTGGTTCGAAGCGGAAAAAAACGTTTAGTTGTGTCGAGTAGTGTAATTTGTTTAAGGATTCAGTGTTTCTGAAATCATAAAGTAATTCTAACCTTTATTAACCTGAAATTGAACGAGAATCTGAAAATGCGTTGAGCTTTGGCTTTGACTTTGTGTAGTCAATTACTACTGCTTTAACCCATTCCGCTTTGGATCATCACTCTTATGTGCTCACTGCTCTCGCGCATAATCCGTTGCATTCTCTTTAGAAAGCTTTAAATTGCATGCTTCACTCGCTCTTGCTTTCTGGACTTCGGCTGTATTCTTGTTGAACTATTTTATCGGTGTCTCTACTTTCGTGAGTTCACTGTGTGGTTCCTCCTCTTTACTGTCTCGTCTGCCAATGAATATTGCCGCTGATGCTGAGCGTCGGGCTGTCTGCTCTCCCAGATAGCTTGCGCTCTCACTTTGCGTATTTTGGGATTTTCATGTACAGTAATTCAACTGCTCTTAATTATACAGGGGTTCCACAGAAATCACTAGTGAAATTGAAAACCGCGCAGAGGATTTCCGCTTAAAAATTTCCGCCGTGCCACAGAATTCCGAGCGATTTAATTTTTCTTAGAACTGTCACAAATCAAATTCGAACTAAGGCTAGGGTTGACACCTTTCAAGATTCAATTCAAATAGGGTTCATTTTGCAGTTTTATTGATTTTATCATTTCAAAACAATTCGTTTTTTTTTTATTTTTTTTTTTTATTATAATATTTGATTTTTCAAAACTGTACTTTTATAATTTCAAAATAAAAAAACATCCCATATCATGCGAGTCAAACAAAACAATGTACTCGGAAACTCTAGCAGTTGTCTGGCACCTCTCCGTGCATGGCAGGAATCAGCTGTTAAAAAGAAACAGACATGTGAATTTACGTAAACTTAATTAAAATGCTTTAACCGAAACTGTTGGCCATCGAATAACTACGGAGGCAACATATTAGAATACTTCTCAGATGCGCATCGGACTCGTTTTCGCGTTCAGACGATACGCATGTGGTTTTTGTGATTGTCTTCTCAAACTACTGCTAATTTAGTTCATTACAATTACCAGTTTTTGGTCTGCACATAGCCAAACGGGGATTTTTGACATAAATGCAATGGCAACAATGTGTAGAAATGGTTTGTTAGTTCTGTTTTGTCATTTTGAAGCCATGCCACCTGGTAGACCTACAAATGATTACAAATGTTTTCACAACTTGCACAAAAAGTATGAACACGTTTGACGTAAAGGAAGTTTTACTGCAATGAGCTATTTTTTGTAATGCTTAATAAAAGAAAAACAGAATGTTTTCAATATAATCAATATTAAATATATTATTTTTAATGCTTAATTAAAGAAAAACAGAATGCTTTCAATATAATTAATATTAAATATATTTCTCCGAATTCGACTTAAAAAATGTGGCATTACTGTATTAACTTCGAAAGTCCGAATCGCCCTAAGTGGCCACCTCGCTCTTCAGCGGATTGAGAGCGGAATCGTTAAGTGAAAATTTAGCCAGCGGATAGAATAGTGATTTACTAAAATGCTTATTTTATTAACTTAACATGTATAATGTTAAATTATTTGGATGAGGGTTAATCACCAATTGAATAACCTTTATGGGAAAGTAAGATTCGAATCGTTTTAGGTGTGTTTTTTGGGTGTATTTAATCAAATTGCTGGATAAATTGTGAGTGATTTTGATTCCTCTGAAAAATCGGTGTGTGGCACGCCGGAATGGAATTGAGGTGATTTTCCAGCGGAAGTGATTTCTGTGGCACCCTTGATAGCTATTGTTTTCAGTGCAAAGAAATGCATCGCTATCAACGATAAGTTGATAATTTTCCCTAGAATCGCATTTACTTGGCCTAAAACCAGTGGTCGGCACGAACACATTCGCATGTTTTACAGTCCGTTTGTGTGCGTATACAGCAGGAAAAGCAGAATAGTATATTGGTGACAACCATTGTAATACACGTATACGTGAGCGGCAGCGCACGCCGCCTTTTCCTAAGCACAATAATTGGGCCGTTCCGACCCCTGAGTCAAACTCTTGAGCGAGTCGCCAAGGCGGAGATCTCCGCCCAAAAATATCAACCTCTTGCAGCCCAAAATTCTTGGAACGCCTGCTTCTCATATACAAGCATTCGCATCATTCGATACTCTGAGTGGTCATGTCTCACCGATGGCAGTCAATCCACAATCAGATGCTCCGGTCTTGTTCGCATTGCTCACGTACCGCGATCTCTTTTGCGAGTGGCTCCACCTACTCGATCTCGCCTTTTGGGACTACAACTTAGAGCAGTGGTTTCTCGAAAAGCTATCTTTGTCTACCGCCTTATACCTAAAGTTATACCGGATGATGTTAAACAACATCTCCAGACTTAAAACCTCGCTTCATGACTTAACTTTGACCAAATTTACATTAATTTACAATATTTACAACATCGCCTCTTTTAAAACTCTCTTCCCTGTTTCTTTCCTATCACTTGAAAAGTCAGAATGGCCTGAGAATAAATTTAGGAACAAGTTCCTAAACGAAGATTCTAACCAGAATCGCAAAATTACCAGCCCTATTACTTCAAAAAACTAGTTAACTTTTTTTTTGTTTCCATGTGATATCACTCTGCTACAAGGTCCACTGCGTGGAGCTCAGAACGCCTACATTAAAAATGGTTCAGTTGAGACCACACTACACGAAGTTGTTGGGAATATCGAGAACACTCTAAGCTATAAGGATTATGCTTGGCGGCCTTCAACAACGTCAGTATCGAGTTAATATCGGCCGCATTGGCCAAGATTGGCACACACCCGACGGGAACCAGATGACTGGACAGCGTTCTCAGAACGATAAGCGCCAACCTAGGCTCCTCCTCGTCAAGAAAGACGGTTACACGAGGCACTCCGCAGGGAGGAGTTATATCCCCTCCCCTGTGGAACCTGGTCCTTAACGACTTTCTTCTTCAGCTGGGGAGGAGCGGATATACGGTTACGGAATATCCGGATGTTATAGTAATTCTGGTAACGGGTTAATTCCTGCCTTCCCACATTCAGCGACCTCTGGAATCAGCACTGGGCACTACCGCCAACTGGGCACGCCAAAAGAGTTTCTGGGTCAATCAGAACTGCTTTTCTCACAAAGATATAAGATAAAGAGAATCAAACTACCAGAAATTGGTGGAACGACACTCAACAGTTCTTCAAGCCATCGTGCTATGGTCACGCCACTATACTCAGTAAGAATGAAAGTGTAACGGCCAGGTGGAGTGACTAATGTGTTTCAGAGTTCTCATGGAAAAGAAACTTTAAAGGACACATTTCGGACAGGAAGAAATGAAAGAGTGACACGGCCCTGGGGCAGAACGAGCTCTCCATTTTCATCGAAGGGTCAAAGACGGCCGAAGGGACAGGAGCTGGAATCTTCTCTGAGGAACGAGCAACGAACACATCCCTAAGACTACCAGACTGGTGCAGTGTATTCCAGGCGGAGATATATGCAGTAAGCGGCAAATTTGGTATACACCTTGGAGATACCTCCGAGGAACATAGCAATCTGCGTTGACAGTCAAGCTGCCATCAAAGACCTCGTATCCTGTAAGACCACAAGCAGACTCGTACGTGATACGGTGGACGCACTAAACCAGATCAGCGTGCACTCAATCATACTCACGTGGGTTTCGGGTCACGGGTCAATGGCGTAAGCAGTCAGCGACATACGGAGGCCATTTCGAGACATCATTTCGCAGATGATGGGCCGAGCAAGAACGAGATCGGACAGGAGGTGGAACACCACACCCAACTATGAGATCTCTCGCTCGCTTTGGCCCCACTATGACCCTAAACGCACCAAGACTCTCCTAACCTTCAGGAAGAGGTGCGAACACTGACGAGAGCTATAATTGGGCACTGTGTCATCGGCCGCATGGCCACAAGGTGAAGGGCCCCACCATGACTTCTGCCGCAGTTGCAGGGGGAAATAGAGAGCATCCAGCACATTATCTGCAACTGTCCTGCACTCATAGGGAGGCGAATACTCGGCGGCGCCTTCTACGAAGACCCGGACAGCCTGGCCAGAGAAACTGGTGCTCTTTTTAGAGGCCTCGGAATGGTTCGCGAAACCTCCCTAGGCACCGGACAATATACCGTGACGAGTGTGAGCATCACAATGGGCAGACTTGCCTCCGAGTGACCTTGATTTCGGCCGAGAAGCCCTATAAACCCAATCTAACCTACCCCTCCCAACTCACAGCAGCAGAGGCTTCTTATTCTCTTTCTAGCACCCTCACACTCTGCCCTGTGCAGTGCGTGACCTGTCGCAGAAAAGAATTAGAATCTATATTGTAGATGTATATGACAGATGTGGAAAAAAAAAAAATATATAAAATATGTTAAAGTTCGATATATATGATAAGCTCCCATATTTATATACTGACGGGTATAAGAGTAGGGTGGCCTCCTCAAAAGCGACTCACAACGTTCCTTCTCGTTCTATTTGATTTGCTCTTACATTCCTCCCAAGTTTGATGCTGAGGTTTACTTAAACCACCTTTCTACATACTGTTGTATATATCTGCTTTACGTTGCGCTTTTGATATTAATGTTATGGGAGATTTTAACTTACCACTTCTATCTTGGCTGCCTTGTTATGAGTCAAACCTGTTGAAACAAAATTGCACCAATGATTTTATCGGTAACTAATATCTCAAATATCATAAAGATACAGATTTACTTGTACTCAGAGGATTTTTGTAGTGAATGAAGTAAAGTGATACATAAATGATTAAGGCTGATTGATCTTGTGATCTAATTTATTGAATCTAAACCAACTTCATTGGAGCATATATTAATATCCGAATTTATGATTGGCAGCTGCAGGAGTACCACTAATTTAGTATATATGTGCTAATCTGTTTCTGCCTTGAATTGAAACGATTAATATTTTGCAGCCCTCATTTTAATACTAGTCATGCATTTTGAAAAGTATTTTTAATTCGCTTTAGTGTATTTCTGTGAGTATCCCTGTAGAAGGAATTTCAGAAAAGTAAAATCTTAAAATATCATTGCCATCATTAGAGTAGACTGCAATTTGGAAATCTCTTTTCAATATGGAAAGTTCAGGATATAATCGTTATGAACTATTGTCTTCGTATGACGAAGATGTCTCATCAGATCTCTCTATAAAAACGAATGCCGGCATTAGCAATAAGAAACAGAAAGTTTTAAAAAAACAAGATACAAACAATCCGGAAAAGGAAAATAGTCCAATGACTGGAAAAAATAATACTCTGGCCAAAAGAGAAAAAATCATTAAAGGAATCGTAGAAAATCTTACAGCAAATGAAAATAAAGGACCAAGTGTTGCTAAAAACTCTGTTCACATTCATTCGAATGAAAGTAATCGTATTGTTGGAGCAGAGTTTGGCAATGATTTTCCCCAACGTCAATTCAAGGATCGTGACAATAGAGGTCCACAACGTTTCCGTACCGGAGAAAAATATGGAAAGCGTGAATTTGATCGTCAGTCGGGATCCGATAAAACCGGTAAACATCTTTAACATTTATGTTAAAAAATATAGTTTATTTGCATGAAATGTAAAAAGTAGTATTTTCAAAAAATGCATTTATTAACTTTCAGAAAACTAATTTAAAATATTCTTAACCCCCAAAAATAGCAACAGAATGAGAAGTTCTCATGAAGTGCGGTTTCCTTTAAATGTCTGTTGTTCAAAGCGTGGTCAAAAAAATATTCTGATAGGAAAATAATAAAAATCATTGCTATGATTTTTCTGATCAGCATCCCAAAATTTCATCTGCGAGAGTTGCCTCTTGTATTCATAGATTAATAAAAAGGTTTTCTTGGTTCTTTAAATATTATCAATGAAGATCAGTTTGCGTGTGTTCAAATCAATTTCCGAATCCACTTTGTCCCTCTAAAGCATAATTTTTACAAAAAAAAGTTTGAATTCCAATTTATTTTTGATAGTTTGGAACAAGCAGTCATTAGGTCTCACGTCAAGGCTGCATGTGGCGGGTGATCCATGCTCGGTGCTAAAACCAATACCCCAATGTGGGATGCTTCAAGGGGTAATAAAATCAGACTTCGGCGGAAAGAACTAAACGAACAAAATTGCCATAAATATTCCATTATTATCCAATATTATATCCAAAGTTAAGTTAATCAAAGAAAATCTATCGTTGTATTTGAAAATATATTTTGTGGTATCTGCGACGAGAATTATATCCAGACTGTTGCAAGGGCAGACAAACCTAATTTCCCAATTGGAGTTGAGCTTTAGAGGTATTAGGAAAATAAATCATATGATAAACGAGAAGGAACGTGTGAGTCGCTTCTGGGCACGCGACTCTACTTATACCCGTACTCAGTCAGTATATACATTAAGCTCTTGTGCTCTTGCTTAAGCCGGTCGTCTTTTCACCTCGCTCCTGCATTTTCTGCCTTTTTGCCAATTTAATTCAATATTAATTACAACAAATCGTGTACATCTTTAAACTCATCATAATCGGTCCTTTTTTGTGCCAATTACACTGGTCAACACGATTTTTCCTCAAGGAACAAAACAAACTTTTCCTTAAAGATTTGGGGCTTAGAAATGGTTTGATGATATTTTTTTTTTCTATGGCGGAACTTTTTTTTTAAAATTTTTGAAAACTGGTATTTTTTTTTTAAACTTTTTTCAGAGGTTGCGCTTGTTTTTTTTCACATAACTCTAGTATCTTTCATCTGGTTGTTAAGAACTTTGCTATTTTGAAAAGATATTTAAAACAGCTAGAAGATAATCCCAAACACTTTGTAATTTCAGCTTACCGTCTGGGAAATATAAAGCATTGAAATGCAAAAATGATGATTTTTGTGCGGTATTATTTACGAAATTTTGACTTTAAAAACTCAGGAAAAGTCGAAAAAAATTATATCATGTTTTCTTTTTTTTTTTGTGTAGAGGTGCATTAATTTGGCGTCGTTTAAGGTATCGCTCCTTATCTATGGAGAGACTTTGGAGCTAAAAATCGTTAACCAAACCTAAAATATGGAAAAAATTAACAAAAAATACATTTTTTAAGGTTGCGGGCCCAACTGCCCATCGGGAATTGCGATCGCGATCAGGTACCAAATGTACAACCCTTTTTCGTTTGCTTTGTTCCCAATTGGCAGTTGGGCTGCGTGAGTTTTCCTGAGTTTTTAAAGTCAAAATTTCGGACGGTAAGCTGAAATCACAAAGTGTTTGGGCTTATCTTTTAGCTGTTTTAATTATCTTTGGAAAATAGCAAAGTTCTTAACAACCCGATGAAAGATACTAGAGTTATGTGAAAAAAATAAGCGCCAGCTCTAAAAAAAGCTTTAAAAAAAATACCAGACTTCAAAAATTCTTCAAAAAAAAGTTCTGCCATAGAAAAAAAACCATAGTTCTTTAAAAAATTTTAAAGCCCCATATCTATCAGAAAAAGTCGGTTTGGATCCTTGAGGAAAAAAAAAGTTCGGTTTTGTCGAGTAGTGTTATCTGTGTTTAGCTGTTTAACAATTGAGTTAATAATAACTTTATATTTCGAACGTGTATCAGACTTGCGCAAGCAATTTGTTAGTGCTTTTATCCATTCCGCTTTGGATCATTGCTCTCTGCGCTCACTGTTCGTGCACTCCATCCGTTTCATCGCCTATCAACACACGCTCTGGAGAGCATAAGTGCAAGCTCTCTTGCTCTCAGTCTCTCTGGACTTCGCCTGCATCTGCATCTTCTTGAATTGCTCTTTCGGTGTCTCCGTTTCGTGAGCTTTACCGTTTGTTTTCGTCACTTCGCTGGATCGTATGCCGCTGCTGCTGATCGTCGCTCGTTCTGCTGCCTGCACTCTTATATCGCTTGCGCTCCCACTTTGCGTTTTTCTTCGTGCACAGTGATTCAATTAATGGATTAATTTTCTGTTCTAGAGCAAGAACGAAGTTGTAACCAATGATTCCACAAACGTCAAGCTGAATTGGCCAGTAATAGCAAGCTGATCATGAAATTTTTGTTCCACAGTTTATCACATATAGAATGGACCGTCCATCTTTTGCTGGTGGGGTTCTGATTGCTGTGAAAACGGATTTCTCATCTGAGTGGTTCCCATTCAACAATATCTATGGCATTGAATTCACTGCAGTCAAAGTTTGTGTTCGATCGGTATCGATCTATTTGATTTGCTCTTACATTCCTCCCAAATCTGATGCTGAGGTTTACTTTTATCACCTTTCTGCAATTCAGTCTATTGTATCTACTTTAGGATGCAACGATCATATTATTGTCACGTGTGATTTTAACTTACCACTTCTGTCTTGGCTGCTTAGTGATGAGTCTAACCTGTTGCTACCAAATTACCACAACGATTTTATTGACGCCCAATATTCCTCCGCTCGTTCTCAATTCCTCACTGTTAATAGTCTTTGTTATAATCAATACCTTTCCCGATGTAGTAATAATGTTCGTAGTGATCCAAAAAAATTCTATTCGTTCGTTAATTCTAAACGTAAGTCCAATGCATTTCCTTAATCCCTCCATTATCAAAACAAATCTGAATCTTCTGCAGCTGGTATTGCAAATTTATTTGCCACCTTCTTTCAATCAACGTACTCGTCACATATCTACCACGCATCTACTCCGTATCCCTACCATTTACCTTATGCCAACAGCATTTTTCTTCCTTTCTTTGAGGAAAGTGAATTTCTAGAAGGTTTGTCAACGATTGACATATCATTCTCGGCGGGTCCATACAAGGTACCAAGTTGTATTTTAAAACACTTTGCCCAGTGCTTATGCAAACCGTTGACATATCTTTTCAAACTATCGTTGGAACGGTCTTGTCTTCCAGTGATTTGGAACGAATCCTATATCATTCCGCTTCACAAAAAGGGTTCAAGATCTCACATTAAGAACTACCGAGGTATTGCTAAGCTTTCCGCCATTCCAAAGCTGCTTGAGTTCTTTATTACCAGGCAAATGCAACACCTATGTAGTAGTCTCCATCGCAACACGGTTTTTTTAAACATCGATCTACATTGACAAACCTCGAGTTCTATTCTGCAATTAACCGAGGATTTCAAAGCTCACTGCAAACAGACGTATTTTCACCGATTTTAGCAAAGCTTTCGACTCTGTGAACCATTCTTTGCTCATTCACAAGCTTTCTTTAATTGGTTTCCCCACTAATCTTCTAAACTGGATTTCGTCTTATCTTTCTAACCGCACACAACGTGTTTTGTTTACTAATGTGTTTTCGAATGTTGTTAATGTTACATCAGGAGTGCCACAAGGTAGTCATTTAGGCCCACTTCTGTTTATTTTATTTGTGAATGACCTTCCTCAAGTTATAACATACTCCTCTACACTAATGTACGCTCACGATGTTAAAATCTATCTCTCCTACTCTGATTGGTACCTGCACAAACGCCTTCAACTCGACCTAGACGAGTTGAAAATTTGGTGGTCAACAAATCTCCTCTTTCTGAACCTTTCTAAGTGCAAACTTATGACTTTTTACCGTCGCGCTTCACACTTTGTCTCGTACGCTCTAGGAATTCATCCCCTTGAACGAATTTCGAGTTCAAATGACCTTGGAGTTCTTTTTGATCATAGACTGTGCTTTAACAAAGACAATATAAGTATAAGATAAATAACGCCATACGAAATTTTGGTACACGAATTTTGAATGCTGGCTCTAGAGCTGGCTCCAGGCTCTCTTGAAATTTTTTAGAGAGAGAGAGCGCTGTAGAGCCAGCGACTCTCGTGTATCCATACAGCATACGAAGGCACACGAAGTTGGTTCTATGCCGATGCGACAGCCGAGCCGAGTCGTCGCGACGACTGTATGTGTGCACATGCATACGTTTTTTACAGCGCTGACGAAATATACCCTTCACTTTAAAAGTGTAAGTTAATTTTGCAAGACGCTTCCCACCCCAATATTAATAAACTCTTTTATTGTATATTCCTTCAATGATAATTTCTTTTAACATGGTATTTTCGATAATAATTAGCGGATATACTTATATAAAAGTACATAATATATTTAATACATAACTTCACATTGGAATAATTGTCACTAGGGTATTCAGCGAGCGACGTATTCAACGCCGGTAAATAATTTTGTTTCTCAACTCTTTAAAAGGTTTTCGTCTCGAAAATCGTCCGCTTCGCACAAGTACGCACACATACGCACTTGCTGGTTCTGTGTGTACTCACACATGCAAGCGGATTCTATTTTTAGATTCGTATGCTGTCAAATTTGTGTGAGCGAGATGGCGCGAATTTCGTCGCTGGCTGAAAAATTGCCTTGCATATGGCAATTGAAATGTATGAGCGTTCCGCATCTCATACTTACATATCTCCTGTAGTCATTACGAAAAATGTTTGGTTTTGTTTTGTCGTTCTATAATATATAAATTCATTTTTTTAGATCCATCTGGCTCAGAGCATGCAAAATTAGTTTCGCAAAATTGTTGCCTCATCTCAAAATTTTTTTCTCGGAGTAAGGAACCTTTTTGGGCTATACGTTCTGATAAGTCTGAATATTGACGCCTACGAGGAACTGTCTAAGATGATATTCCATGGCCAATTTGAGCGGAAATGGCTTTGTAAGACATGAACGCATAATTTTTTGCAAGACTGGCGATGCGAGTGTCCGTTGTTTGTGAAGATTTCTTCTTCATTCTTCGATTTTCAGTAAGAAATCTTAAATTTAATCCATTCTGATCCAAATATACCGGGCGTCAAAGACTTTTCGCAGTTTCCCGAAGACTTTTCCCTTATTTTTTAAGATTCAAGACAATCTTCAATTCTTCAGCAGAACAATGATTTTTCGGCCCATATAGGGAAATTTTTTTAACTCTCATGTACTTTGATATGCAGGGAGTCAATAAAAACCAACAATCCTTTGACCAAATCCCAATCAAATCCTTAAAAATTCATAAATACCTCCAGTGTACTTATTATTTTGACCACACTAAATATGCACAGCAAGCACAAATTTAAGCTTAAAATTAAATTAAGGGTGCTGACAACTTTAATTTTTGATTTAAATGTTTGACTAAACTGTAATCTTTACAAATATAAACAATTGGCAATCATAAACTCAAAAACATTCGAGATATTTCATAAAAAATCAGCACGATGCCTCTGTACTTATTATTTTGACCAGTAGTGTATATTCTTGATCAGCATCAATAGCCGAGTCGATAGTTCCATGTCTGTCTGTCCGTCCGTCCGTCCGTCTGTCTGTCTCGATGAGCGCCTAGATCTCAGAGACTATAAGAGCTAGGGCAACCAAATTTGGTTTCTGGACTCATATGATATCACACTGCTACAAGTGTATTTCAAAATTTCGCCCCGCCCCCTTCCGCCCCCACAAAGAACGAAAATCTGTGGCAGGCACATTATCGTAGAGAATGACCATATCTACCAGACTGCCGAATCTGAATCATATCGGGTCATAATTATAGCCAGAATGAAGAAGTTAATTTTCAGTTGCTTCCCCTGCCCCCTTCCGCAAGTGATACGCTTCTCATTCTCTTTCTCGCTCGCACACTCTGCCGCGTTCCGTGCGCGAGCAACCCCTAGCGGAGGAGATGTAGAATCTAAATGGTACATCTATAATCTACATGTTAGATGTAGAATTAGAATATACATTGTAGATGTAGATAGCAAAAGTAGCAAAAAAAATGTATGTAATTTTTTTTTAAATTCTAAAATTCTTAAAAGTTGTGCTCAAAAATTTATATACTGACTGAGTACGGGTATAAGTAGAGTTGCGTCCCCAGATGCGACTCACACGTTCCTTCTCGTTAATTATGGTTTTATAACTTTTTTCCTTTAATTTCAATCTTAATTAATGATGAGATCATTTCAAATCCTGCCTTCCGTCAGATTCGGTTCACCCCGAATCACTAAAAAACGGAATCCGAGCACTGCCGGTTAATATCAGCAAGTTTCGTTCGCATATCTCTGAATTGATTCAAAACATACTTCGGATTTCGACAAAATCTAACTTTTTTCGTGAAGGATCCAAACCGACTTTTTCTGATAGATATGGATGGTACCTTTAATTTGAATTATGGTTTTTCTCTATGGCAGAAATTTTGTTTGAAGAACTTTTTAAGTCTGGATTTTTTAGAATCTTTTTTCAGAGGTAGCGCCTCTGAAAGGATATAATTTTTTTTCGACTTTTCCTGAGTTTTCAAAGTCAAAATTTCGTAAATAATACCGCACAAAAATCATCATTTTTGCATTTCAATGCTTTATATTTCCCAGACGGTAAGCTGAAATTACAAAGTGTTAGGGCTTATCTTTTAGCTGTTTTAATTATCTTTGGAAAATAGCAAAGTTCTTAACAACCCGATGAAAGATACTAGAGTTATGTGAAAAAAATAAGCGCCAGCTCTAAAAAAAGCTTTAAAAAAAAATACCAGACTTCAAAAATTCTTCAAAAAAAAGTTCTGCCATAGAAAAAAAACCATAGTTCTTTAAAAAATTTTAAAGCCCCATATCTATCAGAAAAAGTCGGTTTGGATCCTTGAGGAAAAAAAAGTTCGGTTTTGTCGAGTAGTGTTATCTTTTAAAAATAACAAAGTTTTTTACAACCAGACGTGAGATACTAGAGTTATATGAAAAAAGGCGCTACCTCTGAAAAAAGCTTCTACAAAAAATTCCAGTTTTAAAAAATACTTCAAAAAAAAGTTTTGCATTAGAACAAACAAAATATCATCAAACCATTTCTAAGCCCCAAATCTTTAGTAAAAAGTTGGTTTTGTTCCTTGAGGAAAACTCGTGTCGACTAGTGTAATTCAGTGTAAAATAATAGGTGTGCGTCCATTCGTCTGGGCATGGAGGATATTAGCTAGCGACTTGTTCCAATTGGAATGTTGTACCATGCTCTTCGGACAATATCACAAAGTCGAGTTTTATTTTGACAAAAAAGTCTTTCCGACCTGTCTTTTGAGTTCACCCCAGGATTCTCGATTGATGTCCGGGGATTAATTTGGACACTAAGTAACATCCACATTTTGCTCTCGGAACCACTCCTTTATTACTCAAGAGGGCATTATCCTGCTGGGACTTCCATAAAATTGACATATTATCCTCGGCATATGGTACTAGCACAGTCTCCAATTGATCTTTGTATACGAATCTGTCCTATATTCCGTCAATACGAAAAATCTGATCAGCACCATACCATGAAAAGCAGCCCCTTACCATTAGGCTACCACCTCCATGTTTCACAGTTTTACATGTGTACCTGGGATCAAACTCTTTGCCTTTCGGACAACAAACATTCCTTTTGGCATAATTTTCCAAATAATTCCGCACCGGTTCTACGATCTAGTGCACATTTTTTCCACTGCTTTAAATTTGACGACCGAAGAAAAGGAACCCTGCGAGCATTCCTACGTGGTAGCTTTTCTATTGCCAATCGTCGCCGAACGGTCCGTGATGACACAATATTCCCATTTTCGATGGCATTAGACCAAGAAGACTTGAACTAACCAACTGAACCATGCGATCGTCGGTCATAGATGATGATTTTCTGGTGATCCCGAGTTTCATCTATTTTTTCCGGTTTCAAGGCAATGGTTACGAAGTTTTGAGATCGTTTCATTAACCTGGCAATGGACTTATAAGTTTTTCCTTCATCTTGGAGTCGTCGAATACGCCTTCTCTCCTCTGAACTGCAGTGAAGCCAATGTTAAGTACATATTTTGTTATATTTTCCTAATACTTTACCTTCTCCAACCAAATAATTATCTAAATAAAATTCAATGTTTTCCTTCATAAACCTATTATTGTGTCCATCCAAAATTGGCGGATTTAAGGAAATATTTAATTTTTTTTTGTTAATTTTTACTTTTTCTTTAAAGACGATTAATATTAGATTTGGAAAAACTTTGTTGAGATTAGAGATGATAGAAATTAAAATTTAAAAAAGAAAAAATGTTGTCCATAAGTGTAACATTTTTTGGTCACATACGGGTCGTCAAACTCCTTGGACTTGAGCAACGCTAGATGAACGCTAAGACACCCTTAGCTTTATTCACAGTTGCGGCTGTTAAAATAAAATTTTGATCAAAGAGGATTCTAAGGTCATTCAAACTCGAAATTCGATCCAGAACATGATTTCCCAGAGAACTGTATGGAGGAGTGTATGAGACGGTATGGTGCGACGGTAAAATGTCATAAGTTGATATTTTGAAAGGTTACAATAAAAGATTATTTGAAGCAGTTAATTTAGGTCCAGTTGAAGACGAGCATCAGCATACATTAGTGTAGTAGAGAATGTTTTTTTTTTTTTTTGCTGGGTTTCCCTTTTCTTTTTCTTCTTTTTTTTCGATATTACATTTTTTGTATGCATAATAATATAAACGCTGTTCTCTAGCAAAGTGTCCATCCGTCCGTCCATTTCCATATTCTAATCATGATACTGAGGCCTCGTTTCCATCCCATTTGAATGAGACACTCCTCCTCCTTAGGTAGGTCATTCTCTAATAAGATGAGCAGGAGCGCTCCCAGATGACTTTCCTGAGGCACTCTAGATGTAACATTACGACGAAATCAGATGATGCAATGGAGATATCAAAATAGAGCAAAGATGTTGCTATTGCCGGGTGACCAGTAACTCAAATAGCTTGGGGGATGGCGGAGAGCTTTGCAATACCTCTGTAATTTTCGATGTTGGATATTGATCCTTTTTTGTGAAGCGGAATGATATAGGATTCGTTGCAAATCACTGGGAGTTAATACTGTTCCAAGGATAAGTTGAAAATTAAGGTCAAGGGTTGACAAAGTGACTGTGCACAATGTTTTGAAATACAACTGGGCACTTTATCTGGACCCGCAGAGAATGAAGTGTCCATCAGTTTCTAGTATTCTAGAACAACACTTTCCTCAAAAAAAAGTAGAAAAATGCTGTTAACATGAGGTATATGGTAAGGATACGGGGTGGAAGAGCTGTATATATAATGAAGGCATGGAGGAAATATGTATATTAGACTTCCGTTTAGAGTTAAGGAACGAAAAGAATTTTTCAGGATTACTACGAAAATTACTACTACATCGGGAAAGGCATTGCTTTTAACACAGACTAGTGACAGTAAGGAATTGACAACGAGCGGAGAATTATTGTGCGAAGACAGACATAGAGCCAGATTTCTACTACTTTTTGAAGAGTCTGGATTTTCGATTTTTTAAGTAGGACAAATTACCAGGATAACCAGGGAGGCTTGGACAATACTGGTACAGTAAATTCAGGGACATATGTGTCTAAGGCAGAGTTTATGGTGTTGCAAAACGAGTTGACTGCAACGTCGATATTCGGTAACGGCTGAAGAATAGACCAATCTATACACGAGAGAGATTCAGGTTTAGATCGGTGAAATTGGTGCGGTCGACCGTTCCTAACGAAGCTCAATAAGTCTTTCCCTATTATTTTTAATTGCATTAAGAGAATTCCGTACTGACTGAAATCAAAACGCACCCGCATTAGATGGGAGGAGGAGTTAAGCCAGTGTTTCAGTAAAAGCGATACCGTCAAAATCAAAAGAGGCACTATTCGTATTCAGTTGACTCAATTTTCTTAACAGGCTACGTACATCCAGGTAGTTAATGGAAAAAAGATTTAAATTATCAGTGCCAGTAATATTGGGAATCCGGTTAGAGTCTTTTTGTAGAAGTTCGTGAATAATTGTATGCTCAGGCCACATAGACGCTTCAAGTGATTTAGAGAGTCAGTCTAGCATAGTCAAGTGATCTAGACATGAAAGAATCGGGGAGAAGAATCTTAATCCTAATATGAATTTGGTCACATTTATATCATTAGGCGAGGAGTTCAGTTTAGAGCAAAGATGTTGTTTAACATCCTCTATGTGTAGCCTTCGGTATAAGACGGCAAACAAAGATTGCTTTTCGAGGTACCACTGCTCTTAGTTGAAGACCCGAGCGAGTGAGAGAAGGTGGAGTCACTCCCAAAAGAGATCTCAGCGAAGGAATTTTGAGATGAGATCGCGTTTATATGGGCGACATCGTGACATAGCCAGCAGCTGAGGAATAAATGCGAATTCGCATTTGCACTGCAGACAACAGAAAAACGCATAGTGGGAGCGCAAGCTATATGAAAGAGCACGCAGCAGAGCGAGCGACGATCTGCAGCAGCGACGGAGGATCCAGCGAAGTGACGAGACACATGAGAAAAAGAGAAAAGAGAGCTTGCCCTTGTGCTCTCCAGAGCGTCAGTTGGTAGGCGTTTCTACGAACGGTGAGCATAGAGATCGGTAATCCAAAGCGGATTGGATAAATGCACTAAAAAATTGCTTGGGCAAGTCTGTTTCACGATCGGAATTTTGAATTTATATTAACTCAATTGTTAACTAGCATAACAAAGATAATCGGCATAAATAATGATCAACTATGGTGAGTTTAAACATGTACACGATTATTTGTAATTACTATTGAATTATTTTAACGAAAAGGCAGTAAAGGCAGGATATCCGTGTGTGGAGAATTTTGTTCTTTAGATACAAAAATGTGTTCATGTTTGAACAATACATATGTGTGTCAGAGACTCGCCTCCCTTATTAGTTTCGCTAGACATCTTGACTTTTCTTTTTAGAAGCGCAGTAAGTCCAAGTGTGTTCGTTCTCCCACCAACTCTGACTGACTGACCGAGTTCAGACTCACCAGGGTTGCCACTCTTCTCCTTTTCCTCGCTTTGACATACTCGGCTGAGAGCTTTCACTTCGCTGTCACGCCACGCTCTCTGCAGCAACTCTACAACATCTATTAAGGGTACACACCAAAACTTCCCTTCATCCGTTCTCATCTTTTTTATTCGATAAACCATACAATTACTTATTAAATTTACGACATGGATATAACCTTTTATAATCCATAATCTATCATAATAAAATGACAACATATCTATCTATCAGGGTTGCCACAGAAATAAGAGTGTTTGATTTTTTGTATGGAAAGTGTTGCATAAATTAAAAAACAAATTCAGTCGGTTAAGAGTGCGTATATTGTACAGATTAATAAATCTGTTCAGATCGATTTAGCTAATTACACTAGTCAACACTAGAATTAGGCTGTGGCCCAAAATAACTTTTTCTTATTGATTTCGGGGTTTACATTTTTTTAACGAATTATGGTTTTTTTTATTATGTAGTTTTTTTTTTAAGAATTTTTTAATATCTGGTATTTTTTTTTCAGAGGCAATGATGATGAAATTTGAATTTGAAAACTTATTATCTTTCAGGCGTTAAACTGCAGATACGAAGGGTCTGGGTATGATTTATAGTTGCATTGGGCAGCTTTTTGGAAGGTTTTGGAAGGTTGCGGGCCCAACTGCCGATTGGAAACAAAGCAAACGAAAGGGGTTGATTTTTTGGTAAAATGTATTTTGTTGTCTATTTTTTTCACTTTTGACGTTTGGTTAACGAATTTTAGCTCCACCGTTTCTTCATAGATTTTAATGAACAATACCTTAAACGACGCATAATTAATGCGTCTATCTAAAACTAAAAATGCATGCCAAGAAATATTTTTGTTTCGACTTTTCCCGAGTTTTTTAAGTCAAAATTATCAGAAAAATACCGCAAAAAATGATGAAATTTGAATTTGAAAGCTTAATATCTTTCATGCGTTAATATACAGATACAAAAGTTCTGGGTCGGATTTTAAGCTGTATTTGTCAGCTTTTCAGAACTACACAATTCTAAGCAACCAGATAAAAACCTTTAACCTAAAACCTATTTAAGTTATGTGAAAAATAGAAGCACTACCTCTGAAAAAAAAAGAAAAAAATACCAGATTTTAAAAATTCATAAAAAAAGACACCATACAAAAAATAATAAAGTACTACAACAATTTTTAAATCTCGAAATCTATCAGAAAAAGTCATTTTGGTTCACTGCCTCAATTTTGTCGAGTAGTGTAATCAGGGGTGCCACAAAAATCACTTCCGCTGAAAAATCACCTCAATTCCATTCCGCCGTGCCACACACCGATTTTTCAGCGGAATCAAAATCGCTCACAATTTATCCAGCGATTTGTTTAAATACACCCATAAAACACACCTAAAACGATTCGAATTTTACTTTCCCAAAAAGGTTGTTCAATTGGTGATTAACCCTCATCCAAATGATTTAATATTATACATGTTAAGTTAATAAAATAAGCATTTTAGTAAATCACTATTCAATCCGCTGACAGATTTTTCACTTAATGATTTCGCTCTTAATCCGCTGCAGACCGAAGTGGCCACCTAGGGCGGTTCGGACTTTCGAAGCTAATACAGTAATGCCACCCTTTTTAAGTCGAGTTCGGAGCAATATATTTAATATGAATTATATTGAAAGCATTCATTTGTAGGTCTACCAGGTGGCATGGCTTCAAAATGACAAAACATAACTAACAAGCCATTTCTACACATTATTGCCATTGCATTTATGTCAAAAACCCTGTTCTGCTAAGTGCAGAACCATGGCAGAACAAATAGAAGCATAGCGATCATTATACCAATAACTGGTAATTGTAATGAACTAAATTAGCAGTAGTTTGAGAAGATAATCACAAAAACCACATACGTATAGTTTGAACGCGAAAACGAGTCCGATGCGCATCTGAGAAGCCTGCGCTGCAAAGTTGGTATTCTAATATGTTGCCTCCGTAGTTATTCGATGGCCAACAGTTTCGGTTAAAGCATTTTAATTAAGTTTACATGAAGCATCCATATGCGTAGCGGGAGACAGAATGGCCTGGCCGTCGATCAACTGCAGATGCCGGAAACGGGCATATAGAATATTGTGTATTGTACACTGTATACCCTTCAATTATTGCAAATCCAAATTAATGTTGAACGTATTATTCGACTGAACCACAATGTGCCACAGTGAAACGTGGTATCCTAACCACTAGACAATATGGGAGATGAGTTCGCATCGGGGAAAATTTCATTTTGACTGCAACATCAATGAAGATCGTTTTCATGTCTCAAGATTTTTTTGGGTGCTTGGGACATTTATTTGAATTAACTGGATCCAATCGCTAAATTTATGGGTAGCAAAGTGGACTGAAAAAAAAGGATTTGAGAAAGAAAGCACAAAATGTAATTAGCAAAAAGCAATTGGCAATATATTGATTTTCGCCAAACCAAGGAAATATATTCGTCAAACATTTCTAAAAAACTCGAGTAATACTTGGGTATTTTGCACGCTCTTATTTCAAGTTCAATTTTGACCACGTGTGTCTTTTCCAGCAATGGTTATAAGTGTATGTTCGATCGGAAAAACAAATGGGTGTCTGTCGAAGTAGAAGTAACACGAATTACAATGGGTGTGAGTAGATTCCACTGTCTTTCTTTGTTGTGTTGCCGAACAGCGCATTTGAAGGATATTTATGTAGATTTCTTCAATTATAATTTGGTAGACTTTAGAAATTAATTATTAATTGACGAAAGTATTGTATTTATATTTTTTATAGGTGTAAAGTCGGTGGATAAGCGCGATGGCGCTGGTGCTCATAATTGGGGCTCTCCAAAACAAGACATTGAGGATAATAAAACGGGCGATTTGCCACTGCTTGAAGACAAAGAAGATTCGGGCACTGAACAATTGCCAGACCCTGTGAAAACTCTGGAGGAGGATGAGTCAAAGCAAATGACTCTTGATGAATGGAAAGCTTTAAGAGACAAACGTGTCAAGCCCAACTTTAACTTGCGAAAAGCTGGGGAAGGCGCTGATAACTCTGAATGGAAAAATATGACTATTTTAAGCAAGAAAAAGGAAATAAACAGTGAAAATAATTTTGAATACGACCCATCGATGTATCCTCAACGTGTCGGCCGTCTTCAGCACGTTGTCGATATTCAATATAATTTTAAGGATGGTCGCAAAGTGGGTTTCCGTAAGGAATTCCGTGGCCCACAACGCGGAGCCTCTCGACCTGTCTCCTCTTCTAGCAACGAAAGGTTTGGAACAAATAATATGGGAGAAAAACGTCGTCCTGGTCCAAAACCTTTAAAAGTTGACGATGAGATTCAATTTCCTAATCTGTCTTAAAATAATTTCAGAGAAGAGAAATTTCAACAATGACCCAAAAATAACAATTGGGCTACTCCGGTTAATGAATAACCTTCAGGCGATATCTTTGAACTTTTTACACCCGACATTCAGCCACGCTTATTTGTATTCTTTAGTTTTAACCAAATATTTTTATAATTTCAATTTTTTATTTATTCATTTAAATTAACTATTGAGAATAGTTCAACATTTTGGAATAAATTTAGTTCATTTATATAAGAAACGAGCACTTATTTGTTATATTTTTTATTACAATTTATTACCGAGTTTATTTTGAGTTAATGTTTTTGAAAAAATAAAAATAAAGATACCACATATTAAAAATAATTTTAACTTCCTTCCGTTCGTTTGATTAACAATTTTAATAATCTGCTGATCTATGGTATGTCTTTATATTTGCTAAATACAGTGGGCTGGATAACTTCACCTGTGATATATAAGGCACAAGGAAAGCTGAGGCGCACAGCGGATAGCTAGCTGCAGAAAGTTATTATTTATTATTTTGAAATAAAAACTGCAATGTGTGGTATCTGACTAAGCTGAGCCTGTGCCTCACAAAGCTTCTGTTGCCTTCTCCCAGGTTGCCTCAGGCAACTTTCATGATTTGATTTGAGTTAATGATCAAGTTGAAATTAATACTTGCTAACTATTTAATATAAAATATGCATACGTTTACTATGCATATTTATACTATTCGATTTATTTATAAAATGTACATAAATACAAGTTAAAACTATATTCTTTATTTTTCGTTTAATCGTCGTAGTGCCTTTGTTGAGTAAAAGATTTCGACTGCATTGCATTTCGATGCATTGTCAGCTTAAGGCAAGGTGGGGCGATGGTGGTTCTTGAGAACTATAAATCGGCGGATTTTTTAGTCAGGAAATGGTTTTTACATTTTGAGTACATTCTATCGCGATTCTTGCGCAATGCTATTGCAAGTGGGCAATAACCTATTGTATAAGATGGTAAGTAAGATTGTTGAACTCTTAGGGAGTTCACTTACATACATATGAATGTGCTTATTAAAGTATGTTGAACGCTAAGATCAACTGTTCGCTGTTCAACATCTCATGCTGTGCTGGAGTATGGTCTACCAACTCATCGCAAACAATTGCACCATTCAAATTCAACTGCTGAAATGGAAATCAAGCAATGATTTGCCAATCTAACAAAAAAGAGGCCAGATGTGCATTAAGCCCTCCATAAAAGAAAAATAGTAATTACCCTACACTAAATCATCGACCAGAAGATGTAATCCCTTGCACCTTTTGTGCATCCGATGTATGGATGAAATCTATAAAATTTATTTTCTTTCCGCGCTATTATAAGATCTTAACAGATTTTCCTACAAGTTCCAACATTACCAATTATAAAAGTCTCAGGCCTAACAAGGTTTTCTGCATTCTAATTCGGCGTTATTTAGTTGTGTAACCCACTGCCTTTGACTTGAGTGGTAATCATAATCATTTACTACTGGCATTGCAATGGATCAATTACCATTGCTCGCGCTTCCTTAGCTTCAAATTTCAGTTTGCTCCAAACAGTCACTGAATCCAGTTTGTATGAAAATGTTTCCCCCTACCGCTCCCACAAAGGAGAGGATCTGTGGCATCCAAAATACGATAAAACCGAAAACACAAAGTCATAGAGAATGACCGCAGATATAACCAGATTGCTGAATCATTCACATAGAACCATGTCAACCCTGTAAGAGTAAATGCAAATCGCTCCGTCGTTTTAACAAAAATTATCGGTTAAAATCTACAAATAAATATCTACATGTCGGTTAACACATAGTTACGTAGTATATAAGTATATAAGAATTCCAAGATTCAAAAAAGTACAAATGACAAGTTTTTTTTACTATTTTTTATTTATCGAATCTTCCCTATTGGAGACTGACGACAAGTATGCAAGTCTTAACCTAATATATTCATTTAATTAATTATACTTAGATTACGTCCCTAGCTAAGTATATTGCTGCGTGGGGCGGTCTCTTCGCGCGGAGTGTTTATGGCTAGTGGGCAAAGTTAAAGACTACGCAAGTCTATAAGGATGGGACTGAAGCTTCGCCTGATACTTTGCTTTCACCTTGGGAATTTAATCTTTAACTGATCCGACATTTAAGTCTTTATGGATATTTTTATTCCGTATGTACCATGGAGCCCCAGTGATAGTTCTTAGTATCTTCGATTGATCTCTGTATTATTTCTAAATTACTAACGCAAGCATTTCGCCATAGCTCGGAGCCATATGTCCAGATGGGTTTGAGAACTGCATTGTACAAAAGTACTTTGTGTGGTGAACGGGTGTTTATTAGCATTAGCCTTACTAGCTTTAAATTGAAGTAGATTTCTCTTCGCTTCGATGTGTTTACGCCATGTAAGCCTTCTATCCTGTTTAGAGTAAAGCACCTTTACAGCCCTCTGGCCATTTTTCCAAGGCCACGAGTGTTCCGTTATTCTTGTTGGGCACTTGGATCGACTTAGTATGGCAATATCATCAGCAAATGTCGAATATTGTTCATTAAAATCTATGGAGCTAAAATTCGTTAGCCAAACCTAAAAAATGAAAAACAAATTAACAAAAAAATACATTTTGGAAGGTTGCGGGTCCAAGTGCCAATGGGGAACAAAGGTACCCAATGTACAACCCTTTTTCGTTTGCTTGCCAAACGAGCTAAGGGGTATATTAGATTTGTGGTAAAAGTGGATGTGTGTAACGCAGAGAAGGAAACGTTTCCGACCCCATAAAGTATATATATTTTTGATCAGCATCAATAGCCGACTCGATAGAGCCTTTGGTTTCCAGACTCATGTGATATCACACTGCTACAAGTGTATTTCAAAATTTCGCCCAGCCCGAAATCCGAGTAGTGTTATCTCTAAACATTATAGCTAGTAAGATATAATATTACATACAATCTTCTGGTTTTTAATTATTGTTTTATAACTTGTTTTCCTTTAATTTTAATCATAATTAATGATTAGATCATACCAAATCCTGCCTTCAGTCAGATTCGGTTCACCCCGAGCACTGCCGATTAATATCAGCAAGTTTCGTTCGCATATCTCTGAATTGATTCAAAACATGCTTCGGATTTCGACAAAATCTAACTTTTTTCCTGAAGGATCCAAACCGACTTTTTCTGATAGATATGGTACCTTAAATTTGAATTATGGTTTTTCTCAATGGCAGACATTTTTTTTGACGAATTTTAGAGGTTTTTTTCAGAGGTAGCGCCTATTTGCACATAACTCTAGTATCTTAAGTCTGGTTGTAAAGTTTTAAAGTCAAAATTTCGTAAAATATACCACACACAAATCATAATTTTTGCATTTCAATGCCGTATATTTCCCAGACGGTAAGCTGAAATCACAAAATGTGTATGACTTAACTCCTAGCTGTTTTAATTATCTTTTAAAAATAACAAAGTTTTTTACAACCAGACGTGAGATACTAGAGTTATGTGAAACGAGAAGGAACGTGTGAGTCGCTTCTGGGGACGCGACTCTACTTATACCCGTACTCAGTCAGTAGATGCATTTTTGGGCTTATAATTTTTTAGAATTTTAGAATTAAAAAAAATTTTACATTTTACATTTTTTTGCTACATCTGTTATCTACATCTACATATACAATGTATATTTTACATCTAACATGTACATTATAGATGTACCATTGAAATTCTACATCTCCTCAGCTAGGGGTTGCTCGCGCACTGAACGCGGCAGAGTGTGCGAGCGAGAAAGAGATAGAGCAGCGGTTCTCTTGCTGGAGGAGGCGGGGGAAGCAACTGAAAATTAATTTCGTCATTCTGGCCATAATTATGCTCCGATCTGATTCAGGTTCGGCAATCTGGTGGATATGGGCAGTTTTATCGTATCTTCAAAATTGTGCCTGCCACAGGTTTGCGTCCTTTGTGGTGGCGGAAGAGGGCGGAAGAACCAACAGAAAATTAATTTCGTCATTCTGTCTATAATTATGATCCGATCTGATTCAGATTCGGCAATCTGGTAGATATGGTAGTTCTTTACGATACTGCGTTTTTAGTTTTATCGTATCTTTAATATTGTGCCTGCCACAGATTTTCGTCTTTTGTGGGGGCGGGGCGAAATTTTGAAATACACTTGTAGCAGTGTGATATCACATGAGTCTGGAAACCAAATTTGGTTACCCTAACTTCTATAGTCTCTGAGATCCAGGCGCTCAACAAGACGGACTGACGGACGGACGGACGGACAGACAGACATGGCTATATCGACTCGGCTATAGATGCTGATCAAGAATATATATACTTTATGGGGTCGGAAAATTTTCCTTCTCTATGTTACACACATCCACTTTTACCACAAATCTAATATATCCCTTAACTCTTTTTTGAGTACGGGTATAAAAAGGGGCTACCTCTGAAAAAAGCTTCTACAAAAAATACCAGCTTTAAAAAATACTTCAAAAAAAAGTTTTGCATTAGAACAAACAAAATATCATCAAACCATTTCTAAGCCCCAAATCTTTAATAAAAAGTTGGTTTTGTTCCTTGAGGAAAACTCGTGTCGACTAGTGTAATTCAGTGTAAAATAATAGGTGTGCGTCCATTCGTCTGGGCATGGAGGATATTAGCTAGCGACTTGTTCCAATTGGAATGTTGTACCATGCTCTTCGGACAATATCACAAAGTCGAGTTTTATTTTGACAAAAAAGTCTTTCCGACCTGTCTTTTGAGTTCACCCCAGGATTCTCGATTGATGTCCGGGGATTAATTTGGACACTAAGTAACATCCACATTTTGCTCTCGGAACCACTCCTTTATTACTCAAGAGGGCATTATCCTGCTGGGACTTCCATAAAATTGACATATTATCCTCGGCATATGGTACTAGCACAGTCTCCAATTGATCTTTGTATACGAATCTGTCCTATATTCCGTCAATACGAAAAATCTGATCAGCACCATACCATGAAAAGCAGCCCCTTACCATTAGGCTACCACCTCCATGTTTCACAGTTTTACATGTGTACCTGGGATCAAACTCTTTGCCTTTCGGACAACAAACATTCCTTTTGGCATAATTTTCCAAATAATTCCGCACCGGTTCTACGATCTAGTGCACATTTTTTCCACTGCTTTAAATTTGACGACCGAAGAAAAGGAACCCTGCGAGCATTCCTACGTGGTAGCTTTTCTATTGCCAATCGTCGCCGAACGGTCCGTGATGACACAATATTCCCATTTTCGATGGCATTAGACCAAGAAGACTTGAACTAACCAACTGAACCATGCGATCGTCGATCATAGATGATGATTTTCTGGTGATCCCGAGTTTCATCTATTTTTTCCGGTTTCAAGGCAATGGTTACGAAGTTTTGAGATCGTTTCATTAACCTGGCAATGGATTTATAAGTTTTTCCTTCATCTTGGAGTCGTCGAATACGCCTTCTCTCCTCTGAACTGCAGTGAAGCCAATGTTAAGTACATATTTTGTTATATTTTCCTAATACTTTACCTTCTCCAACCAAATAATTATCTAAATAAAATTCAATGTTTTCCTTCATAAACCTATTATTGTGTCCATCCAAAATTGGCGGATTTAAGGAAGTATTTAATTTTTATACCCGTACTCAAAAAAGAGTTAAGGGGTATATTAGATTTGTGGTAAAAGTGGATGTGTGTAACATAGAGAAGGAAAATTTTCCGACCCCATAAAGTATATATATTCTTGATCAGCATCAATAGCCGAGTCGATATAGCCATGTCTGTCTGTCCGTCCGTCCGTCCGTCCGTCCGTCTGTCTGTCTCGATGAGCGCCTAGATCTCAGAGACTATAAGAGCTAGGGCAACCAAATTTGGTTTCAAGACTCATGTGATATCCCACTGCTACAAGTGTATTTCAAAATTTCCCCCCGCCCCCTTCCGCCCCCACAAAGGACGTAAATCTGTGGCAGGCACAATTTTAAAGATACGATAAAACTAAAAACGCAGTATCGTAAAGAATTACCATATCTACCAGATTACCGAATCTGAATCAGATCGGATCATAATTATAGCCAGAATAAAGAAATTAATTTTCAGTTGGTTCCCCCGCCCACTTCAGCCAGAGACACGCTACTCTATCTCCTTCTCGCTCGCACACTCTGCCGCGTTCAGTGCGCGAGCAACCCCTAGCGGAGGAGATGTAGAATTTCAATGGTACATCTATAATGTACATGTTAGATGTAGAATATACATAATATATGTAGATGTAGATAGCAGATGTAGCAAAAAAATGTAAATTGTAAAATTTTTTTTTTTTAATTCGAAAATTCTTAAAAATTATGCTTAAAAATGCATCTACTGACTGAGTACGGGTATAAGTAGAGTCGCGGCCCCAGAAGCGACTCACACGTTCCTTCTCGTTTTTTGTTAATTTTTACTTTTTCTTTAAAGACGATTAATATTAGATTTGGAAAAACTTTGTTGAGATTAGAGATGATAGAAATTAAAATTTAAAAAAGAAAAAATGTTGTCCATAAGTGTAACATTTTTTGGTCACATACGGGTCGTCAAACTCCTTGGACTTGAGCAACGCTAGATGAACGCTAAGACACCCTTAGCTTTATTCACAGTTGCGGCTGTTAAAATAAAATTTTGATCAAAGAGGATTCTAAGGTCATTCAAACTCGAAATTCGATCCAGAACATGATTTCCCAGAGAACTGTATGGAGGAGTGTATGAGACGGTATGGTGCGACGGTAAAATGTCATAAGTTGATATTTTGAAAGGTTACAATAAAAGATTATTTGAAGCAGTTAATTTAGGTCCAGTTGAAGACGAGCATCAGCATACATTAGTGTAGTAGAGAATGTTTTTTTTTTTTTTTTGCTGGGTTTCCCTTTTCTTTTTCTTCTTTTTTTCCGATATTACATTTTTTGTATGCATAATAATATAAACGCTGTTCTCTAGCAAAGTGTCCATCCGTCCGTCCATTTCCATATTCTAATCATGATACTGAGGCCTCGTTTCCATCCCATTTGAATGAGACACTCCTCCTCCTTAGGTAGGTCATTCACTAATAAGATGAGCAGGAGCGCTCCCAGATGACTTTCCTGAGGCACTCTAGATGTAACATTACGACGAAATCAGATGATGCAATGGAGATATCAAAATAGAGCAAAGATGTTGCTATTGCCGGGTGACCAGTAACTCAAATAGCTTGGGGGATGGCGGAGAGCTTTGCAATACCTCTGTAACCTCTTTTTTGTGAAGCGGAATGATATAGGATTCGTTGCAAATCACTGGGAGTTAATACTGTTCCAAGGATAAGTTGAAAATTAAGGTCAAGGGTTGACAAAGTGACTGTGCACAATGTTTTGAAATACAACTGGGCACTTTATCTGGACCCGCAGAGAATGAAGTGTCCATCAGTTTCTAGTATTCTAGAACAACACTTTCCTCAAAAAAAAGTAGAAAAATGCTGTTAACATGAGGTATATGGTAAGGATACGGGGTGGAAGAGCTGTATATATGAGAGCAGTATGTACATTGGAAAAAGGTGTCAATTATGTTTGCAGTGCCAGCAGCAGAGGATTCTATTTGTTATAATAATGAAGGCATGGAGGAAATATGTATATTAGACTTCCGTTTAGAGTTAAGGAACGAAAAGAATTTTTCAGGATTACTACGAAAATTACTACTACATCGGGAAAGGCATTGCTTTTAACACAGACTAGTGACAGTAAGGAATTGACAACGAGCGGAGAATTATTGTGCGAAGACAGACATAGAGCCAGATTTCTACTACTTTTTGAAGAGTCTGGATTTTCGATTTTTTAAGTAGGACAAATTACCAGGATAACCAGGGAGGCTTGGACAATACTGGTACAGTAAATTCAGGGACATATGTGTCTAAGGCAGAGTTTATGGTGTTGCAAAACGAGTTGACTGCAACGTCGATATTCGGTAACGGCTGAAGAATAGACCAATCTATACACGAGAGAGATTCAGGTTTAGATCGGTGAAATTGGTGCGGTCGACCGTTCCTAACGAAGCTCAATAAGTCTTTCCCTATTATTTTTAATTGCATTAAGAGAATTCCGTACTGACTGAAATCAAAACGCACCCGCATTAGATGGGAGGAGGAGTTAAGCCAGTGTTTCAGTAAAAGCGATACCGTCAAAATCAAAAGAGGCATTCGTATTCAGTTGACTCAATTTTCTTAACAGGCTACGTACATCCAGGTAGTTAATGGAAAAAAGATTTGAATTATCAGTGCCAGTAATATTGGGAATCCGGTTAAAGTCTTTTTGTAGAAGTTCGTGAATAATTGTATGCTCAGGCCACATAGACGCTTCAAGTGATCTAGACAGTCAGTCTAGCATAGTCAAGTGATCTAGACATGAAAGAATCGGGGAGAAGAATCTTAATCCTAATATGAATTTGGTCACATTTATATCATTAGGCGAGGAGTTCAGTTTAGAGCAAAGATGTTGTTTAACATCCTCTATGTGTAGCCTTCGGTATAAGACGGCAAACAAAGATTGCTTTTCGAGGTACCACTGCTCTTAGTTGAAGACCCGAGCGAGTGAGAGAAGGTGGAGTCACTCCCAAAAGAGATCTCAGCGCAGGAATTTTGAGATGAGATCGCGTTTATATGGGCGACATCGTGACATAGCCAGCAGCTGAGGAATAAATGCGAATTCGCATTTGCACTGCAGACAACACGCATAGTGGGAGCGCAAGCTATATGAAAGAGCACGCAGCAGAGCGAGCGACGATCTGCAGCAGCGACGGAGGATCCAGCGAAGTGACGAGACACATGAGAAAAAGAGAAAAGAGAGCTTGCCCTTGTGCTCTCCAGAGCGTCAGTTGGTAGGCGTTTCTACGAACGGTGAGCATAGAGATCGGTAATCCAAAGCGGATTGGATAAATGCACTAAAAAATTGCTTGGGCAAGTCTGTTTCACGATCGGAATTTTGAATTTATATTAACTCAATTGTTAACTAGCATAACAAAGATAATCGGCATAAATAATGATCAACTATGGTGAGTTTAAACATGTACACGATTATTTGTAATTACTATTGAATTATTTTAACGAAAAGGCAGTAAAGGCAGGATATCCGTGTGTGGAGAATTTTGTTCTTTAGATACAAAAATGTGTTCATGTTTGAACAATACATATGTGTGTCAGAGACTCGCCTCCCTTATTAGTTTCGCTAGACATCTTGACTTTTCTTTTTAGAAGCGCAGTAAGTCCAAGTGTGTTCGTTCTCCCACCAACTCTGACTGACTGACCGAGTTCAGACTCACCAGGGTTGCCACTCTTCTCCTTTTCCTCGCTTTGACATACTCGGCTGAGAGCTTTCACTTCGCTGTCACGCCACGCTCTCTGCAGCAACTCTACAACATCTATTAAGGGTACACACCAAAACTTCCCTTCATCCGTTCTCATCTTTTTTATTCGATAAACCATACCATACTTATTAAATTTACGACATGGATATAACCTTTTATAATCCATAATCTAGCATAATAAAATGACAACATATCTATCTATCAGGGTTGCCACAGAAATAAGAGTGTTTGATTTTTTGTATGGAAAGTGTTGCATAAATTAAAAAACAAATTCAGTCGGTTAAGAGTGCGTATATTGTACAGATTAATAAATCTGTTCAGATCGATTTAGCTAATTACACTAGTCAACACTAGAATTAAGCTGTGGCCAAATATAACTTTTTCTTATTGATTTCGGGGTTTACATTTTTTTAACAAATTATGGTTTTTTTTATTATGTATTTTTTTTTTTAAGAATTTTTTAATATCTGGTATTTTTTTTTTCAGAGGCAATGATGATGAAATTTGAATTTGAAAACTTAATATCTTTTAGGCGTTAAGCTGCAGATACAAAGGGTCTGGGTATGATTTATAGTTGCATTGGGCAGCTTTTTGGAAGGTTTTGGAAGGCCCAACTGCCGATTGGAAACAAAGCAAACGAAAGGGGTTGATTTTTTGGTAAAATATATTTTTTTGTCTATTTTTTTCACTTTTGAGGTTTGTTTAACGAATTTTAGCTCCACCGTTTCTCCATAGATTTTAATAAACAATACCTTAAACGACGCCTAATTAATCTAAAACTAAAAATGCATACCAAGAAATATTTTAGTTTCGACTTTTCCCGAGTTTTTTAAAAATTATGAAATTTGAATTTGAAAGCTTAATATCTTTCAGGCGTTAATATGCAGATACAAAAGGTCTGGGTCGGATTTTAAGCTGCATTTGTCAGCTTTTCAGAACTACACAATTCTAAGCAACCAGATAAAATCTATTTAAGTTATGTGAAAAATAGAAGCACTACCTCTGAAAAAAAAAAAAGGAAAAAATACCAGATTTTAAAAATTCTAAAAAAAAAAAAATTACACCATAAAAAAAATAATAATAAAGTACTACAACTACTTTTAACCCACCCCCCCCTTTTAATCAAAATCGCTCACAATTTATCCAGCGATTTGTTTAAATGCACCCATAAAACACACCTAAAACGATTCGAATTTTACTTTCCCAAAAAGGTTGTTCAATTGATGATTAACCCTCATCCAAATGATTTAATATTATACATGTTAAGTTAATAAAATAAGCATTTTAGTAAATCACTATTCAATCCGCTGACAGATTTTTCACTTAATGATTTCGCTCTTAATCCGCTGCAGACCGAAGTGGCCACCTAGGGCGGTTCGGACTTTCGAAGCTAATACAGTAATGCCACCCTTTTTAAGTCGAGTTCGGAGCAATATATTTAATATGAATTATATTGAAAGCATTCATTTGTAGGTCTACCAGGTGGCATGGCTTCAAAATGACAAAACATAACTAACAAGCCATTTCTACACATTATTGCCATTGCATTTATGTCAAAAACCCTGTTCTGCTAAGTGCAGAACCATGGCAGAACAAATAGAAGCATAGCGATCATTATACCAATAACTGGTAATTGTAATGAACTAAATTAGCAGTAGTTTGAGAAGATAATCACAAAAACCACATACGTATAGTTTGAACGCGAAAACGAGTCCGATGCGCATCTGAGAAGCCTGCGCTGCAAAGTTGGTATTCTAATATGTTGCCTCCGTAGTTATTCGATGGCCAACAGTTTCGGTTAAAGCATTTTAATTAAGTTTACATGAAGCATCCATATGCGTAGCGGGAGACGGAATGGCCTGGCCGTCGATCAACTGCAGATGCCGGAAACGGGAATATAGAATATTGTGTATTGTATACCCTTCAATTATTGCAAATCCAAATTTATGTTGAACGTATTATTCGACTCAACCACAATGTGCCACAGTGAAACGTGGCGGGTACAGCTAGTTCAAAAATAAATTTTCAATTTTAAATAAATATTCAAACTAAAATATGGGGCAATATATGTATATATATATATATATTCAAAATGTATGTTTCTATATTTAAGTGCTCTGAAATAGGTTATAGGATAAAAATTAATAGTAAAGAATAAAAAATAAACAGTTTCCCATACCGGGAATTGAACCCGGGCCTCCCGGGTGAGAGCCGGGTATCCTAACCACTAGACAATATGGGAGTTAAGTTCGCATCGGGGAAAATTTCATTTTGACTGCAACATCAATGAAGATCGTTTTCAAAATTTTTTTGGGTGCTTGGGACATTTATTTGAATTAACTGGATCCAATCGCTAAATTTATGGGTAGCAAAGTGGACTGAAAAAAAAGGATTTGAGAAAGAAAGCACAAAATGATTGATTTTCGCCAAACCAAGGAAATATATTCGTCAAACATTTCTAAAAAACTCGAGTAATACTTGGGTATTTTGCACGCTCTTATTTCAAGTTCAATTTTGACCACGTGTGTCTTTTCCAGCAATGGTTATAAGTGTATGTTCGATCGGAAAAACAAATGGGTGTCTGTCGAAGTAGAAGTAACACGAATTACAATGGGTGTGAGTAGATTCCATTGTCTTTCTTTGTTGTGTTGCCGAACAGCGCATTTGAAGTATATTTATGTAGATTTCTTCAATTATAATTTGGTAGACTTTAGAAATTAATTATTAATTGACGAAAGTATTGTATTTATATTTTTTATAGGTGTAAAGTCGGTGGATAAGCGCGATGGCGCTGGTGCTCATAATTGGGGCTCTCCAAAACAAGACATTGAGGATAATAAAACGGGCGATTTGCCACTGCTTGAAGACAAAGAAGATTCGGGCACTGAACAATTGCCAGACCCTGTGAAAACTCTGGAGGAGGATGAGTCAAAGCAAATGACTCTTGATGAATGGAAAGCTTTAAGAGACAAACGTGTCAAGCCCAACTTTAACTTGCGAAAAGCTGGGGAAGGCGCTGATAACTCTGAATGGAAAAATATGACTATTTTAAGCAAGAAAAAGGAAATAAACAGTGAAGATAATTTCGAATACGACCCATCGATGTATCCTCAACGTGTCGGCCGTCTTCAGCACGTTGTCGATATTCAATATAATTTTAAGGATGGTCGCAAAGTGGGTTTCCGTAAGGAATTCCGTGGCCCACAACGCGGAGCCTCTCGACCTGTCTCCTCTTCTAGCAACGAAAGGTTTGGAACAAATAATATGGGAGAAAAACGTCGTCCTGGTCCAAAACCTTTAAAAGTTGACGATGAGATTCAATTTCCTAATCTGTCTTAAAATAATTTCAGAGAAGAGAAATTTCAACAATGACCCAAAAATAACAATTGGGCTACTCCGGTTAATGAATAAACCTTCAGGCGATATCTTTGAACTTTTTACACCCGACATTCAGCCACGCTTATTTGTATTCTTTAGTTTTAACCAAATATTTTTATAATTTCAATTTTTTATTTATTCATTTAAATTAACTATTGAGAATAGTTCAACATTTTGGAATAAATTTAGTTCATTTATATAAGAAACGAGCACTTATTTGTTATATTTTTTATTACAATTTATTACCGAGTTTATTTTGAGTTAATGTTTTTGAAAAAAAAAAAATAAAGATACCACATATTAAAAATAATTTTAACTTCCTTCCGTTCGTTTGATTAACAATTTTAATAATCTGCTGATCTATGGTATGTCTTTATATTTGCTAAATACAGTGGGCTGGATAACTTCACCTGTGATATATAAGGCACAAGGAAAGCTGAGGCGTACAGCGGATAGCTAGCTGAAGAAAATTATTATTTATTATTTTGAAATAAAAACTGCAATGTGTGGTATCTGACTAAGCTGAGCCTGTGCCTTACAAAGCTTCTGTTGCCTTCTCCCAGGTTGCCTCAGGCAACTTTCATGATTTGATTTGAGTTAATGATCAAGTTGAAATTAATACTTGCTAACTATTTAATATAAAATATGCATACGTTTACTATGCATATTTATACTATTCGATTTATTTATAAAATGTTCATAAATACAAGTTAAAACTATATTCTTTATTTTTCGTTTAATCGTCGTAGTGCCTTTGTTGAGTAAAAGATTTCGACTGCATTGCATTTCGATGCATTGTCAGCTTAAGGCAAGGTGGGGCGATGGTGGTTCTTGAGAACTATAAATCGGCGGATTTTTTAGTCAGGAAATGGTTTTTACATTTTGAGTACATTCTATCGCGATTCTTGCGCAATGCTATTGCAAGTGGGCAATAACCTATTGTATAAGATGGTAAGTAAGATTGTTGAACTCTTAGGGAGTTAACTTACATACATATGAATGTGCTTAATAAAGTATGTTGAACGCTAAGATCAACTGTTCGCTGTTCAACATCTCATGCTGTGCTGGAGTATGGTCTACAACTCATCGCAAACAATTGCACCATTCAAATTCAACTGCTGAAATGGAAATCAAGCAATGATTTGCCAATCTAACAAAAAAGAGGCCAGATGTGCATTAAGCCCTCCATAAAAGAAAAATAGTAATTACCCTACACTAAATCATCGACCAGAAGATGTAATCCCTTGCACCTTTTGTGCAACCGATGTATGGATGAAATCCATAAAATTTATTTTCTTTCCGCGCTATTATAAGATCTTAACAGATTTTCCTACAAGTTCCAACATTATGTATGGAAAGTGTTGCATAAATTAAAAAACAAATTCAGTCGGTTAAGAGTGCGTATATTGTACAGATTAATAAATCTGTTCAGATCGATTTAGCTAATTACACTAGTCAACACTAGAATTAAGCTGTGGCCCAATATAACTTTTTCTTATTGATTTCGGGGTTTACATTTTTTTAACAAATTATGGTTTTTTTTATTATGTATTTTTTTTTTTAAGAATTTTTTAATATCTGGTATTTTTTTTTTCAGAGGCAATGATGATGAAATTTGAATTTGAAAACTTAATATCTTTTAGGCGTTAAGCTGCAGATACAAGGGTCTGGGTATGATTTATAGTTGCATTGGGCAGCTTTTTGGAAGGTTTTGGAAGGCCCAACTGCCGATTGGAAACAAAGCAAACGAAAGGGGTTGATTTTTTTGGTAAAATATATTTTTTTGTCTATTCTTTTCACTTTTGAGGTTTGTTTAACGAATTTTAGCTCCACCGTTTCTCCATAGATTTTAATAAACAATACCTTAAACGACGCCTAATTAATCTAAAACTAAAAATGCATACCAAGAAATATTTTAGTTTCGACTATTCCCGAGTTTTTTAAGTCAAAATTTTGAGAAAAATACCGCAAAAAATTATGAAATTTGAATTTGAAAGCTTAATATCTTTCAGGCGTTAATATGCAGATACAAAAGGTCTGGGTCGGATTTTAAGCTGCATTTGTCAGCTTTTCAGAACTACACAATTCTAAGCAACCAGATAAAATCTATTTAAGTTATGTGAAAAATAGAAGCACTACCTCTGAAAAAAAAACAAGAAAAAAATACCAGATTTTAAAAATTCTTAAAAAAAAAAAAATTACACCATAAAAAAAATAATAAAGTACTACAACTACAATCAAAATCGCTCACAATTTATCCAGCGATTTGTTTAAATGCACCCATAAAACACACCTAAAACGATTCGAATTTTACTTTCCCAAAAAGGTTGTTCAATTGATGATTAACCCTCATCCAAATGATTTAATATTATACATGTTAAGTTAATAAAATAAGCATTTTAGTAAATCACTATTCAATCCGCTGACAGATTTTTCACTTAATGATTTCGCTCTTAATCCGCTGCAGACCGAAGTGGCCACATAGGGCGGTTCGGACTTTCGAAGCTAATACAGTAATGCCACCCTTTTTAAGTCGAGTTCGGAGCAATATATTTAATATGAATTATATTGAAAGCATTCATTTGTAGGTCTACCAGGTGGCATGGCTTCAAAATGACAAAACATAACTAACAAGCCATTTCTACACATTATTGCCATTGCATTTATGTCAAAAACCCTGTTCTGCTAAGTGCAGAACCATGGCAGAACAAATAGAAGCATAGCGATCATTATACCAATAACTGGTAATTGTAATGAACTAAATTAGCAGTAGTTTGAGAAGATAATCACAAAAACCACATACGTATAGTTTGAACGCGAAAACGAGTCCGATGCGCATCTGAGAAGCCTGCGCTGCAAAGTTGGTATTCTAATATGTTGCCTCCGTAGTTATTCGATGGCCAACAGTTTCGGTTAAAGCATTTTAATTAAGTTTACATGAAGCATCCATATGCGTAGCGGGAGACGGAATGGCCTGGCCGTCGATCAACTGCAGATGCCGGAAACGGGAATATAGAATATTGTGTATTGTATACCCTTCAATTATTGCAAATCCAAATTTATGTTGAACGTATTATTCGACTCAACCACAATGTGCCACAGTGAAACGTGGCGGGTACAGCTAGTTCAAAAATAAATTTTCAATTTTAAATAAATATTCAAACTAAAATATGGGGCAATATATGTATATATATATATATATATTCAAAATGTATGTTTCTATATTTAAGTGCTCTGAAATAGGTTATAGGATAAAAATTAATAGTAAAGAATAAAAAATAAACAGTTTCCCATACCGGGAATTGAACCCGGGCCTCCCGGGTGAGAGCCGGGTATCCTAACCACTAGACAATATGGGAGTTAAGTTCGCATCGGGGAAAATTTCATTTTGACTGCAACATCAATGAAGATCGTTTTCAAAATTTTTTTGGGTGCTTGGGACATTTATTTGAATTAACTGGATCCAATCGCTAAATTTATGGGTAGCAAAGTGGACTGAAAAAAAAGGATTTGAGAAAGAAAGCACAAAATGATTGATTTTCGCCAAACCAAGGAAATATATTCGTCAAACATTTCTAAAAAACTCGAGTAATACTTGGGTATTTTGCACGCTCTTATTTCAAGTTCAATTTTGACCACGTGTGTCTTTTCCAGCAATGGTTATAAGTGTATGTTCGATCGGAAAAACAAATGGGTGTCTGTCGAAGTAGAAGTAACACGAATTACAATGGGTGTGAGTAGATTCCATTGTCTTTCTTTGTTGTGTTGCCGAACAGCGCATTTGAAGTATATTTATGTAGATTTCTTCAATTATAATTTGGTAGACTTTAGAAATTAATTATTAATTGACGAAAGTATTGTATTTATATTTTTTATAGGTGTAAAGTCGGTGGATAAGCGCGATGGCGCTGGTGCTCATAATTGGGGCTCTCCAAAACAAGACATTGAGGATAATAAAACGGGCGATTTGCCACTGCTTGAAGACAAAGAAGATTCGGGCACTGAACAATTGCCAGACCCTGTGAAAACTCTGGAGGAGGATGAGTCAAAGCAAATGACTCTTGATGAATGGAAAGCTTTAAGAGACAAACGTGTCAAGCCCAACTTTAACTTGCGAAAAGCTGGGGAAGGCGCTGATAACTCTGAATGGAAAAATATGACTATTTTAAGCAAGAAAAAGGAAATAAACAGTGAAGATAATTTCGAATACGACCCATCGATGTATCCTCAACGTGTCGGCCGTCTTCAGCACGTTGTCGATATTCAATATAATTTTAAGGATGGTCGCAAAGTGGGTTTCCGTAAGGAATTCCGTGGCCCACAACGCGGAGCCTCTCGACCTGTCTCCTCTTCTAGCAACGAAAGGTTTGGAACAAATAATATGGGAGAAATACGTCGTCCTGGTCCAAAACCTTTAAAAGTTGACGATGAGATTGAATTTCTTAATCTGTCTTAAAATAATTTCAGAAAAGAGAAATTTCAATAATAACCCAAAAACAACAATTGGGCTACTCCGGTTAATGAATATGAATAACCTTCAGGCGATATCTTTGAACTTTTTACACCCGACATTCAGCAACGCTTATTTGTATTCTTTAGTTTTAACCAAATATTTTTATAATTTCAATTTTTTATTTATTCATTTAAATTAACTATTGAGAATAGTTCAACATTTTGGAATAAATTTAGTTCATTTATATAAGAAACGAGCACTTATTTGTTATATTTTGTATTACAATTTATTACCGAGTTTATTTTGAGTTAATGTTTTTGAAAAAAAAATAAAGATACCACATATTAAAAATAATTTTAACTTCCTTCCGTTCGTTTGATTAACAATTTTAATAATCTGCTGTTCTATGTATGTCTTTATATTTGCGAAATACAGTGGGCTGGATAACTTCACCTGTGATATAAAAGGCACAAGGAAAGCTGAGGCGCACAGCGGATAGCTAGCTGCAGAAAATTGATTCATTTTAAATAAAAACTGCAATATGTGGTATCTGACTAAGCTGTGCTGCAGAGACAGCGGACGCATCGGACAGGAGCCGGTGCCTCACAAAGCTTCTGTTGCCTTCTTCCAGGTTGCCTCAGGCAACCTTGTTGATTTGATTTGAGTTAATGATCTAGTTAAAATTAATACTTGCTAACTATTTTATTTAAAACTAGCAGACCGCGCGCTTCGTTGCTTACTAAATGAATTTAATGATTTTAACGGGACCTTGCTGTGCGTAGACGATTATTTTCATTGCGATATGTACTGTCTTGGCTTCTTTCACGGCTCCTTGAATACACAACTTGAAATGAATTTCGCGTTCGCCGACCCAAAAAACCCATTTAACTTTAAAAACCACACAGGTTGGTTTAAAACGCACACATTTTCAAAAGCAACAAATATACTTACACAAATTGCAATTTTATCAGAAAACAAAATTATAAAAAACAAAATCTATCATCAAATGTCCTGTTCTACAGAATGACACAAAATGAAATGAAGTAGGCGTTCAAACACACATTTTTAGACCAAATTTGAGATTTTTTTTTGATTAATTTTGAATTTTCTATTTATAGAAAAGTGAAAGCTTTTGTAAAGCTTTTGTATCATTTAAAAAACCGCATGCAATTTGGAAATAGGCGTTCAAACACACACTTGTGGACCAAATTTAAGATTTTTTGGATTCATTTTTAATTCTTGAGGAACCTATTCATAGAAAAGTACAAATTTGTTTGTGCAAACCAGGTCACAAAAACAGCATGCAATTTGGTGCACGCGTTACGGAGATAGCCGCTTACACACTGATTTGTTTCTACAAATTTATAGTATAGATAATCATACATTTACTATGCATATTTATACTATTCGATTTATTTAAAACGAGAAGGAACGTGTGACTGGGGTCGCGACTCTACTTATACCCGTACTCAGTCAGTATATACATTTTTAAGCTTATCATTTTTTAGAATTTTAAAATAGAATACAAAAATTTTAAATTTTTTTGCTACATCTGTTATCTACATCTACATCTTCAATTTATATTTTACATCTAACATGTAGATTATACATATACCATTTATATTCTACATCTCCTCCGCTAGGGGTTGCTCGTGCACTGAACGCGGCAGAGTGTGCGAGCCAGAGAAAAAATGAGTAGCGTTTCTCTGGCAGGGGGCGGCGGGGGAAGCAACTGAAAATTAATTTCTTTATTCTGTCTATAATTATGATCCGATTTTATTCAAATTCGGCAAATTCTCTACGATACTGTGTTTTTAGTTTTATCGTATCTTTAAAATTGTGCCTGCCACAGATTTTCGTCCTTTGTGTGGGTGAAAGGAGGCGGAGCGAAATTTTGATATCACCTGAGTTTGGAAACGAGTACGGGTATAATAAGTAATTATTAGAGGATAAACGATAAACTTTGACTCTATGATTTTCTCATCTATCATGCCAAGTGCGAGCAAAATTGAGAGAGATCGCGTTCCGTGTTGACTTTCTAACAAAATCCTCCTACCCCGTATTAACAACCACATAAATTCATGTTTTTTGCGAACAGCGATACCAAAAGTGGGTTAAGATATGCATTAATATAATTTTTTCAAGTTTTAAAGACATTCCTTATTTTGTCTATGGATGTATGCACGAAGCTCGTGGGCGGAGTAGGTTTTTTTTTTTCTTATTTTGTGGTCCGATGGATCCATTCTCGACTGCTCAAACTGCGTCTTTAAAATAAAACAAACTCAATCATCAAAAAGCACAATGTTTAAAGAACTATTATGTTACTTACAAAATGATGGTATTCTGGCGAAATGGACTCCAACAGTAAAATTCTGTCCTCAACATTTTTTATACGATTAATAATATTTTCATTATCATTGTCAGTCAAGCCAATGTATGTTTCAATTGCATGTAAACGCGAATTGTGCAACGATTTTCCTATTTCATTAGTGGAAGCACGCGATGCCATTAGCCTATTTAGTTCAAGTTTGTATTTGGGTCGGAACTGCATCTGTTGAGGTCCACAACGATTTGTAACACGCCGCACTACGATAGATATATTTTATATGCATTAGTAAATACAAGAAAATTGTCAAGTTGATACACACCTTTCAAATGACAGTTTGACTGTTCCTGTTTGGAAACAGTACTTTGAGTTCTAGCGCAAGAAACTTTTACTTCTGTTTTGGAATCAATGTTAGAGATTAAATTGGACTGCTTGAAGTCCATTACATTGTGAGAATTTATTTCCGCTCGTTTTCTTTTAAAAAAACATTCTAATCGCTTGGATAGCTCGCAGTCATTAGCTCTAATTTGTACTAAATTTCGCGGTACAACGTGCGACTCATCGACTTTACACACACAAGCAGAATAATTAAAACTACTTAAGGATTTCTCTGTAAATTACATACAAAAAAAATATTTTTTAATTTTATATACATTTGTACATTGTATTTATAATCTGAAATAACGTAGTTCTTTTTTATTTCTTACTAGGCCTGATTGACTCGGAATTTTCTTTCCATTCAGCTTCGTAGTCGCCTTCGTACAATTCTTTTTTCCATATGGGTACACGGGATTTTAGTTGGTCTATAGCAAATGTTACTGAGTTCAATGCAGCGGAACGATGTGGTGCTGAAGCCGCTATAATTACACTTGCTTCGTTTTCTGGAACTGTGCCTAATCGGTGATGTATTAAAATGTGTTTCAACTCTGGCCAAGTTGCTCGGAGGTCTGAGCAAATTTTATCCATTTCTTTTAGGGCCATATTTTCGTATGCTTCATATGTCAATGATACTACCTGTAAATTTAAGATAACATATTAATTTACCCGATATGTATGCGACATTCGTGCAGAAGTAATTCAGTTAAATATCTTACTTTTTTTCCTTGAAAGCTATCACGTGTGGTTCCTATAAAAACAGAAGAGGCTCCGCAACTCGGATCACTTATCAATGTTATTGCATAAGTGACGTCGATTTGACCGTCTATCAATTTAATGTGGTTCATTTCGAATGGCTTAGCCTCCACTTAAGGGCGGTATTACAGCTAATTCGTCACCGTCCTTTAGAATTATACTCTCGTTTAAGTTTTCGATGTACGATTCGTTATGAGCTATGATTAAATTATGCCTTATGGTCGTTAGCCCAAATCGTAAAACAAGTTGCTCTAATAAATCAGCTGCTTTAATTTCAGATGGGACTGTAAATACTGAGCGAGTAGTCTGAGCTAATTCACGGCACTTAGCAAAAAACAGCACGTGTACGTCAACAGATACCAGACTGCTCGTATTCATGTTGACAAATACGATAATATTTATGGAGGGTGGCTGTTAGAGGTGTCAAACCATCTAAGGTACTATCGATAGTATCGATATTTTACTGCTAGTCTCTACTATCGATGGTTTCGAGACTATCATGATAGTATCGATTGTTTTTTTTCAAAACATTCAACGTTGATATTCCTCGAATTTGATATTCCGTTTAATATTACTAGCTAGCTGGGACTCTCAGCCCTAAACAAAAAATGTAATCCGATAGATACATACATTTTCTACAAGATAGTCAAGTTTTCAGAAGTCCTTTTTATTGCAATATTTACATATTAAGGATCAAACAAAAACAACATAAAACGAATGTGACATCGTTTTGTGTCGTTGCCAGACTCGTGCAATTCGTAGTTACAGCGGGCTGCCATACCATGAGATTGTTTAGATAATAGGGTTCAAACAAACACGCCAAAGCATAAAACGTAAATGTTGACTAAATGTGACGTCATTGTTGCAGGTCAGCCAAGTTTCTTCTATGCGTATGTACTTGTGTATACCTTATTTCTTTTAATTGGTGTTAAATGTTTTGTTCCAAGCTCCATTGAAACATTATTTATGATTTTTTCCTAGATTGACATGTTTTTTACCTATTAATGCACATGTTTGGGTGTTGAATATACCTTTGTCCCGGTTCTGATATCTATTATTGGAACCCGTGAGCTGCAAAATTTCGTTGATATCTTTAAAACAGAGACTAAGTATTTTCTGCATTAATTGGAGCCTGAAATTACCAACAATATCTCAAATCCATAAGTTCCATTTTCCCAAGGTATGCAGATTGTTGCTCTTTTCGTGCCAAAGTTGCATAACAATGCTGATAATTAATTTTCCCATGTTGTTGAAATTTGTCCCATACAAATTAAATGCATCTTAAGGAACGTTCCCATCTTACGGGAACGTTCCCGTAAGATACATGTTGCTCACCACGAAAATGAGGGGAAAGTCACCACGAAAACGCTCTCTTCACCACTGAAAAGAGACCAAATTTTTAAAACCCACCACGAATTGAGAGCGAAAAATGTCAGTATTTCTTGTGCGCTAAATTGAGTTTGGCGGTCAATTTTAAATGTGTCTATATATATGGAAAAATAACATTTCACTTAATTTTTTTTGTCAAGTGACAATAGCTTAGCCGCGCTCTATTTAATCAGGTTATTTCATGTTGACAAATACGATAATAATTGTAATGTTTAACGTGACCGTCTTTGATTAAATACTTTCTGGTATATTTCGAATGAAACATTAAAGGTCTCCGAAGACAATTTTATATCGGTTTTGTTTATTTTTTATTTTGTAACGAAACTCGAATACCAAATCCACATCAGCGAAAAATTTGGCTAAATGCAACAATGGATAGAGATGGATAAAGTATTATGCCAAAAAATAATATGTCCATTATTTTTTCGTATGAAACCGATAAGAAATGTTCTAGGCCTAGTACTCAGATAGAAAAGCCTAGTACTCAGATCGAAAAAAACACCTCGCGAACAGAATCAGGGTTGATATTCGTATGAAACCGATAAGAAATGTTTTACGGCAAAAACTGTTTTCTAGGCTCTGTACGGAAGGCAGTACTCAGATCGAAAAACAAAAAGGAAAAGTATCCGAAGTATATGATTGTTTTTTTGGTATGTTTAGACCCACCTCGAAAAATATATCAATTTAATATCTTTTGCCGGCAAACACGAAGCAAACATTGCAATAAGAGTACAAAAAACCAAATGAAATACTTTAATAATGAAGACAAATAGAATCTAGTTAATGCAGTATTATATGTATGACAATTATATGGATATTATAATTTACTAACAGACCCGCGCGCTACGCTGCTTACTAAATGCATTTAATGTTTAGGAATTTATCTTAATTAAACAATTTTAATCAACAGCAACAAATATACTTACACAAATTGAAATTTTTACAGAAAACCAATTTACACACAAAAAGTTATAAGAAACAAAATCTATCATCAAATGTCCTGTTCTACAGAATGACACAGAATGAAATGAAGTAAACACACATTCTTAGACCAAATTAGAGTTTTTTTTTATTAGTTTTGAATTTTTGTGGAACCTATTTATAGAAAAGTGAAAACTTTTGTTAAGAAGGAATGCCGCATACTCTTGATATCATTTAAAAAAAAACCGCATGCAATTTGGTGCACGCGTTGCGGAGAAATGAAATTAAATAGGCGTTCAAACACACGCTTTTGGAACAAATTTAAGATTTTTTTGATTCATTTTTAAGGGAACCTATTGAGGAACCTTGAGGACCTTGAGGAACCTTGAGGAACCTATTTATAGAAAGGTACAAATTTGTTTGTGCAAACCAGGTCACATTCTCTGGCTATCATATAAAAAAAACAGCATGCAATTACACACAGATTTTTTTCTACAAATTTATGGTATAGATTATTTTTATTAATTTTCATAAATATAAAAGATATATAGTTTTCAAAACATTTTTTCTTCACGGTGTGCGGCACGGGAAGCGTCGCCTTCTGCTGATAGTCAGACACATTACCTTGCCAATAAAATGTTGTGGAGTCCCGGATATGCCTGGGGAAGAGCGGCCCCAGCCGAAGAAGTTCATTTTATTAACTTTAAACAAAACCAAGCAGCTGTTTGAGCAAAGTAACCGTTCGGAATGCAGTGCACAGCTCTGGTCACACACTGGCCGCTCAAAGAATATATGACATTCGTTTGCTGGCAAACAGTTTTTCGATCTGAGTACTAGGCTTAATCGGTTTCATACGAATATCAACCCAGATTCTGTTCGCGATGTGTTTTTTTCGATCTGAGTACTAGGCTATAGGTTAAGCATGGGGCCTTAATGGTGGCAAAAATTTGAGTCGCTCTCTTATGCTGTGCGTCTATTCGAAATATTTTTGAATATTCGAAACTCCGGAAAGACGTTAAGAAGCATGATGCAGACCCAGTGAAACTGCATATTACACTGGATTTTGACATCATTGGGTTTTTTCCGTTATGTGGAATATGCGATAATGATTCTCACAAGAGCCTGTGGATAGACAATGATGGTGCGCATCATTGACAAATTTTGCCGTGTTATATATTTTTACAAAATATTGCAATTATGCATGGTATTGACCGGAATCGATGGGATTTCGATAGTATAGAGATATTTTGTCGCATCAAACAATAAAAACAAAGCTGAAAAATGATGCGACAGAAGATGCGGCTTTGGTGTTAACTCCTCGTATCACCACTAATAGTAAAAACTTGTAAGTCAAAAATGAAATTTTCGCGAAAAAAAGTTATGTTTGTGGGAAATGGTAAAAGTATACATCAAATCCTTAACACATATACTTTAAACTGATTTTTATTAATATCATAAGACACTTCTGTGAGTCCCTGAGGCTATTCTAACACTTCTGAATAGAACTTCGATGGTCTTCATGGTGTGAAGCAGAACTCCCACGACCTCTGAAAATAATAAATAAATATGAGCATCAATTTTATTTGATCCATTATTCACATTTGATCTACAAATCAGCTATTCTCAAGACGCACCATCTTCCAATGTGAACGCCTTTTCTACTTGGTTGCTTCTATTCCGACATCGATAGGGGATGCGCGCCTAGTGTGAAAAGGCTATTACTGGGAAATTTTTGTAACTGCAAACCCTTACAAACCATCTCCGAATTGGATAGTGGATGGTCGCCAGTGTGAAAAGACTATAAAAATACCCATATATATTTGTGTGGTGGCCTGTAATGAAATATAACGAATTACGAATTTTATATTTTCCACCTCTTTTCGTTGGCGAAATTAAATACGCTTGAATAGTAAATTCACTTTGCGTGGTATCAATATTTCTACACTTGTCTCAACTATCGATATGAATTTAAAAAATGGTCGTCCCTAACTACACGTTCAATAGCATTAAAGAAAAAACATTTCAATTTGTAATTTAATTCATGGAAATAAATCACTCTCATATGGAAAAAGTATTTAATTATCCATATTAAATACCCTCGACTCAATCCAGAAGTTCACCGAAACTTACATATACATATTTCGATTCATATGACATCTGAGCTGGAGCTATGAAGACACGTTTCAGTACATATGATATAATTTGCGGAGTCGCTGAACTTCAAAAGTACGCATACAACTAACGTAAACACCTAATGTTTATTTTTATTATATTAAAAAAAAATTGTATCATAGGTTGGTTGGCTTGCGTGTGAATCAAATTTACGATATTGATAACAAGACTTACCTTATCCGCCTGCAAGGTAATGGAGCAGTTCAGAAGATTACGCTTTTGATCGAGTCTGGCATTCGGTTTCATACAACCAGGTTTGAGTGGCCGAAAAATGTAGCTCCTTCTGGCTTTAGTATGAAGTTAAGGAAGCATCTAAAAAATAAGCGCCTGGAAAAAATTAGTCAATTGGGTGTGGATCGCATAGTGGATTTTCAATTTGGAAGTGGCGATGCCGCCTATCATGTTTTACTTGAGCTATACGATCGAGGAAATTTGATCTTGACAGATTTTGAATTAACAACACTTTACATCCTGCGGCCACATACAGAGGGCGAGAATATCCGTTTTGCTGTCCGTGAAAAATATCCCGTTGAGCGTGCTAAACATCAAGATGATACATTTCGACTAGATCTTTTAGACGACCTACTGGAAAAAGCCCCTCCTGGTGAAAATTTGCGACAAATATTAATGCCGGTTTTAAATTGTGGCCCTGCAGTCGTCGAACACGTTCTTCTTTTACATGATTTGGAAAATCGTTTAATGCCGCAGGGGATTACTTCAGACGTAGATGTGTCAGAAGAGATTTCAAAAAATGTTCAAAACTCAAAAAAACACCGAAAGCAGCGAAATCTAAAAAATACCAAATCGGAAGTAAAGTTGTTTGACATTGTAAAAGATTTACCAACTCTAAAAATGGCTGTAAAGGTAAGCAAAATTAGGTTAAATATTTATTTTTACCAAATGATACGAATGATGTTGCTTTTAAATACTGCAGAGGGGAACCTCTTTATACATATGAGGTTAGGTTTATAGGGCTGCTCGACCGAAGTCGAGGTCACTCGGAGGCAAATCTACCCATTGTGATGCCCACACTCGTCACGGGATATTGTCCGGTGCCTAGGGAGATTTCGAGAACCATCCCGAGGCCTCTATAAAGAGCACCAGTTTCTCTAGAGGCATGTTGGCCAGGCTGTCTGGGTCTTCGTAGAAGGCGCCGCCGAGTATTCGCCTCCCTATGAGTGCAGGACAGTTGCAGATAATGTGCTGGATGCTCTCTATTTCCCCCTGCAACTGCGGCAGAAGTCATGGTGGGGCCCTTCACCTTGTGGCCATGCGGCCGATGACACAGTGCCCAATTATAGCTCTCGTCAGTGTTCGCACCCGACTCTTCCTGAAGCTTAGGAGAGTCTTGGTGCGTGTAGGGTCATAGTGGGGCCAAAGCGAGCGAGAGATCTCATAGTTGGGTGTGGTGTTCCACCTCCTGTCCGATCTCGTTCTTGCTCGGCCCATCATTTGCGAAATGATGTCTCGTAATGGCCTCCGTATGTCGCTGACTGCTTAAGCCATTGACCCGTGACCCGAAACCCACGTGAGTATGATTGAGTGCACGCTGATCTGGTTTAGTGCGTCCACCGTATCACGTACGAGTCTGCTTGTGGTCTTACAGGATACGAGGTCTTTGATGGCAGCTTGACTGTCAACGCAGATTGCTATGTTCCTCGGAGGTATCTCCAAGGTGTATACCAAATTTGCCGCTTGCCATACTGCATATATCTCCGCCTGGAATACACTGCACCAGTCTGGTAGTCTTAGGGATGTGTTCGTTGCTCGTTCCTCAGAGAAGATTACAGCTCCTGTCCCTTCGGCCGTCTTTGACCCTTCGATGAAAATGGAGAGCTCGTTCTGCCCCAGGGAGGTGTCACTCTTCCATTTCTTCCTGTCCGAAATGTGTCCTTTAAAGTTTCTTTTCCATGAGAACTCTGAAACACATTAGTCACTCCACCTGGCCGTTACACTTTCATTCTTACTGAGTATAGTGGCGTGACCATAGCACGATGGCTTGAAGAACTGTTGAGTGTCGTTCCACCAATTGCTGGTAGTTTGATTCTCTTTATCTTATATCTTTGTGAGAACAGCAGTTCTGATTGACCCAGAAACTCTTCTGGCGTGCCCAGCTGGCGGTAGTGCCCAGTGCTGATTCCTGGAGGTCGCTGAATGTGGGAAGGAAGGAATTAACCCGTTACCAGAATTACTATAACATCCGCATATTCCGTAACCGTATATCCGCTCCTCCCCAGCTGAAGAAGAAGGTCGTTGAGGACCAGGTTCCACAGGAGAGGGGATATAGCTCCTCCCTGCGCAGTGCCTCGTGTAACCGTCTTTCTTGACGAGGAGGAGCCTAGGTTGGGGCTATTCGTTCTGAGAACGCTGTCTAGCCATCTGGTTCCCGTCGGGTGTGTGCCAATCTTGGCCAGTGCGGCCGATATTGACTCGATACTGACGTTGTTGAAGGCCGCCAAGCATAATCCTTATAGCTTAGAGTGTTTTCGATATTCGCAACAACTTCGTGTAGTGCGGTCTCATCTGGTCTACCTTTGAGGTAGCATGCAGAGCTCCACTGAACACTTCTTTGTCTGGCTTGGTGCTAATATATAAATCCATCGCTCCATCGTTTTGAGTACAAACGAGGACAGACTGATGGGGCTGTAGTTCTTTGGGAGATGTGGTTTATCTTCCCTGCCTTGGGGATGAAGACCACTCTCACCTCCCTCCACTCATGGGGGACATACCCAGTTATAAGGCATCCTCGAAAATTTTCTTCAGCCATGGTAGTAGGTGCAGGTAAGCTACTTGCAGCATGGCTGGTCAGATATCATCCGGTCCCGGTGACTTGTAGGGACTGAATGATTTAATGGCCCAGATAATCTTGTCTGGTGCCATTATGTCTCGTATGAGATCCTCGATTTCCTCTCCTTGATGATCATCAGTGTCGTTGGTGGCGTTGGATTCGTCACCGGTGACATCTGAGCAACCCGGGAAGTGAGTACTCATGAGGAGCTCCAGGGATTCTTGGCTGCTCTCTGCGAAGGTACCGTCCTGGCTGCGGAGCAGGCCTGGTGTGGTGGGTGCCTTCGACAGTACGCGTCGAAGCCTTGAGGCCTCAGTGGTACCATCTATGGCATCGCAGAAGGCTGCCCATGACTCCCTCTTCGCCCTCCCACAGGTTTTCTTGTAGGTATTGAAGCTGCGGCGATAATCTTCCCAAATTTCCTGTGTGCTTGTCACTTTTACTATGTTGAAGAGTTTCCTCGATTCCTTTCTGATTTCGCTCAGCTCCCGTGTCCAGCACGAGTTGCGATTGGACTTTAAGGGTCGGCTGATCAGGCAGGATTTGAGAAACGCCATCTGTAGAGCATTAGTAACTTTCTGCGTAGCTTCCTCTCCCGTTTGAAGTATGTCCCCTTCCGGTGGGTTGGGCAGCACCTTCTGTCCGCCTGGGATTGCGGTAGGCCTTGGGCCTCTACTTGTTCCATTTGATGCTCTACACTATCCTGTAGTGGTCCGAAAAGGAACACTCACAAGACACGTGCCAGTCATCACTGGTAAGGGTCGCTATTCGAGGCCAATGTTATATCTATAACCTCTGCACGGTTCCTGTTGCGGAAGGTGGGGTGGTCTCCCCGGTTGCACATAACATGACTTGTGGACAGAATGTACTCGAACAGCGACTCTCCTCTCGAATTTGTACCGGAACTTCCCAAGACAATGCCTAAGACAATGTCGAGTCCCTCCCTCTGTGCTTGGTGGGTCAGGGCCCTAACATCCTCCGAGGGTGGGACTTCTTCTTCGTACGGCAGGTATGCAGCGGCCAGGTATAGGTTTTTCCCGTCCTCCCTCTCACATAGTGCCACAGTTAGGTCCGCAGTGCTGTCCCTGGAAGAAAACAGAACATTAAGCTCGTTCCTTACCACGATACAGGTTCTTGGCTTACCCGCGGGATGTGGCGTGAGAAGGCGGTAACCGCGACCGTTTAGTCCCCGAACCCTTTCACTTACGATCCAGGGCACTTGGATGAGGGCCACGTCCACCGCCTTCTCCTCCATAAACCGTAGCAGGTCCGCGGATGGTACACTAGAGTGATTCAGATTAATCTGCACCACCTTCATGCAATTCAGCGAATCTGGGGTGTCGCGGTATTGCTAACCGCCAGGGTGCCCATAACGAAAGACATGCGGCAGTCCGTTGCAAGGAGTTTGTTAAGGCTTTCCTGACCAATACTGATCCAGATTTCCTTGCCGTTCGCCATTGTGATGATCCAGTCAGATGTCTCCAGGATCTGGTTCTGTGTCTTGATCAGAACGAGTTTGTCCTCATCCGCCTTGATTGGGAGAGGAATCCACACCTTCATGATCGTTCTCCTGGGAATCTGATCCGTGGGGACAACGCAGAGTGCCGCTCCTGGCCAAAGTTCACCAAACCTTGGACTGTGTTTTTGAGAAACTCAAGAGTTTATGCATTGCCACATGCCACTGCCTTTGCTCCCTTATACCACTTGATACCCTTGAACTCGCAGACAAACGGGTTATCTGCGCGTACAATTGGCATCCTTCATGGCGGTCTGGATCTCCGATTCTGCCTTCAGCCAATTGACGTCCGATAACTTCCCCTCTGGGTGACTTCGGTCGATGATGGATAGAATTCGCAATCTTTGTATGCACAAATAAAATCAGTAAAATTTTTCCTGCGTATTAAGTACCACACATCATATATCTCATGTTCAAAAAGACGTAATGGGGCCAAGTTGCACCGTCACATAAATCATGAAACATTAATGCGACATTTATATTAAGTAGGTCTACGCATAGGTCTTAAAATATTTGTGATCTTCACCATTCCGTGCAAATTGTAGAAATCACTGGCTGCAGAAATGCTGGATTTTGTCTGGACTAAATTTAAATTATCAATATCACTTGGATTCTGGTTGCTTTGCTCTGCAAATTTTTGCTTGACCGAATAAATAAATTGGCACAGATGTAAATGGAGGATTGGCTCTATTTGCTTGCTTATGTGGAATTTCAATCGTAGTAAATTCAATCTATAACTTTTCTAAAACGTTCTGCATACGGAGCTCAAAATTTTCTATAGTTCCATTTGTCCAGAAATTTTTTGTAGCCATCAAGAATATATTTTTTCTCCTGAGATACAGATACATAAATCATATAATGAAAGTAATTTTAATTTTAATATATTTACAGAGCGCGCTGAATCTTATTAATGATGGAAACAATGGGACATCCAAAGGATATATTATACAAGTAAAAGAGGAAAAACCAATAGAAAATGGGAAAATTGAATATTTTTTCAGAAATATTGAATTCCAACCGTTTCCCTTTGCTCAATTTAAAGATTATGAATTTGCAATTTTTGAATCCTTTTTGGAAGCTGTCGATGAGTTTTATTCGTCTCAAGAATCGCAAAAGATCGATATGAAAACGCTACAACAGGAACGTGAAGCATTAAAAAAACTTTCCAATGTAAAAAAGGATCATGCAAAGCGACTGGAGGAGCTAAATAAGGTTCAAGATGATGATAAAAAGAAAGCCGAACTAATTACTTCCAATCAAATCTTGGTAGATAATGCGATTCGGGCAGTTCAGTCTGCCATTGCAAGTCAATTAGCTTGGCCAGATATCCATGAGCTGGTTAAAGAGGCTCAGGCAAATGGTGATGTTGTTGCTAGTTCGATAAAACAGCTAAAATTAGAAATTAATCATATATCATTGATACTCAGTGATCCATATGTTAGTCAAAACGAAAACGAAAACGAGGATGGTACTGACTGTGAAGATTTGACCGTTGTTGATGTGGACTTAGCTTTGTCAGCATGGGCTAATGCTCGCCGCTACTACGACTTAAAACGTTCAGCAGCTCAGAAAGAACAGAAAACTGTTGATGCTTCTCAAAAGGCACTAAAATCAGCCGAGCGTAAGACGCAACAAACACTCAAAGAAGTCAGAACTATATCCAACATAGTTAAGGCACGAAAAGTGTTCTGGTTTGAAAAGTTTTATTGGTTTATAAGTTCGGAAAATTTCTTAGTAATTGGGGGAAGAGATGCGCAGCAAAATGAACTGATTGTGAAACGGTAAGTAGGTTCAAGTAGGTTGTTATTCACAGACTTTTTAAATATTCTTTACATTTTAGATATATGCGTCCGAAAGACATTTATGTACATGCTGAAATTCAAGGGGCATCAAGCGTTGTTATACGAAATACAACTGGAGAAGATATACCTCCCAAAACTTTAGTGGAGGCCGGTTCTATGGCCATTTCATACAGCGTTGCCTGGGATGCAAAAGTGGTCACAAATTCTTATTGGGTAACCAGCGAGCAAGTCAGTAAAACTGCTCCAACGGGAGAGTATTTGGCAACAGGCAGCTTTATGATCAGAGGCAAAAAGAACTTCTTACCCTCTTGCCATCTCACAATGGGACTTAGTTTACTTTTTAAATTAGAAGACAGTTTTGTGCCACGCCACGTGGGAGAGCGTAGAGTTCGAAGCATAGATGATGCTCCCTTCGAAAATAGTGTCAAACAAAGTGATTTAACGGATATGTTAATAAATGAAGTAAGCGAAGATTTGGAAACGCGACGCGTTGTGTGCACACCTGAAGAATATCATAGAAACGATAACTCTGACTTTCCCAATACTGAAGTAATGATTGAGCATGATACTGGCCGAATAACAGTTAAACCAAATGCATTAAATGCAGAGGAACAACAGTCTACCGATGAGATCTTACCAAATAAGGCTATAAATGAGGAAACATCAATTATATTAGCTGGACCTAGTCGAAAAAAGCAACAAAATAATGCCAAAAAAAATAGGGCTAATAAAGCACGATCGTCTCAACCAGAAATTAAGCTATCAGATAACGCATCCGTAGATGCAGAGCCAAGTAGCTCATCCCAAGTTAAACGAGGTCAGAAAGGAAAATTGAAAAAAATGAAGTCAAAATACAAGGATCAAGATGATGAGGAACGTGAAATCCGCATGATGATACTTAATTCGTCTGGAAAAGTAAAAGCGTCTAACAATACTGGTAAAGACGTTGAAAAACCTGTTATTGTTAATGAAGCAGAAAAGCCTCCGAAAACTTCCGTTCTCAAACCTAAAAACCAAATGGAATTGGACGAAAATGAAGAAATGCCTGCTGGAGTTGACATGGATATACTTAACAGTCTAACTGGACAGCCGCTTGAAGGAGATGAGTTACTCTTTGCAATTCCAGTTGTGGCTCCATACCAGGCACTACAACATTACAAGTAAGTTGGTCTATATTTTACTAAGGTTTCGAAGACCCGTTGAATTTATCCATTAAATCATAAAAAACGAGAAGGAACGTGTGAGTCGTTTCTAGAGTCGCGACTCTACTTATACCCGTACTCAGTCAATAAATACATTTTTGAGCACAATTTTTAAGAATTTTAGAATTAAACAAATTTTTTTTACATTTTTACATTTTTTTTGCTACATCTGGTATCTGTATCTACAATGTACATTTTACATCTAACATGTAGATTTTATATGTACCATTTAGATTCCACATCTCCTCTGCTAGGGGTTGCTCGCGCACTGAACGCGGCAGAGTGTGCGAGCGAGAAGGAGAATGAGTAGAATGTCTCTTGTAGGAGTAGGCGGGGGAAAGAACTGAAAATTAATTTCTTCATTCTGGCTATAATTATGATCCGATCTGATTCAGATTTGGCAATCTGGTAGCCATAGTCATTCTCTACGATACTGCGTTTTTAGTTTTATCGTATCTTTAAAATTGTGCCTGCCCCAGATTTTCGTCTTTGTGGCGGCAGAAGGGGGCGGGCCGAAATTTTGAAATACACTTATAGCAGTGTGATATCACATAAGTCTGGAAACCAAATTTGGTTACACTAACTCTTATAGTCTCTGAGATCCAGGCGCTCAACAAGACGGACGGACGGACGGACGGACGGACGGACAGACAGACATGGCTATATCGACTCGGCTATTGATGCTGATCAAGAATATATATACTTTATGGGGTCGGAAACGTTTCCTTCGCTGCGTTACACACATCTGCTTTTACCACAAATCTAATATACCCCTTAACTCTTTTTTTAGTACGGGTATAAAAACTACGTAAAACGTAGAGTTTAGAATACACGGGACTCGATGTCCCGTTATCAGCGTTTTGAATAAAATTAATATACTCATCCGATAGAAAAATTTCCAGAGCATTCAAACTTCAAAAGCCCGAAATTTTACTTAAAAGGGGAAATTTATTTATTGTGCAAAAATGTATTTTTCTTTATCGATCCAAAAAAAAAAATGTATGCATTTTATGCACCGCAAACAGGCAAATATAAATCAGTAACAAAATTTAACTTTTACTATTTACTGTAAAGCTTCTAGTTATTGTAGCACCATGCAGTCGCGCAGATTATATTTTGAAATATGTATCGTGATTCGTTCAGAAGTTATTAATTTTGCAAGCTAAAACGGTCGAATGTGTTAAGTCAGAAGAATATTTTTTGTTCGCATGTGAATTGTAACTCAAATTTATTTAAAAAATTGTAGCTTAAGTTGAATCCTATATTTCAATTAAGAGTTTTAGCTTGCTCAACATAGCTTTCGGGCACACTCATTAATAACAAATTAATTATAGAACTTATTTTTATTAATTATAGTATAATTAATACAGTTTTAATGGGCAATTGTGTTTTTTTTTTTGTTGCAGATTCAAAGTGAAGCTTACGCCAGGTACCGGAAAACGTGGAAAAGCTGCGAAAGTGGCACTCAATATCTTTGCAAAGGAGAAGACTTGCAATAATCGGGAAAGAGATTTACTGAAAAGTATAAAGGAGGAGTCCCTGGCCAGAAATATTCCCGGAAAAGTGAAAATATCGGCTCCACAACTACAAAAGTTGAAAAAATAAAATATCTATATGTTTACTATGTTTATCAATAATAAAGTTTTTTAAAAACAATAAACGGACCTGTCCATTTTAAAGATTGTTATTTAGAGGCGAGGGCCAATTTAAGCGTGCATATGTGAGTAAAATTCATAACAATAAAAAAAAGGAATGTAAATATATTGCGTGAAGCACAACAAGGATCTGTGCAAATGGGGGAAAAAAAAAATGGGATAGGATCGAAAATGCATTTGTGAGTGCGTTACAAGCAACTGGTCAACGAAAATCCGCATCCTCTCCAAGAGAATAGTAATTCAATTTGTAAATGTTTTCCGATTCTTATAAAATAGTTATACAGAAGGGGTAATATTGATTTTGGTAACTGTTGAGTCCCAGCATTATCGATAGACAGTCCGCTGACCAAAGTATAAACATATGTACAGAAAATTGTGCGCATGCGTTTAATATAGACTCAAAGTTTGCATGTGTTTGTTTACCTCGTTTGTCTGCTTTAAGGCAGGAATTGTATAAGTACATAGATATTTGTGCGCTATGTTGCCTTAGTTGGAAGTTTTGTGTATAAAAAGGCTAATGAAGTTCATGTCATTGCCACACATTAGTTTCTTCAGTGAAAGTCTTCCACAAATAAAGCATCAAACAATAAGAAAGATGTTGGGAAAAAAGTTACAGAAGCTTTAACGCGCAAGACAGCGAAAAATGTATCTTCCGAATGAAATCCATATAACACATGTTTTCAAAGATACCCATCTATGTACGTAATTCATGTAAATTACAGTAAGAATATATTATTCATTATTCAATAAAACAATAAAACTAGCCACCAAAGTTCCACCCAGTTACGAATTCTCTGTATGTATGAATGTACATACAGATATGAGTGATTTGCAAGTTCGTGTACAAAAAAGTATATAAGTATGTATGTATGTATATACAGGCATGAATTGATTTAATTGCACTGTACGCATGCAAATATGTACATGTCCTTTAATATTTCGATTCGCATGATTACTGGTAAATATATATTCATACTAAGTGTATACATAAACAGTGTATGAAAACGTAAATAAATACATCAAAATGTACGCATGTTAATATGTATGTGTATTTGGTTGGTAAATATATATTCAATCGCTCAGCGGTGGCGGAATTGCTACGCAAAGTGATGTTCATATTTTCTACACTGAATCGTCAAAAATAGACAAATTTGTTTTGTAGAAATCCTAACACGTATGCTGACATATATGTACATACATACAAATTTATGTACATTTAGTCGGTAAGTTTTTGTATTAAAATAGAATTCCAGGAGCAATGAGGGAAAACCCGGCCTTAATTTTAATTTTAACTGAAACAACTGAAACAGCAGTATACTTTTGAAATAAGTTAGCTTAGTCGTACATATACAATTTATGGAACCATCGTTCTTGTATGATATAGTACATAAAACTGCAATTCCTTGATTATCCTAGTTAAAAAAACGATTTCTTTTCCATATTATTAAAACTATATTTTGGGTTAGTTTAAAAGTATGTCATAGCCAGAAGGAAGCGTTTCCGTCCCATTAAGTATACACTATTCTCGATCAGACAATACGTCCAAGTCTATCCAAATTGTACTTTCAAAGTTTTTCTGCCATTCCCCTGCTACCATACAGATTAGAGAGGGAATTTACACATGGATTTACACATGCTAATAAATATACATAATGTTCTTTATTTTATAAGAATATGGAGCCGAATCATTATTACTGCCGGAGTGCTATGCAGCAGGATCCATCCACTTCGGCAATTCCACACAATTCATCGAACAAAATTAATTATGGATTGAATTCTGGACAGGAGTATGTAGCATGCAGCCCTTATCAATCGCAATCTGGCTATACACAACGAAATGCAAACAATCACAATAAATCACTTACTGGAAATAGCAGCATGGGAAGTCCCTTTGGTTCAGGCTGCAACAATAGTGGCCAATGTAACAAGAACGCAGCCAACGCAGGAAATTATATTAATATAATGACGGTTCCCTTGGGAACATTACAGTATAACAGAAAAAAGCTTTCTTCTCAGGACTATGAGTAAGTACGATGCAAAAGAACAATTTCATAATCTCACATCATATCTTTGTATTTTCCAGATCGCATTTATATTATAACACTACGGATTTCAAGTGTCGTGATAACTACTACAATACTAACAATGCTGGACACTTAAACACCGGATCAACCATACCCCAACATCAAAATCAGCAACAACAACAGCCCAACTGCCTCCACATACAGCATTCTTTATCACAAAATCATCAGTTAAGTCATACTCAACCAATTCATCAATTGCCACAACTGTCGACGTCTACAGCAAACCCAATAAATGACTTTGAAAGTTGTGCGATGTTTCCGCCTGCAACAGAGAGTCATCAAAATAAGTCAAATGTAGCAATGTGCGAGCAAGCGATGTCGCAAGCGTCAACGACATTGGGTTCCGTCAATGTGCCTGCTCCTCCTATTATGTACACAGTGCATCGTGTGGTAACTACAGCTCAAATTCAAACAGCTGTAGGAGGTTCATTTGCATCATCTGCAAGTGTATCCAGTGTTGTAAGCACTGGAAAAAATGAAAGTGACTGCTTGTCATCAGCCCAGCTAACTTCAGCGATGACTGCATCATCTCATGGTCCTTGTCATAGTGGCCTGACTGACATGGGAACTAATATACTCAATAATGCAAGTGCTCTTTGTCCTATGCCTGATGTTCGAAGCCCCTCAGGTAAGAATAATGTTCGTTTTAAATTGCGTTTTTAGTATTGTGCGTGCGAATTGGAATCACTTATGGCTAGATTGACTGAAGATAACAAAAATTAGCTAGATAAGTACCGCATTGAACTTGTTTACCTTGTGATAGAGATGAGTTATAAACTACTTAATCGAGAGGCCAGCAGTGCAGACCATTTCGTAGGGAAATGTCATCACACACTAGGTTTGTGTATCCAACAGATTTTTGGTAGCACACCAATGTACCAGGTATAAGAGTGAAGATGAGAGAGATGCAGAATCATCTCAGGAAGAGCTCTAATGCATAGAAATGTTTGGTGGCCAAAACGGATGAAGCCAATGCGAAGGCGCATTGAAATATCGCATACAAACTTCAGTTTATTTTAAACAGCTAGATAAGATAACCTTCGATTGGCACAAATCGTAATGTGGACTTTTTATACTTGTAGAATTAAGCACTTCATTTGAACGACATAACCATACTCAGAAAGTAATTTTTAAACATTTAAGCCCTTAGCTTTTTGAAAAATTATTCTCAATGTTTCATTATACAAATTGCTTGCATTGGCTTGGCTTACATGTTAATAGTCAATTCTTTTCCGTTCGGTTAAATAATAGCCCAACTGTCCGAGTTTGTATCTTTGTAGAAACGGGTGACTCTTAGCGATTCTACCTCTAGTAGCTGATTGAATTCTTGTAAACAAAACATTTCGGAGTTGGCCCAGCCTAACAATTCTGGTTGTTAATGCTATAACTGGATGGTTGCTGATCATAAGCGTAACCCCAGCAAATCCTTGAATCCAGCAGCCTCAGTTCCGATGGGCTCTTTTCGCTATAATATGCTATTTTCAAAAGCTCCCTCAAATAGACAGCCGTAGTTTTAACAGTGGATAGATGACTGCTGGCGGCACATTTGCGTCCTTTTCGAGAAATGAGGAAGAAGCCTTCTTTCGGGTCGGAAGCGACCTAAATGAATTTTTGATGGCGCTTGCAGGATTGGTTTAGTGCTGCAGATGTAAACTTATAACCTGTATCGATGCTCTCGAAATTTTTTTCTTATTCTTAAGGAAATCATTTTTAACCAAAAATTGTATATCATAAAGAATTAGTTTAAGACAGATATTTATTTTCTACCCAAGCGCCGAAAGTGAAACGTGGTGATTTTTCTACATAAAAAATATCTTGATTTTCCCTCAAAACTTACCTGCACTTCCTTTATGCAGATATAATCTAACTAATGTGCTAAACATGTACCTTTTTGCGTTCTATTCCGGAATCAAAACAACTCTGTCATTTTGCATCATTTTAAAAATGATTTAGAATTAGAAAATGTACCAAAAAATGTAAATCGTGAATTCTGTGAAACTTGTTTTGACTATTTTCCTCTTCAATGTTTTGTTACAAAGATTTTTTTCCTAAACAAATAGCAGATAAACAATGATCCAAATCCAAAAACCGAATTCAGCGGCAGCTCGAAAATTAGAACCTCTTTGTTCCTACGGTGTTTCTGGACATTTTTATTTGACAGAAAATGATAAAACAACATTGAAAATAGTTGCATAAGCTTTATTTTAACACAAACCAGTTTTAATGTATTAATATATAAATTAATAAACACATTAAAATTCATTGAAAAACATTTTAGTTATTTTTTATTTGTATATTGAAATTAAAATTTTTAAATTGTCATTTTGGCTTTGAGTCTTCAACTGACACAAGCCTATCAAATACACATGCAAATGACCGAATTGTATACACCACGAATAACTCGGGGATTCCCATTTTTATTTTTACATCAACCAAAAAGGCAAAACTCATTCAAGAAATTAGAACCATAGGTTTCAATCTTTCCAATTTTCGTATTCGTTTGAACAACGATTTATAAATTTTTCATTAAGTATACATATATTCCAATCGATTTTTCTATGCCTTTCTGTCCATATCTCATTTCATGTATGCGCATAATCAAATAATGATCTTCTAATTCCTATTTCCCTTGGTCCGAAAAAATTGAACATGTCTGCGTCATGATTTTATAACATATATTTAAAAAAAATTTTTTTTTTTTTAAGCCAACACTGATTAGATTAGCTATGCATTGCCAATGCAAGAAACTGGTATCGAGAATTCAATCGTGGACATCCTTCCTTGCAGGACGAATTTCGTAACTGTCGTTTGAAATTAGTTGTTGTGCCACAAAATTCTGATTTGTAAATAACAATTTTTGATACCACAAGCCGAGCTCACAAACATCGCCGCTCTCAACAAAGTTTTTGAGCACCCACAACATCGATCCAAGGATCCATCTGCCTTGTAGATTTGTCCCCACATCTAATAGAATCTTTCTGTTCCGATTCCCCCCGTCCTTTCTCTCGTAGAGCATTCCGGTAAGGTACGTCTATGAGAAGTCCCAACTTTTAACTCACTTATTAACCGCGAAACACTTTCTGGACAAACACCTAATCTGAGGGTTGTGATATCCGCGACAAACATAAATATATGTATTATATTTAATGTCTTTATTTAATATACTTTTCAGGGTTGCTTAACAATTCGTCATTTTTACAAGCACACCAAAAATGTAACAGTGGTAATGACGCCCAACCAATGTCTGCACTTCCAAAAAGAGTTCTGGGAACCAGCTCAACTTCTAATTTAGCAAGTGCTGGAAAGCCTTCATCAAGTTTGGGTCGGGCTTTACAAAACGTAAGAGTTTGGTCTTTTCATCTTTAATCTTTTATCATTTAATTGACTATTTAAATAATTTTTGACACTTTAGGTAATTCCAACATGTGTATATCTTATGTCCCGAGTTGCTGTACACATGGAGATTGAGGGTACAGCCCAATGTCCGTCTCAGGTAATGCTGGCCGCTGCGTTGGGATGCGAAGAATTAGGAATATCGAATAAATTGCTGGCCCAAAGCGTTTTTGGATTGTGGATGACAAGTACGCTATTGGAGATGCAACTAAAAGCGCATCACTGTCCTTATATTGTACGTGTAGCGTGGCCAAACCTGCTTCAGAAATTCAGCAATGGTAGCCCAAGTGATCAAAAATATGATGAACCTATGATTGTATTAAAGCGCAATGTATTCTTTTCTAAAAGAGATGAGGAAAAAATTAAGTAATTTTTATTATAAATCATTTTTAAGAGGATCCAAATAAACTAACTTGTAAACTTGTATTCACCTAATTTTTAGGGATTATCGAATTTTGGAACTTCTCTATGAGGAGGCAAGAAATAATGTGCTGATCGGAAGATATATTATGGAACCAGTGCATTCACTCATGTTAGGTGGTATTCAGGCCCGAATTGAGCTTGGGCCATACAATTCTCACACACACACAGTAGGATTTTTTCGGTAAGTTAAAAGTCATTAAAAATTCAGCTTAAATCTACTCTTACAATTTAGGGAAAACCAAGCCAGGTTTTTACCAGCACTTGTTGCCAAAAGTTCGAATTGGTTGTGGCTACCAATTAGCCAAAAGAACTCCGCAGAGGTTAAACTTTTAGAGCAATTTAAACGAGTCCCCCAGACAGCAACAACTCGAAAATTGATGCGTAAATATTTGGAATTTTGCTGGGCACTCCCATTTTATGGGTAAGTTTATGGGTAATCATAAAGTTTATGTCTATATTATATAAAATAGTTTTGGGTCGTCATCGCCCAATATTTTATTTCGAGTCGTCCGCTCTGCAAGTAAATTTTTGTTAAATTGTGGCAAAAATTTAATTCTTGATAAATTACGGTCCATCAGGAGATTTTTGGCTTGAAGAGAAGAAGATGCAGAATCTAAACTTCAGATGTAGAATAAGCACATTAGATGTAGATTACAGATGTAGCAAAAAAATGTAGAATGTAAAATTTGTAAAAAAGCGACCCACACGTTCCTTCTCTTTTACCATTAAAATTAGTATAAATTCAAAATTATGATGTGTTAATCAGGCGCAGTGCGATTGCGCAGGGGCTTGCCTTCTAGTAATATTAACACAGATATGTGCGAGATGAAAACTGTACAACTACATTTATCTATGAAATATAGTTTGAAAAGCTGGTGCTTAATTTTAATTCAATGATACTGGTGTTATTCTGCATACTGTACGTATTGTTTACCAAGCTTATGTTTATGTTGATCTTGTCTTTTATTGCATTATATCAGACTCTCAACTTCAATCATTCATTGAGAAAATTTCTTTTCACAGAGCTGCATTTTTCCACGGACAAATGGAGCAACCTGTAAGGGGTATTATGGCGTTGGTCAACCAAAAAGATATGGAGGTTCTGATTGCTGTTAATGAAAGAGGAGTTTATATAATAGACCCATACGAAAGTGTAAGTACAGAACAATGAAAATACGAACCGTTAATGAGGGCTGTGCCGTGATTCTAAATAACATACATTTGAAATTGTTTATCTCATAGACGTTATTGTTGGGTCTGAGATATGAGGATTTGTCTTGGGATTATGCAAAGCCAAGTGCAACTGATGATGCGGAATGTCTTACTTGCATATTTTTGCAGGTATACACCTTTTTTCCATTTTTAAATGATAATTAAATACATACATATGTATTAATACATATAATTTTTCAGTTCGATGCCGTCGAAAACGGAATACAAGTATCAAAACTTGTGCAGGTGTTTTCAAAGCAAGCTGCCATGATTGATGCTCTTATTTCACATTTCACGGATCAAATAAGGAATAAAAAACAAGAAGGAAACTCAACAGAGCCATTTCACGATGGTAAGCTTATTTCAATGTAAAACAAGCCAGAAAGGAATGCGTTCATAACCTAACCTGGCTTGCAAATCGTTCCTCGGTCTAAATGTAATAGTAAATTCACATCAGATTTTTATAAAATCTGTAATGTCTTGGAATATTCAGTAACAGATAATAAAGTAGCATAGGCGAGGGTCTGTAAACAAAATGAAGGCAATGAAATGAAATTTGGAGAAAAGAAAACAAGCAATACCTCAATCATTCTATATATTCTAACAATGGCAATATTACCTTATTAGTTTTGCCTAAATCCTTATGAGTTATAGAATCATATACATAGTTATACAAACATCCATTTTCCTAGGATCAGCGCGCCGATCCGTTTGTTTTCTTAAATTATTTGGAGTAGAAACAGACATACGGACTTGAGTATATCGATCTATCGACAAATAACGACATACGGCAAACAACTGACAAGCTGGTGGTCACGACTGGTTAAATTTGATTTTGTAATTTTATCTATCGATTGTATTTTTAGAAGCAAAGTAAGACAAAGTAATGGGAGTGTAATCAATTATAAAATCGTTGTAAAAAAACTGAAACAAATTGCTGCTGGTATTCTAAGTTTTCTTAATTATTATGCATAATACATAGGTACATAAATACATTAATAACATTTTTTTTTTTCAGAGCCAAATCCTATTCAAAATAATGGAAATGGGGTGTTATGCAATAAGCTTTCTCGATTGACTTTGGCCACTTTTGATGAAGAGGGGGGTCGTTGTATTGGACAAATGGGATCATTATCTATAAGCTATTAAAATTCATAGTTATTAAACAAATTAAATTAAGAGTGTTAAAAAAAATTTCATGCATACGAGGATATTCATGATTGTTAATAACTCATATAAGAACGTTACGTAGAGACGGCTGCCAGGTTCTTTGAGAACCTGTTGAAATTACCAATAAGGATACTCATATAAGGATACTCATATAAGAATATTCATACATCTAATTTAAGCAAAACGAATCAATATATTAACTTTAATTCCAATTTAATACATTTGTTTCGAATTTCAAATACGAGTGAATAGACGAACAGTCTAAATTGATAGCATTTTCTGAATGTGGAACAATTTATAATTTTTTTTTTACTTTTGATACCTTGTATCTGCTGGTCATGGTCGTGGGTATAACCCACTTGTGTATTATTTGTGTACAATGGCGTTTTACATTAGGATGATAAAAGAGAAGAATGGGTTCCCGGCTCCGTAGTGTACTGACATATGTATAATTTTGTGTTATACATTTAATATGCTTTTAAAATGGTCACAATCTGATGGTTACACTACACAATGGGCAAGATTCCCTATTCCCCCCATATAAGGAAATATTATTGAGGAGTCGATTTTTTATAATTATTTGATATTTTAATATAAACGAACTTGAATACTTCATTTTATAGATATTAAATTAATACTATTGCATAAATCGTATTTTTCTACTTCCAAGTCCAAATCTTAAACATTGCCATTGTACGATTACATTTAGGTAGATTTTGTATAATATAAAGGCGAAACCTTCTTATTTTCTTAGCGATTTTGGCATTTAAGTGTATTGATAAATTATTTAAATGTAATTCACCAATAACACTATCCAACACGATTAAATAATTAAAAAAGAATGGTCTTTTTCACACAACTTACGTATCTTACATCTGGTTGCAATAAATTTTGCTATTCTTAAAAATTAATAAATGCTGCTATAAAGTGGACCTCAACAAAAAAATATATCTTACAAAAATTATAATTTTTGAATTTGAAAGCAAAATATTTCCCAGACCGTAAGCTAAAGCTACAAAGTAATAAGGTTCACTTTATAGCTGCAATTATCAGATCTTAAGAATGTCAAAATTCATTATAACCAGAGATAAGATACCTTAGTTACGTGAAAAAAGGGCTACCTCTGAAAAAAGCATGAACAAATATAATATTTTTATTTTTAAAATAAAGTTCTGACGTAGATTCGATTTTTTCTATAATAATACATAACAAAACAAACCGACAACTACAAAATTAAATGTGTAACTCGAAATCGTTTAATAACAATTATATTTGGTATACCTTGACCTTTATATTTTATTTTATCAATAGAGATTTGGGTACCTACCTGGTGTTTCTACAACAGAAGCACAATTTTGACAGACTAATTTCTGAGCAAATTTCTGAGACTTTGTTAGCGCTGCATAAATGCACCGTTGCCACTAAAATGTTTTATTTATCCATTCGATGTACCCAATGTTTGCCCTTTCAAAATATGAAGTTAAATTCAAAACAGATGTTACTGAAATTTACGAATTTATGCAAAAAGAAAGGGAGTCTGGCCCATTGTGCACTGTGCGACAGTTATTTTATATATTGCAAGAGACAAAAATTAGATAGGAAACTCGGTTGAGTACATCACATATGTATGTATATAGAATTTGCAATATCAAAAGTATCAAAAGTCTTTTTAAATAAAAAAAACCGCGTTTTGCCGAGTTTAATAATTTTACTTTCACTGGCTTTCATTACTAACAAAAAAAAGCTATTAATCATGGAAATTGTCCTATGAAGGTCTCCCAGCCTTCTACCATTCTACAAATTCCTTCGACATCATTACTCGCACTCACGTTCTACCATCTTGATCTATCATTCACTTCTCTCGCATATTGAACAGACCTTGCCGACACATCCCTCTATCTCTTTCGCTACACCTACATTCACCATATTTCGCCTACTTATAACAAATCAATTGTACACACATTAACTATATTGCACCTACTCGACTTTATATTTTACTATAAATCAACAGCTAGTGAAAAAGCTCTCTGGCTAAACAGAATGCTTGTTTTAAAATTTGGTAATAATACAAATACTCGAATAGAGTTTATTAGATATCGGTGCTGTAGATGCGGACTGAAAATTACGAAAACGCGCAAAGCCACCAAAAAGCAATTGCTTTAATTTAAACGAGAAGGAACGTGTGAGTCGCTTCTGGGGACGCGACTCTACTTATACCCGTACTCAGTGTATACATTTGTGAGCATATACATTTTTAGAATTTAAGAATAAAAAACAAATTTTACATTTTACATTTTTTTGCTACATCTGTTATCTACATCTACATATACAATGTATATTTTACATCTAACATGTAGATTATAGATGTACCATTCATATTCTACATCTCCTCAGCTAGGGGTTGCTCGCGCACTGAACGCGGCAGAGTGTGCGAGCGAGAAAGAAATAGAGCAGCGGTTCTCTTGCTGGAGGAGGCGGGGGAAGCAACTGAAAATTAATTTCGTCATTCTGGCCATAATTATGCTCCGATCTGATTCAGGTTCGGCAATCTGGTGGGCAGTTTTATCGTATCTTTAAAAATGTGTCTGCCACAGATTTTCGTCCTTTGTGGGGGCGGGGCGAAATTTTGAAATACACTTGTAGCAGTGTGATATCACATGAGTCTGGAAACCAAATTTGGTTTCCCTAGCTCTTATAGTCTCTGAGATCCAGGCGCTCATGAAGACGGACAGACGGACAGACGGACGGACAGACGGACATGGCTTAATCGACTCGGCTATTGATGCTGATCAAGAATATATATACTTTATGGGGTCGGAAACGTTTCCTTCTCTGCGTTGCACACATCCACTTTTACCACAAATCTAATATACCCCTTAACTCTTTTTTGAGTACGGGTATAAAAAAGATTTGGTATATAGGTATGTATATGTTGATACGTGTGGTCTAGTCAACAAGATCTTCAACCTGATTTTTGTCTTGTGCAAAGTAAGTACATTTCAGAATCTCAATTTTGTCGCGATGTATTTTTACTGACAGAAAATATCTTTCTGAGCTGACTCTTAATTATTTCCTGCGCAGAAAAAAAACAATATCATTGAAAATATATTTCCGAACGGCTTTTCTAGTTAATTTCTTACTAAACTAAGGCACCTTAGTAAGACGTTCGTAAATGTAGGTACATTTAAAAAAATAATATCTGAATTTAACTGCAACCCAATTAAAACGACTATGACTTCAGACCCATTAAAAACGGTACCTCCATGTTTAGTGACCCATAAGTTCTAAAAAAATGACTCAAAAAGTTACGTAAAAAAGTAGAGCGAATAAGCGCCTTTACGAATGGGAAGTTACCAGTAGTCAAGCACAACCATATAATGTTTGACTGTTTGGGCCCTTACTCTGTTCTCTGTTGGTGTTTCTGGATCTATTCAACAAGACGTTTGAGAGTGTGTTCATAAAATAAGTAAGAAAAGGATTTTGAAAGCCGAAGGTGACAGGAAACTCATCGCGAAGTTTTGTCGTGTATTCGAAAAAATACCGCAAGCTTATATTCCTGCAGCGTGCGATACGAAAAAAGAAGACATTTAAATATTTTCGTATTAAAAGAAGAAGAAGAAGAGTACATAAATTCCAATTTTACATATGTATGAATGTAAAGTTGTGAACATTGAATTAAATTAATTTGTTCTGTTTTTAATTTTTATGAAATATTTACACCCAGCACTATTATTTCTATGTGCAGCAGTTTGTATGGGTATTTGTCTTAAGTCATGTAAAACAAAAAGATGGAATGCAAAGGAAATATGAATTCTTCAGCGTTCTAATGATAACATTCGAGACCTTCTAAAAAGGTATCACTTGCTTTATTTAAAAGACTGGAAGAGTCGCAAAAAGAGTTTTGAAATCGATGAAGTGCGGCACTACTTCACACTATTTCATTGTACATTAGACCGGAGTGAATTTTTTTTTTTAAATACGTTTTTCCTGTATTAACAATTGATGATCCTTACTCTTTAAAGTATCTGTGCAAAATTTCAACTTAAAAAAAAAATATCTTAAGATTCCGCATTCCACCTTCAATTTTGCTAAACAACCCAGCCAACAACCCAACCCAACCTCTCTTTTTTGAGTTACGGGTATAAAAAAACGTGTTTCATTTATTTTTATACCCGTACTCAAAAAGAGTTAATGGTACATTGTATTTGTGGTAAAAGTGGATGTCTGTCTGTCTTGATGAGCGCCTAGATCTCAGAAACTATAAGAGTTAGAGAAACCAAATTTGGTTTCTAGACCCATGTGATATCACGCTTCTACAAGTGTAGCCTCCACATAGCTTAAAAATTCATATACTGACTGAGTACAGGTATAAAAGTAGAGTCGCGTTTTCCTATCAAATGCAAATTCTGAAAAAGGCATTCACCGTATAAAAGCTTTCCAGATCAACTGGTCGAAATGGAAACGGAATGGAATAAGAGTTCATAATTTCTACAAGTCTGAGTGCATGTTTGATTTTGAGTAGTATCGCTTTAAAAAGTGCGATCCATTCTCTTTAATGGGATTGTTTACCCCATTTCATTAGTGTGCAAGGCATAAGCATAAGACGCCAAATAGGGAGAAAGGAACACACCTAGTTACATATATCCATATAGTAGGTTGACAACGCCTTTATGATTACACTATTCGACAAAACCGAACTTTTTTTTTCCTCAAGGATCCAATCCGACTTTTTCTGATAGATATGGGGTTTTAAAATTTTTTAAAGAATTATGGTTTTTTTTCTATGGCAGAACTTTTTTTTGAAGAATTTTTTAAGTCGTATTTTTTTTTTAAAGCTTTTTTAAGAGGTAGCGCTTGTTTTTTTCACATAACTCTATTATTTTACGTCTGGCTGTTAAGAACTTTGCTATTTTGAAAAGATAATTAAAACTTCTAGAAGTTAAGCCCAAACACTTTGTGATTTCAGCTGGGAAAAATAAGGCATTGAAATGCAAAAATTATGATTTTTGTGCGGTATTATTTACGAAATTTTGACTTTAAAAACTCAGGAAAAGTCGAAAAAAGTTATATCCTGTGTTCTCTATTTTTTTGTGTAGAGGTGCATTAATTTGGCGTCGTTAAAGGCATCCCTCATTAAAATCTATGGAGAGACTTTGGAGCTAAAATTCGTTAACCAAACCTAAAAAATGGAAAAAATGAACAAAAAATACCTTTTTGAAGGCTGCGGGCCCAACTGCCAATTGTGAACAAAGCATACGAAAAAGGGTTGTACATTTGGTACCTAATCGCGATCACAATACCCGATGGGCTTTTATACCCCGATATACCCTGTTAGGGTGTACAAATGTACAAATGCCGAACCTTAAGCTGTGAACTGTGAGATGTAAAAACAAATGACGATGTACGCACAAACATTTATATGTGCATATAAACAGGCAAGAATTTATTAAACGTTCGATTTTTTTAAGAAAAAATGCAACGTATGATTCCATCTTTGCCAGTCAAATTGTTAGCTGTAGCTGTTAGCTGTTAGCTCTTAAAGTAGTGAGAGCACGAGTGTATTTTGGAAGTCCTAATTTTTTAGCTGGCTCTTAGACAATGTGCAAGTTACTGTTATTCTGCATAGTTTATGCCCTTTCACTATGAAATGTTCTGCTTAGATGCTTAGATTGGTTCGAAAAGGTAAGGAGGCATTGAAATGCATTTGTATCTTTAGCGAACGCTCATATAAAATGTGATGGAGGCGGTCATTTTGGCCGTCTTAAAGACTTCATATCCAAACGTATGGGTCTTTCCTGGTCATTTCCAGGCCTGCCGGGCCTGAGGCAGAAATGCACACCTCAAAGCACCTCCTGAGGACTTCATTATAACTAAATTTAATTTTACACATAAGCGTAGTATTTCTTCGTTCAAAATTCTTCTCCCTGATTGATTTCTTTCTAAAGCCCTGGAACCGTCCGCATGGCCTGAGCATACTATTATGCATGAATTTCTTCCAAGAAATTCTACCCAGAGTCCTAGACTCGCTGTTCCTAAGATCTCAAAAGACTAAGTAACCATTTCTCCATCCAATGTCAGCCGTATGCAGTCTTCAAGGTAAATTGACCGAAATACACACGGATAGTGCCTCTTTTGATTTTTACGCTATAACTGAAACCTGGCTTAACTCTTCCGTCTCCGATCAAGACATTTTTGTCCACAAATTCACCTACTATAGAACAGATCGTCCATCATTTGCCGGTGGCGTTCTTATTGCAGTAAATACTGACTTTTCTTTTCCATTTAGCAACATCCACGGTATTGAATTTATTACAGTCAAAATCCTTGTGGGAGAGGAATTTATCCCGTTGTTTATTTAAACCATCATCCAACGTTATCTATAGTTGTCGAGATTTTGAGTACTACGTAGTTCCGAGCAGCATTCTAAAATATTGTGGTCAAGCCCTATCTTAGCCTTTGACCATCCTTCACAAAAAAGGGTCTAGATCTAACGTCGTTGCAAAACTATCTGCTATTCATAAGCTGCTAGAGCACCTAGTTACTCATTAATTGCACCACGCATGTCGTAGTTCAATATCCCCGTCGCAACGTGGTTTTATTAGACATCGATTAACATCGACTAACCTTCTAGCGTTCTCGTCTCTAACACTACTCGACACGAGTTTTGCTTAAGGAACAAAACCAACTTTTTCTTAAAGATTTGGGGCTTAAAAATGGTTTGATGATTTTTTTTTCTATGGCAGAACATTTTTTAAAGAATTTTTTAATTCTGGTATTTTTTTTTAAAGCATTTTTCAGAGGTAGCGCTTCTTTTTCCACATAACTCTATTATTTTACGTCTGGCTGTTAAGAACTTTGCTATTTTGAAAAGATAATTAAAACTTCTAGAAGTTAAGCCCAAACACTTTCCGATTTCAGCTTACCGTCTGGGAAATATAAAGTAAAAAAGTGAAAAAATTATGATTTTTGTGCGGTATTTTTTACGAAATTATCACTTTAAAAACTCAGGAAAAGTAAAAGAAATCATGTTTCCTCTATTTTTTTGTGCATAGGTGCATTAATTAGGCGTCGTTTAAAGTATTGCTCATTCAAATCTATGGAGAAACTTTGGAGCTAAACTTCGTTAACAAAAACTACAAAATAAAAAAAAAAATAACAATAAGTACCTTTTGGAAGGTTGCGGGCCCAACTGCCAATTGGGAACAAAGCAAGCGAAAAAGGGTTGTACATTTGGTACCCGATCGCGTTCCTTTGGTATAAAATATTGTTGACAATTACTTTTTTCGTTAAAAAAGGAAGTAATTTACCCTTTTTGCCACATTGTACTCCAACTTAGTTTAGAATATTGTCTATTGTTGGCTCTCTGACAATGTAAGTCCGAAAACCGGGCAGCTTTAAATGGCAGATTAAAAGATCTTGTAAGAACCTGGATGAAATGAGACTATGAATGATTAAAATTCGGAGCCGATTTAAAAGACTGTTTAAAGAAGAGTTAAAAAAACTCCGTTTCGTGTATAAAATGAGTAGGTATCAGCGGAGAAGACTGAACACAGAAGCGACTCACACTTTCCTTCTCATTATATCTATATATCTACATATCTTATATGTCTGCCTACTAGTCAAGCTATTTGATTGAATTGCTTACCGCCTAGATCTTATGGACTACGAGCCAGAAGTAACTGGATTTTGTCTGCAGAGTATACTATATACTATATACGTATAACAGAGAATATGTATATCTTACGAATGAACTGAGTCCGTCCCAGGTATCTGGACTCAAACGTTCCAATTTAGAATGTAATAAGTTAAAATAATATTATTTATGAAGTCTATCGGTCAGTCATTTGTTTGCAGTGCTCTGAATGCTATTATTGTTAGATATGATAGCCATAAAAACTGTATCGTGAAGAGTATAGACATTTTTTGAACTTGCATTAAGCAGATATGATTGTTATATTTAATTTTATTTCAACATCCGAATCGACGGTCGAATATTTGCAATTTCATATTCAAAATAAGCTATTCTCATCTGTGAAAAAGCTTTAAAAAAACACACAAAATTTTAGGAAATGGTTTCTGCTGATTTTGGAGCTGTTAACTAAATAACCTTTTCTCCTTATTTCCCATCTCTGAAAATATATATCTAAAGTCGATCTGAGAAATATAACTTTTAGCCGACAATGAGAACATAACCCAGTCGGAGGTTTAGTAGCCCGAACAATGTGGATGCCTCAAGATTATAATTAAATTCAGTGTAGTAGCGCGCTCTAGCGGATGGAGACTCCTTTATGGGGTCGAACATGCTTACTTCTTATTCTTACATTCACTCACACAAACTTCAAGCATAAAAACTCATGGTCTTTCGCAATATCGATGAATTGGAACGCTAACTATGTTCTTTGTTGGAGAATGCTCTCCCAAAAGCTTTGTTTTATGGCTTTTGTCGGTTCCCCAAGATTCAATTACTACTAAATGTGTCATAAACATATATACAAACATTGACTTGTCAATCAAAGATACATACTGTTTTAAATTAAATATATATTAAATTATATACCAAATCCCTCAAAGGAGCTGTCAAATTTTTTGTAACCGGCTTGAATTGATTTCTTATCGAGCAGAACATATTTCACTCATATGTACAATTAACCAGTATTCAAAATGATGTGGCCATATTGGCGCAAAGAACAGAAGCATGTAGGATGGACACCAAAAATGTATGTAAATACAAATTGTACCGACTATATAGTACAACTATACAACTATATTATACAATTATATAGTACAAGGAAATAATGGCTATACATACATAAATATGTGTACTTGCATAATTAAATATTGTATGTGGTACATACATACAAATGCATGTGCATACTCGCAGTGGTATGAACAAGCGAATAAGCCTACAAAATATATTTTTGAAATGTGCATCCACCTGCGTATCAAGATGGTTGGTTGAAATAGAGAACAAAAAAAATGTAAGCTCGCGTTCGTTCTCTGTTCGTTAAAAGAGACTGAAACGAATCTTCTGTTAAGGAGAGCTTCGTGTCCTTTCTATTGTTGTTCGCTCTTGCATAGAGTTTGCGCAAAGCGGGTTTTTGTGAGTAACAAGTTGTTGAAGTGGTGTGGCGGTGTTGTTTGTATTATGTTCGCTAGGTCCTCTCACAGCATCTCAGAGAGAGAAGCGTGATTCTCTATTGGTTGTAGATGTATTTGTGTGTCTGTTTGCCTTCTCGCTATGTTTACGCTTATGTTTAAAGTTCTCTTCGCCGCAGTTATCTTGGCTTCGGCTGCTTCTCAGCTGCTTCGGATATACTATGAGAAGCTCCAATGCAGCAGGGTTCGTGGTATCAAAATCATATCCTTCTGTTAGTTTGAGGAGTAAACAACGGCGGCAGCAGAGCTCGGATCAAAAATAAACACCCGCGTTTAAGTCGTGTTGACTCGATACGATATCACACTAGAAGTCCCTAAGTTTTGTTGTTAGAAGTTTGTGGTTTTGAAATGGATATCTCAGCGTATCAACACATGAATATCAGAATGAGTACGCGGGGAAAGCGACCGCTGCGAAATCTCACACCAAATGACAAGGTTCGAGCCATTCAACGCATTCATAATGGTGAAACAAAAGCAAGTGTATCCAGAGATCTGGGAGTTCCTGAATCAACCTTGCGTGGCTGGTGCAAGAACGAACAAAAATTAAGATTTATGTGTCGCCAATTAGGTCCAGATCATTTGGGAATTGACACACCTCCCGAAAAACGTGCCAAATTTGAGTTGCAGTTGCTGCCACCAAAACTCGCTACACTCCCCAGTTACGACGATCTTGGTTTAAGTAACTTTCTGTTTTCGGCAACTGAATTTCCAACCCAAAACGAGTCATTATTAGAAAAATTAAGTTTCGTGGAATTTGTGAAAAAGAATGGACTGCATCCAAACGCAATTCGAGAATTGGGAGACGCCCACTCGCTGAGTGCAGCAAATGCCCTGTCAGGTGTGGATTATTCAACAAACAACATGATACATCAGCTAACCCTTTTAGCGCAGCTAAATTCAAAACTATCGTACCAGACGGGCGAATCAGTGGCCACAGATATTCAAAGCTCCCAAAGCACAAACATTGCCGATGCACCGAGAGAAGAAAATACAACAAAAACCAGCTGCCCCTTACTGAGCGTTAAAAATTGGGCAAAAGATCCAGCAAAACGTGCTCATTTCAGTCAAGAAACACAACTCAATAATGATAAGAACAACAACGCTGTTGACCCATCCTATTCAAACTTGACCACGACGCAATATCCTCTAATAATGGAGCCAGTGAAATCAATATATCCCGAAACGACGGTTTCCGCGATACCGCCAACATTTTCCGCTCATTCGGACTTAGCTCCTGCTCCAACTCCAACGACGGATAATGATTGTCAAGGGGCTGCCTTGCTGGATTGGTGCAAACTATTTAATGCCAGTCTTAATTTTTTGGCTTTTGCTGCGGCCGCCGCTTCAATGCAACCCTCTGGGGGAACTGTCCCGAAGCATACAACACCACACCTTGTAGCCACTGAATCTGACGAAACATATCCTTTTAACAATGCTCTTGTAAAACGACTTAGCCCGCTGGCACATAGTGACGCCTCGAATGAAAGTTACTTCGACAGCGAGCCAGAAGATCTTTCTGTGCGCTCGTGTGCTTCCAGTCGGAACAACAGTAGATCTCAAACTCCTGACAAAAGCATCGCGACAGGCAGGTTACAAAGCGACGGGGAGCAGTAAAAATTTGTAATCTCTAATAGAAATATTTGTTTGTACATAGTTTAATATTTCTTAGTTAATTATTAATAGCTTTATGCTATATTAATACTTATAAAAAAATAAATACCCCGACCCATACAAATATTTATATTTTACAGGAGTTTATTTAAACCATATTTATTATTTATAGGTACTTATCAAGAAATCAAACGACTAATATTTATAAGAAAAACTGGTTTTAATAAAACTGCATACCCGATAGTATTATGTAGAAATATCGACTGTGTGAAAACTTGTATAAGTAATAAATAAATTTCATCTATAATAAATAATTCATAAAATGTAACTTATTGTGTTAAATAGCCTAATAATTTTGAATATTCGGTAAGCAATTAAATTAAACAACATTTGTTTTTTAACTGCTGTAATCTCAATTATTCTTAATAAATATATCAACCATTTACATATATGTAAACAAAATAAATAAAAAAATGAATCATATTTAAACATGATTAGCGTATGTAAACCTTAACGGAAGTCTTGAATGTTTCTCTCAATAAATGTGTAATTTTTCAAGGTAAAGTTTTCTCTTTTTTTCTCAGTGTCTTTGGCTAAAACTAATCGAATTCATGTGACTATGAATATCTTATAGCTGTGACATGAAAACTACTCCTTATTGAGAAGAATTTGTTGTGTTTATCTATACATACTTATGTATACATATACATATACAAGTAATAAGCTAAGTCACACAAAAAATCGTATGAACATATATTAAAATATTTTATTAAATATCAAAGAATCGACATATCTTTGAGATTATTGTATATTTTCTTTGCCGACGCCAGTGTGTTTTTGCTGCTGATATTTAATGTTTTCACATAACTCCGCAAGTTGGTGAAAGTCGGACTTACACGAGCCATAGTATAGGAGGGAAAATAGTTCGAAAAAAACGTCACGACGTCTGCAGAAAAATATTTTTACCACTGAAGATACTCTAACAACAAGTAATAAGCTAAGTCACACAAAAAATCGTATGAACATATATTAAAATATTTTATTAAATATCAAAGAATCGACATATCTTTGAGATTATTGTATATTTTCTTTGCCGACGCCAGTGTGTTTTTGCTGCTGATATTTGATAATTAAATATATGTAGATGGCTGATCAAAGCTGGCCAGGAAAAAGTGTTGGTTTTCGAAATATCAACTCTTCGTTGCAAACATCTGCTAAAAATCATAATATACTCTTCAAGGGTACAAAAATACCAATAGCAACTGCCAAAGAAACGGCATGAAGGCGAATTATTGGTTCGCCTTTTGGAAAAATTAAATATCGCGTGTTGGTAATTTCCGCTTGGCTTCTCGTCGCTGCCAACGACTGAAGTTGAGGCGAATTATTACGATGATTAGGAGACTGACACTGCTTCCAGGCATCCATGTCGACCATCCGGCCTGCCAACCGTGATCTGTATGCATGTGGGCACATTGCATGTGTTCTTTGCAGTCTTTTGGACATCTTCGTGTCTTTCTGGTTCTGGGCGAGAATTAAATTACAAAAATCCGAACCTCTGGGCATATCGGCAGGCCAGCCGCTGTCAATATTGTGTCGCATCCAAAACGGCATGATCGAAGTCGAACGCGGTAGAAATATATACAAAAAAATACGAGTATGTACATATATGTAAGTATACTTAACTATATTGAAAGCGCATCCTCACTGCGAATTGTATGAGTAATAGAAAGTATCAAGAAATATTTTCTAATCTTGAGGTAGCTTTCATTCAACTTTTAACTTTGTATAAACATTAAACCGAAGGCAACCTTCGGTGGCCTATGACCAATTGATTCCATCCATGCTGATCTAAAAAAAGATCTCACAAATACTGGATTTTAGAGCGACGGTTCTTATGGCCAATAAATGATACACATGATGATGGAGAAATCATGGGTAACCGTTTATCAAATTCTAGTAGTTGCGTCACAGAAACAGTCAATACAAAGGACTCAAAGGAAGACGTGCGTCCCAATTCAATATTAATATGCTGGTTGTATTATATACAAAAATTATAAAGATTGGAACATCATTTTGGAACATCATCATACAGATTATACACACATACTGAATGAGTGTATTTTCTAAATATTTGGTCAAATTCTTCCATAAATTATAAAAGGTATAGAGTTGTTATCAGCTTACATCGGGATTGAACAGGACATTTAATGAACACCTAGAGGCATTAAAAATCATGCTCGATTTGATTTAAAAACCAGTTGCCGCCGATATTTTAGGGAAAAGGAAACAGAGTTTGCGGCTTAAAATATAACCCTGTGCTCTGTTATTAGTATATGATTTGTTTCGCTATATTATTCTACATAAGCGACATCCTGACTGACTATAAGCATCTGCCTTTAGTGATATTTTTAATTTGTGTTCTTTGAATAAAATTCCACGAGTCAATAAAATTTAATTACGCTACTATTAGAGATTGTATGTCAATCATTTTGGAAATAATCATTTGTTCTATTTGGGCTACAGTCATCAAGAACAGTCGAATTTGTCCTTATTTGAATCTTTGTTTCAAGTAACGAAGTTCACCAGTGCTACCGGTAGCGGCACTTGACACAGATCAGATTCATTCGGCACCTATAGATTGCAGTAGCATTTTAAATTGTTTAAGTGTAAATTTGTATCTAACAGCCAGAAAGAACCACGTGTCATTCCGACTGGTGTTATTTTTTGTTTATTATGTGTTCATTTCATTATCCTGATCCTGTATGGGCTGGCAACAATAGACCAATGTCCTTAAGAAAAACAAAACGCAGGCTACAGCTGTACAATATGTTGTAGCCAAAAAGTAAAACCTATAAAACTTCCTCTTTGATTGTCGGGAGTCTTAGTCTTAGTCTTAAGTCATAAAATTAGTCGGGTTCCAAGGCGGATGATCGATTAGTAAGATATTATTGGCGCTTGTCAGAAGAGTAAATGCAAGCAGATCGTGGTATTCTTGTCATGATTACACTACGAAGCAAATACATTTTCACATACATACATATCTTCATATTTATACAAAAACTAGCGGACCCGGCGAACGTTGTATTGCCCCATATTAATGCCTTCAGATAAACTCCACATTGGTTAATCCAACAGACTATCAAAGATTGGCTTTTCGATTTATTGTATCAATGCAGCTCTCAGACAGTAAACTAATTTTTCAGATGCGCCTTTTTATTCGTTTGTTCCACATGAAAATCATTTCTTGCGGACCCAACAGACGTTGTGCTGTCTTAACTATAAATATTGATTTCAAATTGGTATAATTACATAAAAATAATTCAGAAAAAAGTGTATATTATTGTTATTCTTTATGATAAACAACATTCTTTGTTTTTTTCTCTGGCGCGTATATAAATAGTTTGGTTGGTACTCCGACTCTGGAACAGGCAGCATATAACTGGCCATGCGAAAAACATTGATTTTCAAGATTATTTCCACAAACAATTAGCGACTGCCCTTGAGATTTATTTATCGACATTGCAAATGCTAGCCTCACTGGAAACTGTAACCGTTTAAAGTCGAATCGCATGTCGTTCGAAATCAAAGGAAGCCGTGGAATCAAAACGTCTTCTCCTTTATATGTCCTTTTCAAAATTGTGGCTTCGATGACGTTGTTAATTAATTCCCGATCCGTTAATTACCGATCCCATCTTTAGTTGCATATTATGAGGTGGTAGTCCGTTCAATTCCATCGAATTTAAGAACTCCGTTGGATAGTTGACGACATCATCTTATTTAGTAATGGAATCAATCGATTTGTATGTTATTAATTCACCATCTATATTATTTTGAATCTGGAAATTCATTTCGTTGAAATAAACGTTTTTTGGAGCCAATGGCCAATTTTGAGCAATGTTTGGGAAAACCTCGATGAGTTGTGTCTTTGTTTCAGTAAAGTTACAAAAATTGGTGGATATATCCAGACAATGAGTCGACCGGTATTTTTCCATTACCAATATCTAGCAATAGTTTGGAAAATACTTCTCCAGATTGCTCGTTCTGCAATTCGACTCGCACGTATATATTTAATTTGAGCGTTTTAACGACTTTCCATAAAACGTACAACTTTTGAGGAACTGTTGATCGTGGTATTACTGGTAGTGTTTGGCGAAAATCTCCTGCTAATAAGATCAGTGCACCTCCAAACCGGGTTTGGTTCTTTCGGAAATCTTTCAACATGCGGTCTAATGCTTCCAATGATTTTTTGTGTCGTGCACTCATCCCAAACTATTAAATTGCTCTGTTGCAACACTTTGGTCATCGCAGAATTTCTTGAAAGGTTGCAAGTTGGTGTTTCATTTATTTGCATGTTCAACGGCAACTTGAGTGTGGAAAGAGCTGTTCGACAACCTTCCATCTAAAAATAAAAATCTACCGTAGACACTGGTTCCAATGGTATCAATTCGACTTGACCGCTCGCGTAACACAATCCAGTAGCTTCATTTTTATTAAACTTAAATGCGTTGCAGTATTGGCACACAACGTTCATTTGTCCAATAGCAACGATTAACTGTGAACTGTAATATTATAATTGAATGCAGCTCGATAGGGGTCTGAAGCAACATTTCGATGTTGTTGTTTTCGATTCCATCGATTCTGTTCAACTTCCTTCGCGTTGCTCGACGGTTTGACGTGCTCTTCTATATCTGTGACTTGCAGAATTGTGAGTTCTGCGACTTAACCCTTTACGTCTAATTGCTGCCATTTTTAAGAACGAAAATTCCTTTGTAAATTATAGAAAACTATTGCAGCGCATCATATGATCGAAGTGTTTCGTGTACAAAGCTAGCTTTTCTACTGATAGGTCTCTCTGTCAAAACTAAAACCATTTGTTCACGTTTTTTCAGCCAATATATCGGGGATTCTAGACCCTAAAACCTTCTCCTGACAATAACCAACACAACAACAAAAAGTATTAGCGAAATCGGTCTAGCCGTTCATGCGTGATGCCGGGACCAATGGAAATAAGGATTCATTTTTATATATATAGATGTAATTATTTTAAATGACAAAGAAATTTTGTGTTGCTGAAGCCATTAAAAAAACATATTAAAAAGCTAATATTTAGTATTACAAAAATACGAGTATATTCGAATACATATGTACATACGAGTTATCGACGTCCTTTCTACGCTTGGTCTTTTAATTTATTTAATTTAACTTATACTTATATTTTTAAATTCTTAATACAACACTATATGCAGTAGTATATGTACATGTCTGGCCTTTCGACTTTAACACATTAAAAGCACAACGATGTATTCCTTCCGCGGTCTACACACTTCCATTTAAGGGTTTCAGCTCACATGCAACTAATCTGATTGTAATTGATGCATGCTTGGGGAAGAAGTCCTAACACGCTAAATGTGGAAGGTTATTTTTGATATCGTAAAGGTTACTTGCTACCCTTTTATTGAACGACTGAATAAGAAATAAATGATTTGTAGGCTTTTGTAAATCCACAGTAGACATCATTTTTTTTTAAATTTAATCCAACCAAAAGTTGATTAAAATGGTTTTCAACTGATTGGATCCAACTCATCAATTACTACAGGGATCACCTACAATAGAATATAAGTTTTTAAAAAAAATTTTTCTCACCCCTACCATAACCGTCAATATCGAAATCGTGTGGCATCCCCACTGAAGATACCAGAAAACCAGAAAATTGCAGAATCGTAGACAACGACAATATCCAGAAGGTTGCTGAGTTTTTATTATATCGGTTCATTACTATTTCCAGAATAAGGAAATCAATTTCCCGATGCTGATTCCCCTCGACGTTCTCGCTCTACATTTCTTCCTCGTCCATTCGGGAATGCTAACATAAAAGCTATACTATTTTTCATTTAGTAGAGGATAGACGGATTGCAGGAATATATTGTATTACTTAAGTACATAAGTCATAACATTTCATCAATTTTACCGTATAGCAAAGTGTCATGGCACGTGAACCACGACTCTCACTGCCACGACTCTTATAAAACTGAACACAAATCAGAAAAATGTTGCTTCTCATCTCCCAAAGGTATAACTGAGTTATTGCTTTGATGGATATAAATAATATTTTTATACCCGTACTCAAAAAAGAGTTAAGGGGTATATTAGATTTGTGGTAAAAGTGGATGTGTGCAACGCAGAGAAGGAAACGTTTCCGACCCCATAAAGTATATATATTCTTGATCAGTATCAATAGCCGAGTCGATATAGCCATGTCCGTCTGTCCGTCCGTCTGTCCGTCTTCATGAGCGCCTGGATCTCAGAGACTATAAGAGCTAGGGCAACCAAATTTGGTTTCCAGACTCATGTGATATCACACTGCTACAAGTGTATTTCAAAATTTCGCCCCGCCCCCTTCCGCCCCCGCAAAGGACGAAAATCTGTGGCAGGCACAATTTTGAAGATACGATAAAACTAAAAACGCAGTATTGTAGAGAATGCCCATATCTACCAGATTGCAGAATCTGAATCAGATCGGATTATAATTATAGCCACAAAGAATAAATTAATTTTCAGTTGCTTCCCTCGCCCCCTCCCGCAAGAGAAACGTTACTCTATCTCCTTCTCGCTCGCACACTCTGCCTCGTTCAGTGCGCGAGCAACCCCTAGCGGAAGAGATGTAGAATATGAATGGTACATCTATAATCTACATGTTAGATGTAAAATATACATTGTAGATAACAGATGTAGCAAAAAAATGTAAAATTTTTTTTAAATTTAAAAGATGTAGTGCTTTTTTCACATAACTTAAGTATCTTAGATCTGGTTGATGCAAGTTGACCGTTTATCCATAGTTTTAATGAACAATACCTTAAACGCCGCTTAATTAATGCGTTTATCTAAAACTGAAAAAAATGGCCAATCAAAATTTTTTTTTTTACTTTACAAGAGTTTTAAAAGTCAAAATTAAAAAAAAAAAACAAGCGCGAAAAATGATGAAAGTTGAAGTTGAATTCTTAATATCTTCCAGGCGTTAAGCTGCAGATACAAAGTGTCTGGGTCGGGTTTATAGATTAATTTTTTCAGCATTTGAGAACTACAAAGTTTCTTGCAACCAGATATAAGATACTTAAGTTATGTGAAAAATAAAAGCACTACATCTGAAACAAACCATGAAAAAATATATGTTTTAAAAATTCTTTAAAAAAAAATTAAACAATACAAAAAATCCCGAAATCTATCGGAGTAATTATTTTTATAAAGTATTATTAATAACTATCCATAAGTGGATACAACTCATAAGCTAATCATTTTAATTGAGTTTTATTTTTAGTGCTCAAAAATAACTAAAAACAAAAAATAATTATCCTTAAAATTGAAAATTAAAAAAATGTTGTCGGTTTGAAAAATAATTTACTGTCCCTAGCCTTTTCAGTTTAGTGATGTACCCTGTACATACATTACACATATATTGTGCACATGTATGTATGTACATACATACGAGTATATGAAAAGTAAAGTGACAAGAAAATGTGGCACTTAATCACGATAGTGTAGGTTTATTTCTTCCTTTATTCTTACAGTAAACGAAATAAACTTTACGTACAGATCAATGTGGCATCCAACGAAGAGGCTGAACTGTCTGGAAGTCAGCCGTGGATGCAGTTGTATGATGATTGCTGCCTTTTAGGTCGCCGACACCGAAGCGGCCATTCCAAGCAAACCGCCGGTGTATTTGCGTGTGCTACCAATGTGTGTCTCCCTTAAACATTTTGGTAGCTTACATTTCTTAAGCATTTAATTCATTCATAAGGTGCAACCTGAAAAAATTTAATGTGCTGAAGGTCTGCCTTTCCATTTTTTTTTTCGGATAGATTGGTATGATGTGGGTTAAGATGTTATGGCCATTTGATAGTCGAGGGGGGATTCAAGGGTACACAGACTTCGCCGATGGTAGCCTCTCCCTTGCTGGATAATCTATTGAACTCAGTTGGAATTATGTATTTGAAAAACAGCCTAAATATGTACATTTTAAATGTACAGAATAGCCATGAGATCGGGGAATTATAACAAGTTCTGGGAATATATGAGAAATACAACTTTATTTCTGTCTACACTCTGATTAGCTTTCTCTTAAGCGTGTACAAAGGAAACGAGAATTCAAAATTGAAATACCGGTGGTGTTTTCATTCTTATTTTGGATGAGCAGGAAAACGGGTTTCTGGATGTATTTATGTACATACATAATTGGATTTGAATATTGAGTAGCTATTTGAGCGTTTATTTAATCATTACAAATGAGTTGATGTGTTCGTGCACGCTGTCAGCCTTGCAGGACATGTAAAACATGTATTCATGTACATACACACACATACACTTTTTCATCCGCGGCATCTAAGGGTAAAACTCTTAAGCTACTTAGTGACAATGAAAAATTAAATAAGCCGACCAGTATTTATATCCTCAAAGTCATTTGAATATAGGTATGCAGATAATTATATTTTAAAAATAAAAATATGCAATCTTATATTTTAAAATAGAATAAAAAAAAAACTTTCACACATATTATCCAATAGTAGCGAAACATGTTTTGATGACCTGAAATCTACATACCTATCAATCCAACAAATTTTATTAAACGATTAAATACACCTTATTTGATTCAGAACGTTGGGTTTAGATGATAGTTGACCATTCATAGCCGGGCAAGGAGAACCTCGGAAGCGATCAAAAGGTAGATATGTATATACCAAGCAATACTGACTGTGGAGGAACTGGCTGTCAATGACTCTTACATTCATGGTTACATTCGTATGTGGGATGTTCAGTCACCGCTAAAATATATACATTATGTATTTGGAAATACCCTGAAAAGGATTCTGTTGCAGAAGCTCTTCTAATTATAATAGTCTTTAAACTTCAACGACTAGTTTTATTTCTGTGTACAACTAACATAAATATCTAATGAGTTTTGAGTTCGTTTAACGACTAGCTCTGTTTTTTACTTCACTCATTATTATAATCAGTAGCATAACAAACATACATATGTGGGTGTGCATATGTATATGTATATGTATATATGTATGTACAAATTTTAGGCATAGACCACCTTACCTTAGCTTGCTCTATAGCGATACATACATTGCCTCTTACAAATTTACATACGCATATGTATGTATGTATATACATATGTATGTATGTTTGTAGGTGGTTATAAACATAGAAGGTCTATAAGCTTACGGTTCGTCCATGTGCAAAAGGCAGGACAGGACAGGACCATAAAAAATAAACCCCTTCAGTTGTTGTTAAACAAACTCCTGCGATTTCTATTTCTCATAACAAGCATGGGTCTCACATACTATTTAGAAGCGCACAGATGGTTCTAACTCGAAAGTGGACAGAATTTAACGTTATACAGACTCGTTTAATAATTGCTCAAAGTGCGTGTGGTTTGGGAAAACGGCATGGTGCTTGGGGGTCGTTCGACCATCAACCGTGTCGCTGGGCCTGTCAGTCCGGGTCGTAGTCCTACCGGACAACTTCGGGCCCGTAACGGACCGGCCGCTGGCCCGTTTTCTGACATTTGAAATTTCTGATAGATGCGGTTTACGGAGGCTGGGCTATGGCGCGCTAAGTGTTACACACACACACATACAAACAGATCTGGATGTCCACTCTGTCCAGCACCGCACACCATGGACCTTTTGCATCCTTAACCCCTAAGTGTCCAGAAAAGGGATGAAACGGCTGAAAAATGCTTACGCGGGCTTTGGAAAATTTAGCTACGAATATATTATGCGTACATACACCTACATACAACTCTTACACATACATACATATTTATGTATGTACATGCATATATGTGCATACATACATGCATGGGTCATTTACTTTTGTAAGTATGTAAATGCTGGATACTCTAAACTATACATATATTAAAAATATACATATGTATGCGTAGCTAGTGGTCATCAGGTTGGTATTGGCTTGCAAAGCCTATGAATATCACAAAATAAGGCTATTATGTAGGACGCATACATCCGCTGATAACAGGGCAGATTTGTCTTGCCCATCTTTCAGCAAAAAGGGTATTTTAAGGATACAGGCATACAGGTTAAGGCATTTCCATTCTGTCGCTGCGTTACACTCGTACGACAAAATTAAAAAGAACAATTTAAAACAAAATAAGAAACTCTTAACTATTCACCATAAAATGACAAAAATCAAATGTATGGTCTAAAGATACATATAAGAAAATATATGATCTGACGTTACGTTGGCAAAAACAGGCAAAACAGTTCCTTTTTTGTTGTATTAAATCCACCGAGCCATCTGAAAATTCGGGGTAGTAAAGTTGACAAATATTAGCCGAGATTGGGAAAATTGGAATTCTGTGAATTTTTTTAGATAGTTTGACAGTCAATTGGTTACAATGTTGAATTTAAATCAATTCAGAAAATAATATGGGGAAAGAAATTATATGTAAATCTGTTTTTATTGACTTTTAATGTTATTTTTGGCATCTTAGACTTTTTTGCGGAAATGCACCTATTGAGCTACAGAGCTTTTTCAGTGCCGTATATTTAGGTGTAGAAATATTTATAAATATGTAATTACACAATTTTCTGGATTATATAGTATATGTTTAAAAAACATATATAATTGCTTCATTGGTCTTGCAAGGCGAGTGATGAGATTTTGATGCCAGAATTGTAAGAAAGGCGGTCACGAAATTGGCCCGTGTTCAAACGATGACAAGGAGATCTTATGAGGTTAGGATAATTCGGATTATGTGGCAGCTTTCGCTGAATTTCCGGCGATCAATCGTCCTTCTATCCGAACCAAACAGGTTAATCTTACTATTGTTACAAACATTAAATTTTTTCCAATCGTTAACACTCCTAATTTATTTGATTTTGGGTCAACAGGAGCTTTTTCTGGATTATTTTTAGTGCCATTAGGTCATTTTGCTGGCCAACGACATGTCTCCTGAAGACTCCGCTGTTTGGCTTTAAGTCTAATATCTATACCTACCGACTAAAAAAACTCCCTTCTAATATCTTTTACCATTTTGAACCGATATTCGACGCTCTATCGTTTACGAATACGATCCTACTTTGAAGGTACTTTTGGGTGGTCTTCCTCATCGGGTCGTCGTTTTACCGAACAGCATTTTTCGAAATCCTTAAGAAAATTGTGTGTTTGTGGACAATTGGTCAATTGGTGGTGACCCCAAAGTCCAAATGGCTGACTTCTCAGTTTCAGCTTTTTCCGATATTTTTTACATTTTCAATATTTTGTTGAAAGTTTTTTCTTTTTGAAATGAAAAGAAGTCATCAATTAAGAGCTAAGGAATGTATCTATGCAATACAAATATTTTCCGTCTGACTAAGATGTTTTTGAACTCGTGCCATCGACTTAAAGTTAACTAACATGAGCTACTGTATGTACATATGTAAAATACCAATTAGAGCAAGATTGTGTTGACAGAATTGGTCTCATAACCAAAAATATACAAACCCTGTAAAGGAAGTGTGAGAGAGAGATAATCGCCTTTGTATAGTTTCCTATCAAATCTATTTTAGATGTTATGAAACTTACTAGGAAACTTTACTTTGAAAGTGTATTATACACTTTTTCCAAAATATATTCTATTGTTCCACAGTATCCTCTTCCAATTTTATTAGATCATTAAAAAAGTATTTGACGACTCTCTTCTCTTGAATATTTATTCTATAAAGGAAGAAGATATTATAAGTGGATTATTTTATAAAGTTTAAAATTTCAAGTGTTTTGTATTTTATCCGATGTTGATAAGCACAACATTTGGACTTCATTGATTCTCGACAATTTTTTTTTCCTTTGTGTATATAGTAGAGTGGAGTGGGTGGGTGGGTACTTATGTATTGCATGTAATTTTGGTAGTCAATATTTCCCAACATTTTCAATAAATATATAAATATAAATATATAAATATAAATATAAATAAATCTCAAAACTCGTTTGCTCTTGAAGAGGTTATTATAAAATTTGTTTTGATTTGAACATATAGTATGTATATTCATATATGAAGGAAATTCTCTCCGTTTTAAAGATATCTGCAATACATTTTTTTCCCATTGCTGGATTAGGTAGGTGTTTAGGTACTAAGCTTTTTTTATCACCGTAGTATGCGATATGTTTAGTAAAAATAATTACACAAATGTTTGGGTTATATTATATATGCGGAACGATGGGGTGTTTTAATGAGAGAATTATTGTAACAGGCGGTAACAACCGATGACAATTATTTTTATGTTGGATTAATTGCGTTGCAGTCAGGTCACTGTGCAGCGACGATCTAATTGAAGTATTTCTGCAATGCATTCGAGTCTCCCGCGGACCTCGCGTCAGTTGACGAAAGTCGAGGACCGGCAAGATGTCAATATACATACAGCTGTGGCATAAATGATAGCAATACTAACTAAAACAGGGGCTTTATTTAACGGTTTTAAAACTAATATATAAGCTTTGGGGTGTAATTAAACTAATACGAAAGCAATGGTATGTATTGCAGACTTCAAACGAAAATATTTGAAAAGAGAAATTATTCAGGAATTAAGCCGGCTACAAAAATAGCACTGATTTTCAACACTTCAAGAACTACAAACTTTACAGAAATTTACCAAATCTTCGATTTAAGCAGGTTGCTTTAGTTGTATTCACAGATTTATGTTTTGTAGTAAGTCCTTTGGAAGCAACCACAAGGGCTCAGCGTCTTGTCATGAAAGCTCTCTTCTGGGAAATATTTCTCCACCAATATTGCATGATACCCCAAAGATCAATATTGCTCTTTGGTTTCGTACTAGAAACATAATTTTTAACTTAAGCGCAAAGATTTTTATGGGATCCAAATCTGAGGACTACACATACCAATACATTATATTAAATGCACTGTTCTCGAACCACTTTCGAGATTCCTTGCAGGTTTGTTTCGGATCATTGTCCTGATGGCAGACACCAAACAACGGCATTTCCTATTCTATATAAGCATCATTGTTTTCTAATATATTAACATAGACATGTTGATCCATCATCTATTTGTGCCATGTATTCGACCAGCTCCATAATACGAAAATCATGCCCATGCAATGATAGGGGGTTTTATTCTGCATTAGGTGTCGTCTTACAAAGACCAAGAGGCCAAGAGGTCAAAACAATTTGACTCTCTTCGGACCACATGATGTTTCTTTGGGACATCTCCAGCGCTTTTTGCATGCTGCATTCACTTTGCCCCATGGTTTTCTTTATAATTTACTCGGATTTTTTCTCGGACTTTTGGCAGTTAATTTATGTTCTTGTAAGCAAAAACTAACTTTGCTCATCCTTGGCGATTTTAAAAGATCATTTCTATAGCTCTGTGAACGGTTTATAAGGAATTTGAGAGTAAGCACACTTCTATTAGAGAGGAGACATGTAAACCTAATTTATATTATAGTAGAGGGCAAAATATGTTGGTTAGAGATCATGTTTTGAAACAATAAAGACTGTGGTACCAAACAGTGCTTTTATTTCCGCCGCAGCTGTTAATGGGAGCGTAGGCAGAGGCAAGCAAACAATGTTAAAGATTACATTAAGTGTGTACGCTAGAAAACAGTTCGATTTAGTGTAGGCTTAAGAGATAGTTGGCTTGTGTCTTTGTGATGCCTGTGGCCTCTTAGCCGAACAGTAGAATCAAACCAATTTATCATATAGCTGGCATATGGATAAAACATGCATAGGTAGTTGGGATGAGCGTGGGGAGTGTCCTGCTCTCAGTCCAGTATGCTGTTTGAAAGATATAGATTTAATATTCTACTTAGCTCAAAAAACAAATAAATCTTGAATAGGGGGTGCTAGAAGTTGGTCGGAATACGAATGTATCTACTCTCTGGTTCAAATCGTTTTTTTTTTTGGGAACATATTTAAAATTGAAAAATAAATTGCGCTTTTGTATTAAAGTCTAACCGATTTTTGATGACGGAAACTAAATTTGCCAAGAATACGACTTAAAAGGCAAATCAGCCAGTGTAAAAAACAGTTGTAAAGAGGATGCTGATAACAAAGACTCTGATCTGACTTTGATGTTCGCAAGGACAAAGGAAAAATACACAGCAAGGGGAGACAAAAAACAATAAAAACAAAAAGACACATTGTCACACTGCAAGCATATGGATAGGATGTTAAAATATACTTTTTTGCATATCTATATATATTATATTATATACTATATTATTTAGAAAATAAAATTTAAACCAAAACTTTAAGTAAAAAACCTATATGTTGCTTGTTCAATGTCGAGCGGTCTTTAGTGGTTTTTTTAGTTGGTTTGTTGGTTATAGAAGGAAATAAACCTTACTTTTGCGAATTTCAGAGTGCCTTGAAATAAAAAGAATGACTTTTAGCTGAAAACGTAAAACGTAAAAGTAGGCGAAAGACGGAGAATATTAAAGGAGAAAGAAACTGTCAATAAGTTGGCCACTACAAAGCAAATGGACTTGATCCATTTTCCCCACGTAATAACCGTTTCAATAATATATTATTAATATAAACTAGTATACATCATGAGTGCATTCGTGAGGAATTTAACAGTTACTCCATTTCAGTTGGCAATATATAGTTGTTGTCGACAGAATTGGTTTCTTTTATTAAGCGTTTTTAGAGGTATTTATGATCAAAAGCGGGGAAAAAGTCCAGTCCAACCAGCGGTTTGTGTGCCGCAACTTGCAACGAGAGGACTAGGTTTTTTTTTAATTTTTGACATGTTGAGTGGATTGACTTGACTTACATTACATATAATTCACCTCTTTTAATAGCTATGAGGGTATCATATCATCTTTCCCATCTACGAGTATGTTCAAATATGCATTTTTATTGAGTTTTATACTGATTGCTTGTTAAAATATATAATGTATGATTCTTTTTTTGGTCTGTTACATATTTCATTTGGTTCGGCCTTGCACTTGCTTAAGGAACTACGTATTCCATTTCTGAATTTTCAGATATTTCAACCTCATATATGAGATAAATGAAATACCAGGATTGTTGATTGACCTGATCAATATGTTAGGGGGGATTTGATTTTTAATTTGGAGCGGTTTGTATTATGCAGATGTTAATTGGGACTGAAATTTCCCCCTTCTGTATACATACGTGGATCATTTTTGCTGATGCACCAACGTTATTCATACGCAACCTTTTGTCCAATGCCCAGAAACAGTTTAATATTCAACTGTTAAGTTAATACTTTCAGGACCGGTTTTAAAAGGGGAGAATACAAAAAGCAAATACATCCAAGTCAATTTTTAGTTGTCCTTACCTAGAATGCCTATTATCATTCCCATATTTTGTTAGCATAAAACCTACAATATCGGATTGTTTGTGTCCTTTAAAATGGACAACAACAAAATGGAAAACTTTCTTATTTGTATAACCAGTACTCAAAGAGTAAAAAGGTATATATTAAATTTGTGTGAATTCGTAAATGAGCCATTGGGGTCGAATAGCAACTAGCCCCTATACTAGTCCCTATCCTTGTCCCTATACTGGAGACAAAGCTTAATATTTTCCGCGTACTTGAGTACCAATTAAGTTTATTTCGTTATATGAAGGCCTATCATTATGTACATGGAGGTCTGTCTATCATTTCATAAATTTATATATATTGTATTCAGATCATTATTATTGACAGAATCATTTCTAATTTACCATAACTATCTACCGCCTTACCTTTGTTATCTCTATCCCAGTGTGGCTTAGCAGTAGTGGAGGGTTCATAAATACTCAAAAAGAGTGCACCAACTATTTCTCACCACCGATAACTACATATATTCCAGTAAGACTCGTACTTCCATCTCACCTGACTAACCTACCAGCATTCCCACTTTGAAATAGGGGATTTAGATACTGATTACCTTTCTCATAGTGCCGATTGAAACGGATTCTTACGTATGGTACGCTATAAACCAATTATTTCGGAGATTTTTATATTTTCCTTCACGCACCAAATTCAACCGAATTCTCGGTTCGGAGGTTCCTGAACATACATAAACACACAGATCCCCAAAAACAATGCGCGATTGATTGGTTTTATATGTACATATACGTATGTAGTTCCAAAGGGACGTTGAGAGATCCACAGATTAGGTAATCGTTTGTTTTTCATTAAACTAAGGTATTCCATTTACCATATTTTAAACCGCTAAATATGCATAATTTCTTACAGCAGAGCGTTCACGAAGGAATAGGGCTCTTATTGGAAATATAAATTTGAAGTAAGGAAAGAAGCTGGACACTGCGGGACATCTGGCATTGTTCGCATTTTGTATGCGTGTATATTTGAATTTTCTCTTGGCTGTGCCCAGTATATGGACATACACATATGTACATACATATCACATCTGTTGGGGTGGGGGGGTCACTCTGTATTTGGCTTCATCTACGTACAAGACTTGCTATTCCAGGTCCTGTCAAAACTAAAACGCGCCGTTGCTAGACCCAGACATGCCCAACTTTCGCTCCATACAATATCAGCAATTTCCTTCGTTAGTCATTCGTTTCCTCACATCTGCCCTGTTGTTATGGCTCCCACCGTCCTATGAATTTGGGCTCGTTCCATTAGCCTGTTCACTTTGATGCAGAAGTAGAAACCTCCGCTTCCAACTCCTAGGACGGACTAAAGGCCAGAACAGAGGTGGGGCAGCTCGGACACCGACGTCTGGACTAGCAACCAGAGGACATCTCGACGACGACAGCTTCTAAGCTCACGTATTTTCTGGTGTATGCATGTATATTCTCCAGCACATACACGGTCCAAGCTTCGCCCGAACACACTTAGAGTTGGTGGGCATACATGGACACATAATGTAAATGTCCGCAATTTCTTTTTGGGAATCTCTTAGCTGCCGCTGCGTTCTTGCCATTTAGCTTGAATGTGAGTACATTCCCCTGCTGGCTCTACCAGTTACGCCACAAATCGCACGACGACGGCACAGCAACTTGCGGCGCAGAGTTGTGGAGATGGCTTCTGCCGTTGTTGCCGTCGCCTTCGTCACCACTTTTCCATCATAGCACCCAACCACCTGGCGCCAAAGGCAAGTCGATCGATAATTTCCATAGTTGACCACTGCTGTGTATGCGAATTTTGAAGCGGACATCTACACAAACACAAGCAAACGAAGGAGCCATCCTTTAACCTGTTCCCAATCCCCCACCACCGCCCTATGGACACTCTTACACACACACAAGAACACTCCGCTCACTCTTAGACGTTACAGCGACACACACGAAGCCGTCGTTGCCGTAGCTGAGCCAGAATCAAGCTTGGGAAGCAGTAGCAGCATACACAGCATCTACGTCAATGACGACGACGACGTCGGCCCTGGCCAGCACAAACGGCTTGTGGCTCTGATGGGTGGGGAGGGGGGTAGTGAGTTGGAAATGGTGACGGAGGATGGGCGACGGGGGACGGGAGACGGGACGGGACGGACGTGGGACAGTGGACCGAGGACGGTGGACGTTAGACGTAGGACGGCAACAGCAACAGCAATGGCAACGGTGCTGGTCAGCCCACAAAAAGTAAGGGTCTGGTATGAAGATAAAACGAAGACCAAGGAACGAACTGTTTCTGCAAAATGTTGTTTGCATACGACTTGCGACATGTGAAAAGGATAAGAGTGAATGTATGCGTGTTCTGGTACAGATCTGGGTATGGATATGGTAGGGGGTCTATATGTATATGTAGGTGTAGGTGTATATGTATATGTGTATGTATGTGAAGTTAAGAGTACGGATAGGAAAGCGGACGTTGGCAGCAAATACGTGAGTGGGAGTTCGGCGCGTTTGGGGACCATCGGACTCGTCGTGGGCAATTGCCACGGCCATTGTAGGAGTGTGGAGTGTGGGCTTTGGTCAAGCAACGCTCCGCTGGCGTATACTGGAATAGACGACTTGCTGGTTCGAATGAAGGTTGAGTTGAGTAGAGGTTTTCGTTTGCTAGAGCAACGGCTTTGGTTCTCGAGCTGCGTTGCGAGGGTGTGGGTGGGGTTGGGTGGAGTGGTGTGGTGTGGGGTGGAGTGGAGGGGATGTTTGGTGAGTGGACGCAAAGATGTACGCTAGGCGATTGTAAAATTTCACATTTTAGAGAATTAGACGTTTACTGGGATACAAACACATACATTTAAGAATTTTGGTGTATGTATTCGCTTATACATTAGTGAGTGCCTATGTTCAAACATACTCGTACATAGATAAACGCACACTTATACACGCATATACATAAAAACTTACATACATACATACATATGTATGTGTTTATGCATGTGGGTTTGCTTGTGGGAAAGTTAGATTCACATAAATAAGTAAATGCTTCTGCCTTCAGGTATGTATAAAATATCAAAATGTAGCTTAGACAACGTGCAATTTTCTTACATGTATGTACTATACTATACTATTTACACAAGATTCTCTGAACACGAATTTTTTCGAGTAAATTGTTTTTATATTTTTAATCGCTTCAATAGACCTTCCATACATTCAATCCGGTTCTGGGAGTGTCGTTATTTCCGTAACTTTCCCGAAAATTCTTTTTGTTTTGACCTAATTATACATAACTCAAGTATTTTCAAAAACTGAACATGCTGGACGAAGCGAATGATTCCCCATATTATACACCTATACTAATATGTTATTGAAAAGTTCAACCAGTATACCTCGAATTCAGAGACTTAAAGAAAAATGAAATGCTATCTTTTGTTATGCTCACATAGATCAAGATTTCTCGGAATGCTTAACTGAAAAACGAGTCGGAACGTTCCGAGTTGCGGCTCTGTATCAGTTTTTGGTTTGGTTTCTGTGTTTGTAAAAGGAAAAAGGATTGATTTGTTAGTTTATTATTGGGAAGGGTGGATTTAGAACGAAGGCCAAAGCAGACCGCGAATTTCTTTCTCACTTGGCATGAGAGATGGGAAAAACATAGAGAGAAAGAGGGATCGCTAGTTTTTTTTAGATTGTAAAATACGCAAAGCTAAAATAAACGAGAAGGAACGTGTGAGTCGCTACTGGGGACGCGACTCTACTTATACCCGTACTCAGTCAGTATATACATTTTGGTGCATAATTTTTTTAAATGTTCAAATTAAAAAAAAATTTGACATACTACTTTTTTTTTCTACATTTGTTATCTACATCTACATCTACAATGTATATTTTACATCTAACATGTAGATTATAGATGTACCATTCATATTCTACATCTCTTTCGCTAGGGGTTGCTCGCGCACTGAACGCGGCAGAGTGTGCGAGCGAGAAGGAGATAGAGAAGCGTGGTCGTTGTCAAAAGGGGGCGGGGGAAGCAACTGAAAATTAATTTCTTCATTGTGGCTATAATTATGATCCGATCTGATTCAGATTCGGCAATCTGGTAGATATGGGCATTCTCTACAATACTGCGTTTTTAGTTTTATCGTATCTTCAAAATTGTGCCTGCCACAGATTTTCGTCCTTTGCGGGGGCGGAAGGAGGCGGGCGAAATTCTGAAATACACTTGTAGCAGTGTGATATCACATGAGTCTGGAAACCAAATTTGGTTGCCCTAGCTCTTATAGTCTCTGAGATCCAGGCGCTCATGAAGACGGACAGACGGACAGACGGACGGACAGACGGACATGGCTTAATCGACTCGGCTATTGATGCTGATCAAGAATATATATACTTTATGGGGTCGGAAACGTTTCCTTCTCTGCGTTGCACACATCCACTTTTACCACAAATCTAATATACCCCTTAACTCTTTTTTGAGTACGGGTATAAAAACGATATTACATAGCCGGGCCTGACAGCCATTCCGGCTGACATTCCAGGAGGCCAAAAAATTATGTTATGCATAGATTTTGGTTAAAAACGACGATAGATGACAACACGGCAAAGAAAACAAAACACTGTATCGCACTTACAAAATAATAGAATCAATTTTTATTCTTCAAGTTTTATATATTACTTTATTTGTTTTGTTATTATGTCAATTATATGTGTATTAATATGACCCATAACCCCCATACATAGCAATATCGACTCGGCTATTAAAGCTTATCAAGAATACTTTGTATACTCGTACTTTATGGGGTCTCACAAGCTTACTTTGGGGCACCGAAATTATTGCATTAGAAAACTCTCTGAGGAGGCGTGTTGGACAAAAGTGACAAAAGTTTCAGTGTAAATATTATGTATATTATTCTCATGGCTCAGTAGGAATTGGAATTCGGCACAATGTACAATGCGGCACTGAAGCTTGATATGATATTTTTCGGTCGAGCTTCAACATTGGTCAACATTAGAAGCGTTTCCGATATGAAAAACTAGAAGGAACGTGTGAGTCGCTTCTGGGGACGCGACTCTACTTATACCCGTACGCAGTCAGTAAATACATTTTTGAGCTTATGATTTTTTAGTTGCTGTCACAGACAGACGTCTACTTTTACCACGAATATAATATAACCCTTAACTCTTTTTGAGTACGGTTATAGCAATGTAGCCGCTTTAATATCACCATGTCTGTTAATTTTTAGGTCCGTCTTGATAAGCGATTAGATCTTAGTATCTAAAGCTCTCAAAAATTACGAAACTATTTGACATCCAAAATTGTAAAGATGCCGTAAAACCTGAAACGCAGATACAGAGTAGAATTATCTTGCGATCTGATCATTTTTATAGCAAAAACCTAAAATACAATATCCAGTGGCAGCTTCCTTGCATTCTCTTTCTACCCCTTTCTTTCCAAACGAGTAGTTTATTAGAAGGGGTCGAACTTGCATGACATGCACATACATATATACATGGTCTAAAAGTACAAATTTTTGTAAACTTAAGTCGGGCCCTTAAAAAAGAACCATATCCCACCGACAAATAGTTTTTGCACATTAATTCGTAAATTATATATGTATATATATATTTGTTATACCCGTACTCAAAAAAGAGTTAAGGGGTATATTAGATTTGTGGTAAAAGTGGATGTGTGCAACGCAGAGAATGAATCGTTTCCGACCCCATGAAGTGTATACATTCTTGATCAGCATCAATAGCCGAGTCGATATAGCCGTGTCCGTCTGTCCGTCCGTCCGTCTGTCCGTCTCGATGAGCGCCTGGATCTCAGAGACTATAAAAGCTAGAGCAACCAAATTTTGTTTCCAGAATCATGTGATATCACACTGCTACAAGCGTATTTCAAAATTTCCGCCTCCATAAAGGACGAAAAGTATCGTAGAGAATGCCCATATCTACCAGACTGCCGAATCTGAATCAGATCGGATCATAATTATAGCCAGAATGAAGAAATTTATTTTCTGTTGGTTACCCCGCCCTCCAACAAGAGACATACTACTCTATCTCCTTCTCGTTCGCACACTCTGCCGCGTTCAGTGCGCGAGCAACCCCTAGCGGAGGAGATGTAGAATTTAAATGGTACATCTATAATATACATGTTAGATGTGAAATATACATTGTAGATGTAGATGTAGAAAACAAATGTAGCAAAAAAAAGTAGTATGTCAAATTTTTTTAAAATTTTAACATTTAAAAAAATTATGCACCAAAATGTATATACTGACTGAGTACGGGTATAAGTAGAGTCGCGTCCCCAGAAGCGACTCACACGTTCCTTCTCGTTTTATTTAGTGTTTGACGTGACTCCAGCCGTTTCGACTGGGTACACCCGGTACTCGAAAAGTTAAGGCGTATATTAGAATCGCCAAATAAAAAAGCATTAGCAAAGAGTTGAAGATGAAGCGGAAAGTAGGGCCTAGTCGGGCGGGAAGCGATAAGACTACTGAGGGCAGTGGAATCAACCTCATCACAAGTGCGAACAAAATTGAGAAATCCAGGAAAGTATTGACAACTTTTGTCTGGAAGTTGATATACAGTGCCTGCACCATCAAGTGACTCCTGCGACACCAAGCCGAAGCCTTTTACGCGTGGAACACTGACAGAAAGCAGCCCTTAAAATGCCGAGTTAAAATTTTCTCAAACATTTTAGGAATAGCGAATAACTTAGATGTACCTCTATAATTATTTGCCTCAGACTTGCTTCCTTGCACGTATGATTCCGTTTTGCATATCTTTTATAAATTATATTTATTGATATCAATACAATATAAAGTCTGGTCTGTTGCATAGACAGTTCTCAAGAAAAAATCCGTCTAATTTTGGGTTATTTGCACACTTTAACTTGACTTTAAAAAAATATGTTCCTGAATTACACAGAGATTATTCTTGTATATTTTTTTTGTTCGATAAATAATATAAATATAAATAATAATTTTAGATTCAATTTTTTGTTTTCCTATATTATTATCTGCTATTATATAGATAGTCCTTCCCGATTCCTTTGTGTTTTTGGTAACGTAACGTCACGTTATATCTTATACATATCCTAAAGCCCGTACATTCGATTGTTGTACGTTTGTTTGTGTATTTAGGCCTACCTGATTACTATTAAAATTTAATGTTAATTTTAATGGCCACAAAATACTATATCTATGGTATGCGCGAAATTATTGAGCAAGATCGTCATGTCAGGTATCGAGAAATTGAGGTATCCTTCGGCATGACGACCATTAATAACATTTTCCATGATCGAATAGTGGTAAAAAAAAATGAATCCAAACAATTTAAAATTTTATATATAAAAACGAAACAAAATCAAAATCGACGGTATGGGTGTTTTTAAGCGAAAGAGACTAATTAGGAACTGTTGTAGAGATACTTTCTTCTGAGGTCCAAAATTGCTGTGAGAATGTTAAAATATTTGAAAAAAGGGTTTCATATTCCTGGAGAAATATAAAACCATTTTCAGCCGCCAATGTTGGGTTTTTCATAGTTATGACAGTAACTTAATGAGCAACCTACTTATTACTTAACTCCAATGGTATAATTTCAGTAGCTAAATTGGTAGGATGTTCACGACTAAACATTATCACGAAAAGTGAGACTAAACGAATGGAATGGCCAAGATACTTTCTTAAATAATAAATTGTGGATGAATATTTGAGTCCGAATAAGGTAGAGTCAAAAAATAACTTATAAGCTGGAATCACCCACATCTACCTTATATACCACGATGTGTCATCGGAGGAAATTAATAATCTCCTTAAATACTTTCCCCAAATTCTTAATACATATGTATGTATGTACATAAGTACCCTGATACTGTTTAACTGCCTTTGGTGGCTCCGAAACCGGGCCGTTGGCTCAGTATATACTCGTACATGCACGCAAGTGTAACATTCTAGACATTTTCAAGGTTGTGATTATTTACAACAATCTATGTACATACTTGTATGTACGAATGTGCATACATATGCAAAGCAGCTGAATGTTTGAATATACAGTACATTTCAGATTTACACATTCCCCTTTCTAACTAAGTACCTACTTATGAACCCCGGTGGCGGAAAATCGGGCAGGTGGCATAAATGCAGTTGAATGCAGCTCATTATCATTTAAATACTAATACGCAAGGAGCTGGCCTAATTTGTTGGAATGTGTTTGTTGTTGTTGGCTTGTCTACTTATTTGTTAGCCAAGCAGCCGAGCAAACGTGCTTTACTCGCACTCACACATGTAGGCATGTGTGCACATAGTAGATACTTACATATACAATCGTACATATGAAGCATAATAGGGATATAAAAGCATAAATAATTATAATGCACATTATAACGTCTAGCCATATAGCACAGTTTGCTTTCTTGGTGCCTCCTATGTACTTACATGAAGCCTCAATTATAGTAAATACTTGGGAGCGAATGCAAATAAATAAACTCAAATAGCCGTACTATGCATGGCCGTGAGAGTGAGCCGTAACCCAATCATCTGTTTGAATGTCTAATTAAATGTTGTAATATTTACGAGCCTAGTTATTTCTCTCTTCTGTGTATTTTTTTTAGACTTCAACTTACAGGTGGTTTTAAGAGTGTTTCTGTTGACAAACTAGTCACTAATTTATAAATGAAATGCTCGCACTTCAGCCAATTGTTACACTAGCCTTCTGTATTGAATTAGACCCTTTTTTGTGGTCAGCCTAAACGTCCTTGAGGATAGATTTATTGGTCGAACTTTGGATTCGATTCGGCTTTTTAAGCGTACAAAGTTATACATACAGCATCTGCATAATGTCTGTAACTTAAGAGCACCGAGTAAAAAAAAAGGACACAACAAATCGCTTTGCTTTCCAATGTTCTGCCAAATGTACATACATATGTAGGTACATATAATGTTTTTTTATATTTTTTTGTAGGTTTCAAAGAACAATTGAAAGAAAGTGAAAGTTGTTTTTTCATTCCATGTAGGTAGGTGTCTCGCCGGTCATACCATATATGTATGTATGTACATATGTATGTATGTAGCTTCATTCATATAAAAGTATTGCCAACTAACTATAGATAAAGAAGACCATACATTCGATCCAGGAAGTATGTACATATGCATGTATAAGCGTTTGTGCATACACTGCTGTCTGAGCATGTTCATATGTACATACATACATATGTATGTATGTGCATGTGTATATGCAGCAATAAAAATGTTGGACTTCAGTTCTTGCTTCGCACCAAGCCAAAAGCGAATAGTGAACGACCCCAAAAGGATGCCTGAAAATGGGACTGGGACAAAACCACATCTTTGTAACCTACTGCTAGTGTTTATGTGAGCTTCATGCTGGAAAAATAATGTGATTCATGTCCTTGAATCATAAAACCAATTTTTTTGCTCGTCTGTTTACGTGTGCTCTTTTACCATTTTTTTTTTCTTTGCTTGTTTGCAGTCTTTTGAGCAGACGTCGACTATATAAAAATATATGTGTATTTCATGACATATGTATGTATGTATGGATGTAAGTATATATTCTTAGCTGAGTGCGGGGCTTCTTGGTCTGCTCAATGCCAGACATCTGGCTTTGGCTACTGGATCTCGGCTAGACGAAGCCGCCAATATCCTTTTAGGTGATTCAATGACAGTCGAACGTCCAAGCATGTACGAGTGGCTGGCTCACTCTACAAACGTAGATATGTATGAAATTATGCATATGTATGTGCATATGTATGGTAAGTACATACAGTGTGTTGCCCGGTTGACTGGATAAAAAAGGCTACTTTTATATTTGGTTTTATATTCAATTCACATGCTCCCAGCAGCTCTAACAGTTCTTAATGTTTCCCGCCCAGAAATTGGGACCCACGCACACATATGCACATACATAGCCACAAATGTAAATATGTAGGTACTATCTGTTGCTCCTCTACAAAGTTACACTTACATACTTATGTAAACCAAATTTTTGATGAGTTTTATATGCTTGGAGTAATGTTCCCTTTTAATTTTATAAATAATATTTTATTATCTTTGTATTAGCATCGCATTTAAAAGATATGTATTAATGAAAATATGTCGCCGAAGCTTGTCACTACATTTATACCTAATATTTTTCAACCTGGACTTTTTAAGAGTTAGTACTGTTATTGTACCATACATATTCACAGCCCTACATGAATATAAATATAAATGTATTTATATAGACGTATAATGAGATGTGCATACAAACATTCATGTACATACATGTACATATATTTACATACATTTATATATAAGTGTGTTTCAATGTGTGCGCCTTTGTAGGGGGTGGTGGGTGGTGTGGTGCAGAATGCTGTGCCACACTCTGCTCTGAGTTTTTATTTCGATTTTTTCCGTGTATAGCCGAACATGAAAGACCTTAGGGTAGGTCAGTGCCAGACTACTTAAAGAAAATTTCTTATTTCTTGCTTTATTTAATGCGAATGCCAGCTCTTAACTTCTGTGAAAGAAACTTTTTCAAGGCCATCCGGAAAGAAAATAGTGAAAGTCGCGACGGTACATACATATGTACATATGTATGTATGTACATGCGTCGACTTAGAACCTGAGTTAGAAGCATATGTATATTTGTACATATTTGTGCACATAAGTATGTATGTATATACATACACACATTCCATTTGCTAAAAGCCAAAATTAAAAAAATAAGTACACACCCATCTATGTCTTCGAACCTCTTTCTCACTATGAAGTAAATTAAGTACAGCTTAAAAGAATCAGCGTGTCTACATTTTTAGTTTAAACGGCAATATGTTTTTCTTACGAACAAATACTAGAATTGATGGCTCTTCACTTGAGACAATAACCTTTCTTGATGAACTTAGTGTTAAACTAGACCCCCGCCAAAGTTAAAGGCTCTTGTGTATGGTGCCCCCAGTACAGTACAAAGTACACCAGGACAGTATAGAATCAGTCCAGAAAAACTTTTTACTTTTTGCTCTGCGTGGCCTTAATAAACCTTCCTGCTTTAGTTAGTCGTAGAAAATGCATGGTGACAACATGACTTGTTGAGCCACATAAACTTCACGATTCCTATTAGAACCCTTAGAAACTTTATTCCTTTGTTCCTTTCAGTTTGTAGATCGAATTATTTATTGCATGAACCGTTTAGGGTCTTGTGCTCGTATTATAATTCCCCTTATCATATAATATCCAATACTAGTTCCCTTCCTCTTCTTTAATCACTAATACTAACATATGTACCTTTCCCGTAATAAGTACTATCTCTTAGCTATCTGTGCATGTTTAGCTCTTTGAGTTGCGTTTAGATCGAATTTTAGTCTAACACCTATCTTTCCTGAATGCTCGCGTCATGCGGCACCGCCCCTCGGTCGGTTGGGCAGAAGGAGGGCTGCGTTTCTGCCTGGGTTGCGCACGTCACAGGCTTCGGCTTGGTGTCACATGAGCCACTTGAGGCGCAGTCGTTGCATTTCAACGTCCATTTTACATTCAACTTTTTCCGAAAGGACAACATTTTTCGTTACTGGATCTTTTCAATGGCGTAAATGAGTTCGAGTTTTTTATTTGTGGTTCGTGCATAACCATATATGTACATGTTTATACTATAAACGCAGAAAAAACGACTAAATATCAAATATTAATATGTACATACGCAAATTTATTTTTGATAAAGCATCATGGTCGTCGAATCACCATCGGGGAAGCTGTAAGCATTTGTCCAGTGCTTGGCAGTAAGCAAAAACAGCTTGTCCCTGAACTGGTATGCTACCATAGCGTGCTCCGAATCGTCGGGTTCGGGTGCCAGATGCGCTTACTAAAACGAACCTGTCGACAAGATGCAGTTTTTGATAGAACACTGCATGATCTGCAAGAGAAAATTACAGGAAACTAGTTGGGCAGTGTTATGAGTAGGGCTTCTCCACACTCCTCGCACGACCCCAAGCCCGATGGACTGGTCAAGGGGCCCCAATGACCCATAGAACTGTCGGGCGGTTCCAAAATGGAACCATGATCCACTGCTGCTGCCGCCACCTCAGTCCTTCGCATGGGATGGACTCGTACTCTGATCGCCTCAACTGGCAACTCACACAACAAAAGAAAATGTTTGCTGCAATGATTTTCAACTAAATTTTGATTCAATTATTCTATATTTTGATGCTCAATATATCTTGAAATACATACGCATGTCCATAGTATTTTTATAAAGATGTTAAAAATGTTTATATAACATTGTCGCTCACCAACATTCTCGCTGCGCTGTTGGTGTGTAGTCTTGTAATTAAATACTGTGTTCAGCGAACGCCAAGGACTCGCATCTCGTTAAGCAGACAATGACAACTGAGCTCAGTCCCGTTACGGTCAGTGGCGCCAAATTAAGCACACAATTTGGAGGCATGCTGGTTTTAATCGAAACTCGATATTTTGTCGCTTCCTGAGGCCGTAAGGTAATTAGCTTACGCTTGATTTGCTGGCGCTCCTGAACTGTGAAACGACGGACCCACCACCTGATCCCATATTCATCCACATGCATACATACATACTCTTACTTGTGCTATCTATTTGTTATCTTCTATTGGGATGAGTAAAAAAAGGGAACCGAAACGAAATTAAAAGCACAAGAAGCAAAAAGAAGTAACAAACATTTATATTTTAATAGTGCCACTTAATATGAAACCTCGTGGAGCCACAACATCACGCTCCATTTGTTCGAGCCCAGCGCAGACTACGAGCACAGAGCGTACAAGCATGAAAAGGACCAGGAGCGCACTCCTTTCCTTCAGACTCGTTTACTTGTTGATTTTTATTAAATGTTGTAATAAAATAACAGTTAAGTTGTTACTTTGAGTGGAGTAACAAATAAAAAGACCGTTTCGGCACTTTCACTGGCGACATCTGTAGAAGAGAGTAAAGAATTGGAAAACCATACACAAGCAAAAAGACAGCATCGGCGATTCAGAGCGTCCCCCAATGTATGTACATAAATCCTTAAAGTTAGACGCGAAATAAACATAAAATATCTCCCAAGCCAACCTTTGGACTATGGATTATGGCCTAACTGTTTTCCCTGATTTTGGGTTGTGGAAGGTACCCAAGTGCCATTCGAATATGATGAACGGATGCACACTTTTAAATATGTACGTATGTATATGTAATGTATATGTATATGCATCTACGAGTATGTATGTACAGATGTATATTACACGTGGCTAGGGACCTATTCGTCCAGCGAGCCTGCCTGCCGTCTGGACAACCATCTTTGCCTGGAGCTGGAGCATTGGATGTGAATGTCGCATAAGCAATTTCTGTCCTCTGTCCACCGCTCCGACAAAATCCCTCTCTATCCGCATTGAGACAGCCGCGGCCGTTCCAAATGACATACCAACCCGCTCACTCATTCGACCAACAACCTTTTGATGTGTCCATGTGTGTGTGTGTGTGTGTGTGTGTGTGTGTGTGGGAACTGGAGTGGGATACTTGGCTACGGAACGGCTGAAAAGACGAGCTAGGATGAATATTTCCGCTGAATGCTTCACAAATGCAGAGCATTCACCCATTCCTTTAGTCATCGTCATCTCTTAGTCGTTGGAGTCGTCGTTGTCGTTGTCGTGGAGGCAGCGTCCAATGCAAGAGTAAGGGATGAGAATGAACGGGCAGTGGGAATTCGTTGTCACCAACCAACGTTGAAGGAACTACGCCAGGAACTAGAGAACTCTACGCCAAACATTACCAACGCCAGTGTCACATTGCTTGCCCATTGCCTTGGCTTGGTTCAACAACTAAGCAGCCGACTGTATGAACGGCGTCGTCGTCGATGCTCCTTCCAGCATGTTGTCGTGTCGCAAGTACTGCCTCCACTTTCATCTCAAACTATGCGTTCTGTTCTGCCCATGTTCGCCTTGGCATCTGCCGCCCCAAAACCCATTGAGGCAGGGGCAGGGTTCGTTGCCCAGCGGTGGAACTCTCTAGTCCAGGCGCGTGTCCATCATGCTGCCTTTGGTGCCACCGCATCCATCGCCCAACCACCTGACACCAAAAACAAGTCGATCGATAATTTCCATAGCTGACCGCTGCTGTATATGCGAATTTAGATGCGGACATTAATACAAACACAAACATCGCAGCATACGGGCATACGTTTTCGTACGTTTGTGTATATATGTATGTATGTATGTTCGGACATTGAGCGGGATGCAAGAAGCACAGGAAAGAAGGCACTGGCGACGAAGGCCGAGAGTACGAAGGAAGGCCAACGAAGTTGAGCAGCAAGAACCTCCAGACAGTAGCTATGTAAAATATTGTTTGCATACGGCTTGCGATTGCTTGCTACATCGGAGGCCATGCTAAGGCTGATGAGGAAGAGGATGATGGGTCCAGTCCGGTCCGGTCCGCCCGGACAGTTGTGCGGTGGAGGAAGGGAAGCTGCGCGAAACGAAGGAACGAGATGGTGAAAATTCGACTTTTCAAGTTGCTATGGCCAGCTTGCATATAGCAGCAGCGTGCGGGTATGGTAGTGGGTGGCTAAATTAATACACAAACACACATGCAACTGGAGAGAGAAAGAGCTAGAAATTAAAGAGGGTGAGGAGACGGTTGGTGGAAGCAAAAATGTTCTATAGGATGTATGTATGTGCGAAAGTTGGCTATTTCACGAATGCCGCCGACGTCGCAATTGACCAGGACTGTAGAAGGGAGTGCATCCTTTGAGAATCCCCTGTCCCATTCGGCTACTTGAGTCTCGGGAGGAAGCATTTGCATATGCGAGAATGATGTACATTTGTATTTTATATAAGCAGAGAAACGTGTAAAATACCACCTTAAGAATAAAAATGATATATATGTAAAATATCCAAAATATTTGAGATTTATACTTTTGAGGCAATATTTAAAATATATTTACAACACCATAAAGTATTCAAATTCTTGATCAGCTTGTGTACTACAACTACCAATCTCTTAGGGTAGGATCACCATGTCTAATTTTTGTACTAAACATATTTCAACCCATTCGGATGGCTAAATACACGATTTGGGAGCATCAATGCTTTGAGCAAGCTGAGAAGAGGTAACCAGCATTCGTTGTAGTAACAAGGACAAAGTAGGAGCTACCGCATCAGATTTTGCACTTGAGCGGAAGCTCGACTGTATGCTTATGTATCAAGACTGCATTCGAGTCATCTGACTAGCAGGCCAGGGTTTTGAGATACAAATGTACAAGAACTATGTATCAGAATATTTACATACGTGTGTATATGTGTGTATGCTTGCACACATACATATGTATGCACTTATTCTGAAGACTTTCAAAAGCTGGACATTAGAATTAGAACGAGAACGAACACAAGCGCATGTCTTCTCTGGAATATGCATTTTGTATATAACTTTTCTTTCCTAATACATATTCAACATACTACACACACGCACACACTTAAGTTGAAGAAATTGCGCGTGCACCCATATATATATAGATATACATACACATACACATACATATATACATATGTATGTAAGTAAGTCTGAGGAAGTTTTAAAGTATTACGTGCGCAACGACATATTCATTTACATATTGTACGATATACACAAAATTTTTGGTTTATATGCATACTTATTTATGAAATAGCAAACTGCTCCTCCCAATTTAATCAGTCGCATTTTTCTATACCATAGTAATACCATGTCGTAAAAACAATCGATCTACAGTAGTATACCGCGAAGCCAGTCTTCATTAGACTACCATTATTGTACATATTTATATGTATGTATATATATTTATTAACACAAAAATATATCTGTGGGCTTAATAAAAAACAGTAACAAAATACAAATTTTTGTTGTTGAAATAAGTCCACCAATCCACTCGTTCTCTAATTGTTTTTTGCATAAATCTAATTTTTAAATTCTGCAGTTTTAAATCCTGATTTATTATTACCATACAATTAACATACATACGAAATATACAAATTGTAACCTTTGGGATCACACTAATTTGCTAGAGCATTTTGTTCTGGCTTCTTTTTTTTAAATTTCTTTGAAGGTTTTTCAGAGGTAAGCTTACGTTTTTTCATATATGTAACTTGATTATGCTAAGCATACATAGCTCTGAGAAACTTTTCAATTCTGAAAAGCTATTTAATGTTCCAAAGCCCCTGGAAGCATACAAAACAAAAATCATATTTTCAAAATTTTTGTATCGAAAATTTACTTAAAAACTTGGGAAACATTTAAACAATGTTGTCAAATGATTGTTGTGTGTGTGTCGTGTTTTTCCGGTGTATGGCTGTGTTTCGAGGAATACTTTTAAATATTCCATGGCACAGAATTGCAATCGTATATTGCATCGTATTATAACATAACAAAATAGTTTATATTTTCCCCCCAGCAAATACACCTAATATATTAAAATTTAATCCCCAAAAGCGCAGCATGGATTTGAAACAAAATCCCTTTATTAAGGATTTACAGAATCAAAATTGAAATGCAGACGAAAATAAATCAGTTATTCTGTTACAAAGCAACTTATTCGAACATCTGAGTTATGAGTGTAGGAATAAACTGATAAACATATATACATACATACATACATATGTAATGAGTTGTATGAGACCAATGAGTTCTCCTATTTTAACTTTGGTTGCATTATGGTCGAAAATCATTTGGTATGTATTGTCTTCATTGGTATTCCCATCCCCTTTTCTGGAGTTTCCGACCCCATATTCTACATTTATTCTGTGTGTGCGTTAATATCAGCTCAAGCAACTGGTTTTGGGGCAGATACCTAAATACATATGTACCTCGGTATCACACTGAATCCAGTTCGAATAAATCTTTTGCTACACCCTGTTCCACACCCTCAGTTCGTGAAATTTAGTTTAATCCACATAAGAGTGTAGAGCAAAAGAGCAAATTCACACAGATTAATAATATCCAATTGCTGTATTGCAGGATAGTAATTTACAGATATTACATTGTCCTCATTGTTCGGATGCTGTGTTTCATTGCAAATTAGCCATAAATAAGCCAAAAAGAGAAAAAAATGAATTAACTGGCATCATATTCACTTTCAGTGTTTCCCTCAATAAGAACACTTTCCCTCTTAGCTTTATAAAAAGCCGAGTGACATAACCATAAACCAATGGCAACACACGAGTATCCAGACATTATTATTATTGCTCATTATCATTAAATTAGGAGGACATGCTGTTTAACCCACTGCCTGTGGCACTTTGTGGCACATATATGTATGTACATACTTATGTGTGCAGACACACATGCCCATACACATAAATATGTACATATGTCGGTCAGTAAAATCATAAATAAACATTCGTTGCCATTATGCTCGTAATGAGATGAAAGTCAATGTCAATGCAACTTACTCACACCTGCATACATAGGTATAAGGACAACAATAGTTTGAGTGGATTATGTACAACTGTTTCTGCTGCGTGAGCTATATTATGGCAAACCAATGTTAGGGGAAGGGTTGATGGAGCGGATAATCAGGGTAACTTATCCCTCAATTAGAGAGTATGGAGATATATTCCTCATCATATACATACATATGTACTTAAGAACATAAAACCTTGACTGTTTTGATTTGACCTTATTAAGTAAGTGTTGGGCTTATACTCGTATGGGCAAGCAGATATTAGTAGCCAAAACCTTTTTTCTCGCATATTTTGTTTAAGTGAAACCTAATTGAAAACTAATTTGCTCACACGCCCAACGTGTGGGAAATAAAACGCGAATTACATGCGAATGGCCACAACATGGGTAATAAAACATTGGAATCAGTTTGCTTGCCGTCTTAAGGAACAAGAGCAGCCACATCATGGCTAATAAAAATTTATTGACGCCAGGACAGGCTCATGACTAGAGCTGGGATATAAATAAAATGGGTCGTAAAAGGACTTTATGCTGCAGTAAACACGTCATCAACATATCAACTGTGCACAGATAAGCAGTAACCGTATCAACTTTACCAAGTTGGGGGCAATTAGAGTCATAAAGTGAGACTCAGAACGCGGAAAAGGCGTGCGTCCTCGGGAACGTGATACATATTATCACTTGATGAAAATGATTTCAACGATAACAATCAAGAACTCCAGGTGGACAGATTTGCTGTTTGATTAAGCCATGATTTGGACAGGAGCAGCTTGGACTGCTCAAAAATAACATGAAAGAAAAACTACAAGTGCAAACTTTGAGGCCAAAATCGCGACCTATGTATCTCTTTTACTTTGTTTAAGTACATACATATGTACATACATATGTACATTCATAAATACAAATGATGCCAGTCTGACTTATTGATCCGATTTTTACTCTTTTTGGTTGACTTTCTCATTTAATTTGTCCTTTAAATATATTTTCAGTGTGTTGATTTGATAGCTGAAATTTACACCTGATCTTCCGGAAATAATTAAATCAAAAAATTAATATGTATTGTAAGTTTCATATGCTAATGTAAATGATTAAATTGCAATGTACATATGCACATATGTGTGTCCAGAACTGAGTAACGTGGCTCGCAACGTCCAGACTGATTTTGAGTTACTTTCGGTGTAAGAAATTTGAGCTTGAGTAAAATCAACAGGGGGGGGTTGATTAAGACAAGACGACCGTGTCGGTACTCCAATATTCCGATGCTTACAAATTTATAATGTTTTTGGAAGAAAAGGGAGTGTTTGTCCTGGCGTTTGTTTTATAGGCTGGAGACTCGGACTGAAACTCGGAGGCTGATTCTCGGATATTGATTCTGAAACATACATACAGGACACAAACTTGACGAACCTAAAAATAAAACTAAAAACTAATAATCTAACCACGAAGGTGGGAATTACATTATGTTATACTTGGGTATTTTTCAATTTGAGATAAAATGTCTAACAGTTCTCTTCAAGTATAGTTGTATTTCCAGAAAGATGTATTAAAGGAAAATACAAAATATTTTACGTCGTGCAGGACGTCGCTCAAATCATTGAAGTGAATTCACACCATTTTTCAGGGTCCATATCTTTGTCCGGGGAAAGCCCATACACATATGTACATATTTATGTATGTCTGCCGCCCTCACTCACGTTTAGTTCAGGCATACCATACCATACCATACCCCACTTAACAGTCCAGCGACCCCGCCGCTGCTCCTGACACGTTCACTGTCCGTTGCGTTGCCGTCCCGTCCGTTGGAATACAAAATAAATATCCAATATATGCCCACGTGGGTGTGTATCCTGTTTGTGGCATATACGCGTATAATAAGTGGAATAGAAAAATAAATGCGCCGAGATAAAAGTTGTCCCACTCCTGCGTGTCTAAAACATCGCTCAATTCATCGCGGCACAGCGACATGTCAGCAACGAAGGAAGCAGCAAACAATAACAAGAACAGCGGCGCGGCGGTATAACCAACTTGGACCACGACGGTGGTCGTTGGCGACAAAGGACCACTTCCAAGCTTCCCATCATACAAAACGGACGCGTCACGAAGCACGTTGAAATATTGAAGGAAGGACATTTAGGAATAAAATGAAAGGATCGGAGAGTAACCCCAGCCTCTTTTACCATCCCCATTCGTGTATCCTCATCCTCATCCGCACACACATGGGCACAGTCCAAACCCGTGTGCGAACCGGCTTGCAAAACCCTCACGCTTCTCCCACCACCGGCACATGTCCTATTTGCTTCAGCAAGAACCCACTTACACATATAAACGACTGCATGTGTGTATACTTCGCGTAAATAGGGAAAGTCCTTGACTACGCGATGTGAATGATGCTGATAAAATACAAATTCTTGGGACCGCGGCGTTGTCCGCTAGTGTATTTACACAACTGTACTTATACTCAGCCGGACCACGGCCGAGTCCGAAGCAGAAGTTCCACCACCGCGGTAGACACCATGGGCCATGGCATGGCTCACAACTTGGCGAACACATTGACCGGGCGCTATTACAGTGTCTCGCGACTCGGGAATGGAAAAGACACAGAAAAAAATTTGTGAGCTGTTTGTTATATTTTTAGCTTTTTTTATAAAAATGATTTAAATAATTTAAATTTAAAAACTTGTCTTAAATTGTTTCTTACATTTTTGCAGGATAACGTGGTATACATATGTACATATCATATAACCGGATTTGTATTATTTTATGTTCAATATACAATTTATGAATTTAGTTGAGTGTGTTGAGTTTGTTTTGTCGTTGTTAGGAAAAATAAAAATGATACAAAATATTTTCAGTGTAGGAAATCTTCTTGTCCAGTTAGAGCAAAAGTCTGCGACGAAATTACGCCACATGTGTTCATGCCATGAGCAAATTTTCAACGAACGCCGGTAGTCGGACAAGGGACGGTACTTTCATCTTAGGACGATTCTTCCAAGGGACGAACCCAATTTCGCCATCCCGTCATTGGAAGGAGGGTGTCACGGACAGCATATAAGTTGGGTGTATGTATGCGTGGGTCTTGAACGATTGTGTGAGAGCTTTCTGTGGTATGAGTATTGGGCTAAATGGACAGCCGCCCAGGCCAGCTCATACAAGCGCATACCGTACACGTGGGTGGGTGGGGGCTTTATGTAGGTTTGTATGTTTAGGCGTATGTATGTATGAGTTCTGTTGATACTACTGCCTCCAACCACGTATGTATGGCTTGTGTGCCCTAGGCGGGGAACTATGCTCGAACACAGCCACTTTGTCCAATATTCAAACGGTCACTTTTTGAAACGAAGTTTTCTCACAACCCACACGCCCTTAGCGACGTTGTTCGCGTAGTCACAATGACTTCTATTCCGTTAAATCGGCATTCACTTTTTGGGATAGTACATATTCTAACTATTGATCAAGTTTGAACGTCCCGTGAAGCAGTTAAAAAACAACCAGAAACAGTTTCACAGTTCTTCACAGTCTGAGAGTTCTTCTAAGGTCTCAATATAAAGCCTTTCAGAACGTGCCAAAAGCGACTCAATACTTGACATTTCAGTAATGTCCTCCTAGAAGACATAAAACAAAAACGGAAATCACAGAATATTCATATCTACCAGACTCAAGATTCACTTTAAGATCGGATCAATATTATAGATCATTCTTGTGGCCGAGACATGCTTTTTGCACATACGTATGTATGTATAATGTACATTTAATATAACCATATGAACTTCCAAATAATATTTTCATCAGAATTGGATCACTCTGGAATAACTTCTGAGTCTTATGAGTTAAGTATAGCCCGGAGTTACTTGTGTTATTACGTTTTTTTGTGTATGACAGGTTCGACGCTTCAATAATAATAAATAAATAATAAATTGGAAGAAACAGTGAATGTGAGTGACAAATTAAACTGCACGTAAGGGTCATCTGAGAAGGTAAATACAAGGATATAATTTGAATAACCTTCAAGTATATTCAAATTGAACAGAACTTTTCAACGGATCAGAAGGAAGAACCTCCGACTGAATATAACCAACTAAATTTTGTTTCCACCACCCACAACGGACAAAAATCTGTGGCGTCCACAATTTTGAAGATACGAGAAAACGCCGAATCTAGATCAGATCGGATTATTATTTTAGCCAGAATGAAGAAATTAATTTTCAGTTGCTAACCTACCCCATTCCTGCGCTGCAGCGCTTCTCATTCTCTTTCTCGCTCGCACACACTCTGCCTCGTGCAGTTTGTGTTGTGTGCGCCTTTTGGCGGAGGAGATGTATTATCTACATTGTTGATGTAGATTACAGATGTAGCAAACAAATTTCAGTAAATAAAATATTTAAAATACATATACATATGTATAAATGTTTTCATATATGCAACTGAGTACGGTGGAAAAGATTTCGTATGCAACAATTTCAATTTCATTTATAAATTGGAGGATCGGTAGGGATGGAAGTTTGCCAACACAGGTGTTTATTTGATTAAGCTAATGATTAATTTGTAAACGTTCGTACAAAAAATGTTTTTATTTTTACTTTGATTCATCTGAGTTCCGTCCGTCATTCTTTTTTATATTAAGCCTCGGATCTTTGAGTAACGCACTCTTAACTTCTTCATATTTTTTTTGGGATTCTTCGTGGGTGAGCGTCAAGCGCTGTTGGACCATGCGCTTGTTCAGCTCTAATTCTTTTGACTGCTGAACCAGGCGCTTGTAGTCGTAGTTATCAAATTGATTTTCAAATTTGTTTAGGAATCGATTGAGCGACTTTGATTCACATGTAAGCTACAAATATTGAATAATAAAAAAGGTTTTAATGTAATTAAATCAAATCTTACATCTTCATAGTTTCTTTGTAAATTATTGAGCAGGCTCACAAAGCGGGATTTTAAATCATTAAGGCACGCATTATAAGCGCACAATGCTTGCTCGGAAGTCATCTTTTCCTGATGCTTGTACGGTACTAAATATGGAGCCAAAAAATCAGCTGGCTTGCTGGCGATTTCCCGTTTAAGTTCCTCTTCCTCGGCAAACTGCAAATACAAACATTTTGAAATCGATGATTTGTATTCACTAATTAATGCAATATGCGAAATATGAATGTGAAAATGCAGGTATGTATGTACCTGCATCATTCTTATAGCTCTAGCCGCTCCATTTCGAAGAGGATCAAATATTCGAAACTTCAACTTTGGTTCAGATTTTTCTAATTTTCGCAAGTCAAAGATGTTAAGGATGTCCTCCTGCATTTTTTCAAACTGTTTTCTGATCTGATCCTCGCACTGAAGCTGCTCCCGTAATAATCTGTACAATTCTAAATTAGTGCGAGTGGGATCCAGCGGATTTGCCTGTAGCGGGTACAAGGAAGATACGGATATGTACATGAAGGGGCTGTCTAGGGACTTACCTTATATATCTTGGTAAGTTTTTCATCATATATTAGTTCTTTGCCATAGTCAGGTTTAGGTGGTTTCGTAAATTCCACTGTTGAAGCGGTAAGTGCTCCAAAAGTGTAATGAAATTTCAAAATAATTTTGTTGAGTTGAAAAAGAAATATACGAGTGGCAATATCGTTTGTGCCAACATCATGTGCACTCCGACGATGAAATTTTTCTGTAACTTTCTGTTAAAATATATTTATTAGAAATACATGCATAGATTGTATCAAAATACACTTTACTTTAAGTACGGATCCAGTTATATTGAATTCAAACTCCTTATACCAGCACTTATCACAACGACCTTTGTAGTTGAGAATAGTCACTCCTGGCTTCACAATCAAACATTCCAACGAGTCTAGTCTGGAGCTCGAATAGAAATACAATTTTCGTTGTAGTGTGGGATCAGAAAAATATTCCATTGCTGAAATAATACCAATGATTATTATAAATTGAAAATATAATAACTAGATTATTACTAACATTTTAAACTGTCGTTACGACCTTTGCCAAATATCTCTTCATATTTATCGATTGCGTAGGTGTATTTCAAGTGGCGCATCAGGTCAAAGCGGTTCTCAAAGTATTCATATCGAACGCGTGGATCTGTGCATTCGTTATCATTAAAAATCGTAAGCTGCATCACTTTTCCATCGCGTTGGGAGTAGGGCGCATAGCGCTCGTGTATTGAACCTCTGTATTGAACCTTCTTCTCAGAGTTCGGGAAACGCTGCTCATAGTCTGCTAATCCAATATGGAGCCTGTTCACCCAAGTGCATATTGCATCCAAATGTTTTTCGTCATTTATATCATGATCTTCTCCAGCTATATTTTCATCGGAAGCTACCTTATAGGTGCGCATCTCAGGCGGCTCGCCTGGGAGCATATGCTCCCAGTCATTAGTGTCTCGCAGATCCCAACGTATGTCGCCGACTCTTTGATATCTTTGTTTATTTACATAGTAGTTGTGCTGATTCCAAATGGTATCGACTAAAATGTATTCCTTGCATCCGGTTTCACATATAAAGCCTGTAGAAGGCTCAATAAAAACTCCCGTCGGGGCCGCCTCTACAACATCACCATTCACATCTGTGTAAGTGATTCGTGGTTTTACGCTCCAAGGCGCATTATTAATTATAACAACCCAGGCATGGCTGCGACGATAGTGATAGCGGTCCACAGCTAAAAGTTCAAGATCCTTTCCAAAGATACATGTACATATTTGGTCATTAATTTTTAATTTTATTGTCTCCATTTACCTCCATTTGTTTTCGCACAAGTTCCTCCTCAATTCGCTTTTCTTCCTCTGCCTTTTGCCTGTGAACCTCTGCCATTTCTTCATCAAGATGACTTTCCAAGTCCGGCAATCCTCGTAATTTATACTTTTGACCAGGTTTTTCCGGGGTTGGGATTATATCATCAGTTTCAACTTCCAAAATCGGAAATGGATATGGAACATCAATTTGATCATTAATCACCACCTCCTCGCGGGCCACACCAGAGACTACCAGCGCAGGGTGCCCAGCTCCAATAAGCATACTGGCCAAAAGAGTGGCCATTTCATAGGAATTTCCTCGACGTTTTCGCAACAAAGTGTCTGGTGAAATTAGGCGATTTGGCTATAATTATAAAAGAATATACATATGTATTTGTATATTTCTTCAAACTTCAGCGATTCGCAGCTAGTCAAAGTTTTATATACCCTTAAAATTGTGTTGATAATGTGCAGCTAGTACTGATATAGTTATCCGACTCTAGATGAAACTTTGTGAGTCTTGTGATAACAGATATGTAGTTAGGATAAAACTAGATGCACGAGTGTTTGTTTTTATTTGTAATACGTATGTACATCGTACGTATACATAAATATACTCGTACCTATGTGCACTATTGCCAATGGGCAAGGAAAGTGCAGTAGAAACAAAAATAATTGTGCATAGAATGTACATGCAAATACGTAGGGTTTGTTATATGCCTTAGCAAACAGCATTGGAGTTTGTTTCCAGGAAATTTAGCAGAAACTATTGCGTTTCGTAAGACAAAAGGGACATTTTTGACTGCCTCTGGCACCTTCTACCTGAACGAAGGATATGGATATGTACCTTTAAAAGAAGTTGTTCCGCAGACACGGCAGGAGTCAATCTGTTGCCTTTTCAAATAAAAATAATACAGCTTGCCGGATTCGTGCGGAAGCTTTTAATGCAATACCCTTTCTGATCGATAGTCATCTGATTTCAATAATAGTTTTGAACGATTTTTTAAAAATCATTGCTTTAGAATCAATCCTATTTCAGCTATATATGATCAGATATTGGTTTCCAACTTTTATCCTTTTATAACTTCCACCTTTCGGTTGAATGATCTTCAACAACAAAAACAAAAGTTATTATTATTATTATTATTTTTCGAATGATCGTTTAACTGGCAATAACAGGTGTCTGCAATTTTGAATAGACATGCGCATGTACATATGTAAGTACATTTACATATTTACACAAATACATATCTTACATACCAATGCTTGCAGGTAAGCCTCTAAACATAATTGAATCGATACAAACGATGGAAAATATTCACTACAAACAAATTATTGCTGACACAGATAGGATTCCTATCTTTAATTTTTTTACTATATTTTATGAATTAAGATTTTGAGATGCCCCGGGAAACTTGAACACTGTTCTACTTCTAGGGGGCAGTAAAGATCACATCACTCCTATTTCTTATGTTCATATGTATGTATGTAGGTACGTTTATGCATGTATTGGTATTGGTAGTTTACCTGCCATTCTGCAGGAGAAGAGCCTGCAGGACACCGGGGCATTCATAGTTTTCCCTGTTCCGCGAAATCTTTGAAGACAATCCGGCAATTGCTTGGAATTTCGTTTATGTGCGGATGAAGGGAAACGAAACTGTGAAGTGTAGCGAAACGGCCATTAGATCGGGAAAGGCAGAGAATTACTTTTGACCTTCGGTCCCAATTCCGTTTCCCTTGCAGTGGTCGTTGACATATCCGCGTTTAGAATTACTACTGACCTTCCTCCCGATTCCGCTGCCCTTGCAGTGGTCGTTGCCATATCCGCCTTTTTTTATTGGAGGCGGGCAATCAATAAAGATGAGATTAATTTTGTTCTTTGGCGTATTATCGTCCCAGTTGGTGCAGTGAAAATACATTTGTACGTACATAAATGGGTTAATTGTTTGAAGGTGTCCCTGTCCCTGGATCCTGTCCCTGCCGCATTCAAAACTATTTCTTTAAACCTTAAAATTCTTTTAGCCATCGTGTGAAGCCATAAGATTTACAATGAGGCGCATCGCCATTTATCAGCAAGTCGTAGCATTCGAGGTCAAATATATGTATGTACATATGTATGTATGTGTGCATGTTAATGTGAATCGGTTCTTCAGACTGATTGATTCGCAGCGTATGCAAACGGCAATAACTGGGCGCACAGAGCAGAGCTCTGGTCTCCCTCCCTGGATTGCTATGTGTATGTCTGGCTTTGTACCCGCTGCATTGTGGTCGCGCGTAATAAGAAACGCTTCAAGGTTATTCGAACGTGTTAAATTAGGATCAAGTCTTGTGCTCGCCAGTCTCAACAATGGAGAAAACGAACATGACAAAACAAAGAGACGAATAAACAGTAAAGAACGAAGCAACGGGCGCTCAGTTACTTGCACAGGGGTCACAGCTCGAATTACAAAAACAAAAACGTCCAGCTCATTCTGAAGGAACAACATTTTAAAGAAAAATTGCCAAAACCAGCACAATTTATACAACGAAAATAAAAACCAGTAGGGAAGTTAACCTCGGCTCGCCGACACATCAGACACCCTAGCTGATCCTGAGTTTTCAGGTACATATATACATAATTATGTATATGATATAGTCATAGAGACATAGGATCCATATTTTATGGGCTTTTTTTTTTACTGCGAAATCATGATACCCTCCGAAATGGCTGACAGAAAAATGTGCAAAAGCCACCTTGGACTTTCCGATGTTCATATACCCTTTCGCGACCATTAAAAGTGTGTGTGGTTTATATTAAACATAAATGCCAAAATCCATAATGTTCATTTGATGTAAACCATCTAATTTTATTAATAATATTCTACAGTATAAATAGTAAATAGTTTGTTCGGTCCGATACGCCGACTCTTGTCCTGTACAACCCACTGACCACGAGTACCATACTCCTTGCAAGGGTAAATAAAATAAAAGGGTGGAAAGTAACAGAGTCTGCCGAGGCAGAATCACTTTCAGTTGCCACCCTGGTGAATGGTTTACACCGCTCGCGGGTCAGAACTCATAACAATGCGGACAACAAGACCTTAAGATAGGGTTGGCAGGCAGCGGCTTCTATCGTTGACACAATGCAGCGTCTCAGAGCCTCCATGACCACCCACTCCAAGCGCCCGGACCCCTTCCTACGCTAACCTCGGGCGAAGGACTCACATGGGAGGCACGTCGCTTATCGGGACACATAATGAGCCACTGCCATCATTTTCATAAGAGCGCAAAGACAAAGCGGTGAAATTCAGCGCGATTCCTTGAGATTTTGTCGTCGAGAGGTGCCACTTGGTATGTTCTGACCTATGCTGTCTCCAGGAACCCCAGCCAGGGTATGGCGATGCAAAATTTCTGTTTTTAAATGAGCACACACGATGAAAATCAGCGACTTAACCCCTTTATGATAATGTACTGCACGGAAGTGTTTTTGTCCTGGGGACAAAAGGGCCCACGGAGTCGACACTAGCGGCCATAATACGTGTAAGGCCGCTCCGCTTGTCATTTCCATTCTCAGCACTGTACTCCCTTTCGATGATGATACATACTCCACACCGCTCCCATGAGCCAAACCTTAACCTAAGCCCCTTACCCGCCCGCCACATGTGTGTCATTTTGATGCCCTTGCAGAATGTATAAAGACTTAAATCAGCTGTTTGCAACGCATAGCAGAAAGCATCTCCGACGCGGTAAAATATAAATGTGTGTAATAATTATTGGGGGTTTATAATGCGATTCATATTGCATAACTCTCACCAGCAGATGTGCTTCTTGCTTACGATGTCTTATTTTTGAATTTAATGACTTGATAAATGGAAATTGGAGAATACTTTATTGATAAAACATATTGAAAATCCCCTCTTTAAGAGTATCATTCGATTCGGAAGGGCATCGAAAGCTTCGCCCCAAAGCGCAGCATTTATTTCGTGTTAATATAGGCATGTACGTGTGTAGTGTAGGCTACAGTGCAGTAGGAGTATTATCATTCACGAAGAATATTTTATTATTCGGGCTTGCTTTCGCGACCCGACCCCTTGGGATCTTTTGCCATTACCTTTTGCCAATGAAAGCAGCAACGAGTTATAATATAGACACGCGAAGTCAAGACAGAGTTTTCATTGCAGATACTTTCCTTTGCTTTGGTTGTACGTACTACGTGGTCTTACCCACATTAGTCTGAATCTACATAATCTACAAATAATCGTGAATATTTCTTAATTTGGCTTCTTTGTTGTTTATTTACTGAATCACGAATGAATCTTTTAGCTTCAAATAAAAATATCATTGATCCTATCCCTGCAATTAAACACTTAAGCTACGCTGTGAGGCATACCTAGAATATACTGTGTACAGGTGTATAAACATTATGTACATACATATGCATGTACATATATACGAATGATGATTTTAAACTCTACTCTTGTCCATGGAAAAAAGATTGACGCGATGCACACAGACCTCGGGAGTAGAAGACCGACTGGCCCTGAGGTATCCTAACGACGTCGCAGAACTTGCAATCACAGATTCGCTCCAAGTCACATGGCGTGGCTTGGCGTGGCATGGCGTTGCCCGCAGCTAGGATACTTACGACGGACACAACGTTGGTCGAAGTATGGAGTGATGGGGGTCGCGAATCCAGACCAGACAGATGAGAACACTGATGCAAGGTCTCGGACAAAGTCGATGTCTGTTTGTTCAAAGGAATACATCACTATATTGCGAGTAAGAAGAGAAAGTGGAGTCGAGGTGCTCTACAGTCGAGAAGGGTCGGTCAATGGTCGCGGCAATGGCCGTGTCAGCGACAGCGAAATTGGCGTATTCTCGTTTGTTGTAGCCGTGAAGGTTGTATGGTTGTATGGTTGTTGCTGTTGCTGTTGCTACGCTCGAGCCTTTGCCAAGGGAGACGACGAGCAACGGATGTTCCACGACTTAAACTGAAAATGACATGATAACCAGACGCAAGAGGGTCCAGAAACAGCAGTTTGTCTGTCGTTGTCTTTTTATATTATGAATACGTCGATACTGCCGATTGTCAATCAGTGAGTGGATTCCCTTACACCTACATATATTCGTATTTATACGATACGGTGCGAGGAAAATAAAGTTACAGATGGATAGAGCACATGGCTATGGCTTCAGACCAGGGTATTGCGTTGATCTCAGGAGCATGGAGATTGGGTGAAGACTGGCCTATACTCGTAGATATAATAAAATAAGGTTCGCTTCCTTCCCCTTGGCACTTGCATATTCACACACACGTACATAATGTTTTTCTCTTCCACGAGTATCTTTTCAATCCAAAGATTTGTCACTACATCCATGCCATGTCCATTCGCTGAAAATCGATATGCGCATTGCGGATGAGGGATAGGGATATATCTGAATGTGTTGTCACATTCTCTGTGCTAATGCGGACCTGCGAACAAGTATTTCAATCTACTTGACGACTTAAGTCCTTATTTTAAACAACTAGAATGTGATTAAAAATCATTACAATTTCTACGTAAGCCTGTCAATGTCAAGTGTCTGTTCCAAGTTACAGCTCCACACGAGTAGCCGCAAGTCTTAGAGACAAGTTTTTATAGAAACGCCTGGGCTTAATTGGAAAGACGAGAATACTCCAAAGAGTATGATATAATGGTCCGATGGAATAGATTTCCACTGATTCCATGCCTAGTCATGAACTCTCCTCTTCAAGGGAATCGACCCAGAATACTGTTACTGACTGTTTATGAATTCGGACATGCCTCCGTCTCCATATGAGTTATTCATTCTTTCGTAAGATCTTGTTATATGTATATATCGACAGTGCCTTTACGTGGTCGAAATATCCATTCCCATCTTAACAACGATGCAGCGGTGGAGATGTAATGCAACGTCTCGCCAAGTGACCCCTTTCCATGATATGCCCATGTTAAATTCGCTGGTCAAATGCATTACTGGTAGATTGACTGAGAACCAGTCCTGATGAGGGGTGGTATCGCTGGTGCAGTCTAGTCTACCGAACGACAGGGATACCATACCTCCGTTCTATATGCACGTATGTATGTATGTGTTGTGGATGTATTTGAATTTATACTCTTCATTTACATATTTTTACCACACAAGCATCTGCATGTGCATCATTTTCACTTACACATACACATATTTACATACATACATGTATGAATATGTATGCAGGCATATGAATATAAATAAATACATACATACATATATACAAATGCATGTGTGATAGTCGTACATGGTTGTTTTTGGACCTATAGCAATTAGCAACTAATTGAACCTGTACATATGCCACGAGCTGGCTTCCCCCGTATCAAACATCGTCCATCTTAGGTGCAAAGAATATCTTAACAAAGCTCTACCGAATACATAAGATGTGAAGAGCCAGAGCCGGGCCAGCCAAGGATACAAGAAAAACTGCATGTGTCTGCGTTATTTGCATGTGGCTCGCACTCGACTGATTCTCGGAGCAGGATGTAGCGTGGGCGGATGGAGATGGAGGTGTGTGCATTTCTTGCCTTGCCTAGCCTTGCCTTGCCTAGCCTTGCCTTGCGTTGGCTTGCGCTGCCTTGCTCTTGCTCTTTCACTTGCTGCATATACGAGTAGTTTAATTTTGAAAAGGATTCGTCTGCTCGTTGCTGGAGCTTTTGGCAAAGACATCTCGTTCGCACTTGCTTGCTCGGTCTCTGTGCATCTTCTGTGGTCTCTGTCTAACACTCTGACCAGCAGCAGCACTGCAGATATAGTGAGAGCCGGTAAGTGGTCAGAAGTTGATGGTCGAGAATGGTGCGTCTGCCATGGCATGGCTCCATCGCTACCTCTTCAATTGTTTCGAATTCTCTGTTTTCTCAACGGCAGAGGCATTGGAAAATTACGGGAACAAGGCGGCCAGGCAATGGTTGCATTTAGCTTAGATTGGAAGGACCAATTCCAGCCTGCACGTTTGCCTTCTCCTTACGCGATATCCTGGCTTCAGCAGTGCTATATGACAGGAATATACATATACTCGTATACATACACACACACACACACACACACACAACACGCAAACGCACACAGGTAAAGGTTGCTGACAAAAGAGCTCGGACTTCGTCACAGTCTCGGAAGATGGCAGAAGGAGGCGGATTAAAACAAAGGAGCTACGAGCTCAAATATGCAAATCATAGGAACAGCAATGACTAGACCATGTGTGTAGCACAAATGGAATACACTGAGATATAATGAAAGAAAGGGATTCCGATGCGGACAAACTGGGCACAACTTGCGAGAGCAGCGGTTTTGTCTGCCAAAATCGCCTTAGCTTAGATAAAACTGCACACAATGGACAGAAGCGAGGGCTGGCTGCTTGGATTTAAGGGTGGTGTTAGGTAGCGGTAGCAGTAGCGGTATCGAACAACTTGTATGCCATCCCATTTCCTGCAATACAGCATTGCAGGTTTGCGGACATCGGATTAGGGTTTCTTTATACGAAACGATTTTGAATATCTATTCGCAATATATAATCCTAAGCACATGCTAAGATGTGTCTAGGACAACGCATTAGATCGAAACTATTGGTATACGTACACATTTTTCCTACAGAGAATTGGGTGGGAGCTTCCTACCGATCTGCTCTTTTAAACAATGGCCCAAAGTACAGATTTTATATTGGGCTAACTGATAAAGGATAGAACTTACATATGTATATACTATATGTATATATTATTATCAATTATCATTTCGACATACATACAGATTTATTTATGTACGTATATTCTGAGGTATCTTTGTATATTGAAACTTAAAAACTAGTTCATATTGATAACAAGGTATTTTTTGTATGTACTGTTAAAAAATTAACGGTTAGTGAAAATCAGGAAGTTCAGCTGAGGTTGATATACATATTTAGTTAACTAAGTTAACAGTTAACAGTAGCAGCCTCTAAAAAAATTGTTTAAATTAAAATAATATAATAAAATAATAAATTTAATATTACTATCAAACCCAAGATAACAAAATTAAGTGCCCCGTTAAAATAAAAAAAAAATTTGTTTGGCTCAATATAATGTACGTGTACTACATAAAGATATAGTTTTCCGCAATGTATGCCTTAATATGACCGTACTAACATATTTAGAACATAAAGAAAATTTTGAATTCTTTTCAGACAAACTGAAAATGCGACGAGATGTTTTTCTAGCTGTGGGTGAAAATCAATGCTAAAAATCAAAAAAGGACGGCTTTTATATACACTCATATGTATGTACATATGCATCTACATACTAGCGTATGTACGTTTGGATCTGAAAAAGTTAATGCAAATGTGGCATAGAAGTACATATGTACGTGTATGTAAGTATGTATGTATGTTCCGGGGAAAGAACACACACCCCGCATACATCTTCCAGCAACGGTGACCAATGTCCAGCCCAATGCTCCTTCATCTTTCAATTCTCGCGAAAATTTCCTTCGTCCAAGCTGCGTACAGAGGTGTGACGTGAGGGGTTGAGTTGAGGGTTGGAGGATGGTTGAATCGACGCGTGTGTGGGGTTGGGGAGAAAGTGAATTGAGTTTAGACGAGGACGGCGACGAATTCGTAATCACACAAAACAGAAAAGAGACTAAGGCACTGTGGGGGGAGAGCCAGGAGCAAGAGCAAGAGCAAGAGGAGGGTGTCGCCGTAGTGGGTGACAAATCGACCGTTGCATGGGCAAAGAAGGTAGCTGGCAAGGAACTACAGATACGAGGGAAGGAAGGTACGGCAGCGAAAGAGAGACCGAACGAAAATGGAAAATGTTGCTTTGGCGGACAACGGACAATCGGTCGGTTGCACGGGTTGCCGGACAAATAGAGGGGAGGACAGCAACGCCGATGAAAATCTGAAGTATATACACATACACTAGCTCACATAAACACATACCTATTCGTACATACAAGCATGTATCCACACATACACACGTGTATTGCAATAAAGCAACAACTCTAAATTTTCGCAGCAGCAAAATTTACGCTAAAGATTCTGATGTGCCTGCGGATGCTAAGAATGTGCGTATGTATACGATGTGTGTGTGGTTCCATGGGCTGGTGTGTATAAGATGAAATGACCCGACCCGGGCAGGCTGCTTGGCTTTTTAGTAGAAAGGAAAGGATGTTTCTTGCCAGTGCCGCCCCATGCCGGACATCTGTAGTTATGTATGTATGTCCTATTGTTTCTGACCGTTCTATACATGTCCGTGTGTACGTACATATGTATGCACATGGACTAAAAACATTTCTTAGCGATTTTCGAAAGGAAACACTGGTGACAGTGCTGTTGTGTTGTCTGTTTCGTTGATATTTTGGCCATTGGCCGCTGCCGTTAGTCAGATTCAATTGTTACGAACAAGTACTGTATTTGCTGTACATATGTACCATATATATATAGTGGATATACTGGATATACGAAGAATTCTGGTCAGTACATCTACCGTTATAACATCTAGAATTGCATAAACATAAATCCAAATATATTTTGGAAAATAATCTTTCTGTTAACATTTTTCCTTGGGCTTTGTCAGTTTGAAGAGCTTTCCTAATGATAGACAATACAAAAATGCCATAGAAAATAGATCGGCCCGATTGAAACTAGAAATCTTAATCATATTCAAATATGTAAATTCATGCATACATATGACACAATAGGACGGATCGTTACAAACAGCTTTATTTTATAATTATTACTCTTTATTTTTATAACAAGGAATACTTTACGTAGTATTTATTTTGGAATAATGCATGTATTGAGAAATTTTCTTTTATTATTTGAAGGAGTTACATACATGTATATAAATATGTATTCAAAGATACGTGACAATGTCCATACGCTAACCATATAACGATCGGTATTTGGTCACAAGAGACCGAAACGAAAGACATTGTAGGATTGATACCCCCAATATATGGTTGGTGATTAAAAGCACAACCAACGTTAAGAGCTTCGTTCGGCGGCAAAACCCGAAGACAAAAGCTACCCAGCTGTCAAGTGAGAGGCGCAACGTATTTCTCTCTCACCAAAGAAGTCGCTCTCTGGCGAGAGCGAAAGAGCGACAATCGAACATAAACAGTGATGAAGGCATGTATCAAAACAAAGCGAGGAAAACTGGACTCTAAGCCAAGAGCAACAACAGCAGCCCAGCCGGGCAGCAGCCGAGTCTGCGGCGAAAATAACACAACTATCAACAACGATGACCGCCTCCTGGGTTAATCAGTCAAGGGCCACGCTGGACTAAATGCAATCGTTATTTACGTTACATCAGTAGTTCGGAAGTCGTAGTCTGAATGCTTTTAGTAAAGACTGGCTCCTGTTGCTCTCCCACTCGCATAATTTTTAAAGTAAGTATCCAAAAATATACATGTGAAGATGTCCTCCGCATACCAGCAACACCAAAACTACACGTTCACACAAAAATGCGCACAGCATGTTGATGTAGTGCACGCAGCAGCATCATTCGATTTCGCTCGTTTTTGCACATAGCCATCATATACGGTGGTCCCCGAAACGGACCACACCACCCGTTCGCAGGTCCATAGGTCCTTTCCAGCGCAAAAATATACAACACACATATAGGCGTATAGGCGCGTCCACTAAGACATGACAACAAGAAAGTATGCTTGCTGCTGCTCAGGCCAAAAAGGATGTGCGTCTCACACAGCGCACAGCACACAGCCTACAAACCGGCCGCACGAGTATTGCGTCGACTTCGTTGATGTTTCGGTGCATACAAATGCTTGTATATATGTGTGAATACTCGGCTGCGTGCGTGTGAGTGCGAGTGCGAGCTGTCCAGCCTGTTCATCCAAGTAGACGGGACGGACCGGACCGGACCGTACAGTGTGGCCTGTGGTTGGGTTGGCCAATACCAGCAGAAGCGGCGACGAGAGCAATGGCGTTGGCAACGTCGACTTCTTCGCTGCCGTCTTGGCCGTTATTAATCATTGTACATTTGGCTGTCACCGAAAAAGGCCGCGAATTCGGCAGCAACGGGACACGCAGAGAGCGAGAACGTCGACACACTCGTACATACATACATGTACTGCTACGTAAATTGAAGCGAAAAAGGAACAAAACGAAAACTACAAATACTGGCGACTGACCATACATACACTTTTAAACAAGCACACATACTCACTCAAACACACACGCGCAAGGCAACCACCACCTCGTGTGTGTGTGCATGTGTGTGTGGGCTCGTACTCAGGAGAAACGAAACACCAACTGAGACAGAGGCGCATAACGTGGACGTGCGATTTTAAATTTTCCGTGGATGCCGCTGTCGCCGTCGCCGTCGCGTCATCGTAGTGTGGAAATTCGCCGCGCTAAAATCAAAATTCGCTCAAATTGTGCGCTCGCTAGCTCGCGGTAGTTTGTCGCCGGACGCTGCTGTTTAGGTTCGCATAATATTCGTCGACGACAGAAAGGTCACATCCTTTCGAAAGCCGGTCGCTTGAAGACGGTGTTTGTGCTGTCGCGGCTAAGATTGGAACGATGGCAAATAATTGTAAATAAATGAGAACAAAGTTAAATTGTGCTTCCAGCTTGTAAACGCGACCAACATTTGATCTCCTCGTTAACCATCAATCAAGTTTCAATCAAAAGAACAACACAAGACAGTGACCATTATCTATATTCCTGAAAGTGACTTTATGTTATGTGAATATCTCAGGACGATCAAAAAATAATTCAGTCCTATTTAGATTTGTTAAGTCGAGACAAAGTGCCCTCCTTCATCGGACGGTTTACATTGAACTTTTCACCGGAAGTGTAGGAAAAAGGTTAGTATGTGTGTTTTCACCGAAAAGCCTTCGAAGCAAATAAATAACTACTTGTTAATTACTATAACATTTTAAAGTCCTTAATTTGTGTACTTCTTCAATTAACTCAATATAAAACTTCTGCGCTCGAACAGACGCCACAAATCAAGCAAATATTAATATTTTTTCTGTTTTTATTTAAGCAGTAAAGTAGTGAGAAAATCTTCAACAAATATTCCGAATATATGTATATTGTTTTGATGACATATTTAAAAAAAAAAACTTTTTTAATCTTCTGAAAGGATAATTGTTATAAAGTTTTGTTACGTAAATTATTAATTGGTCTTGTCTTTCCGTCACTTCGTCTGCCTATATACAAATCTAACAAGTAAACCGGAGGCACCATTCTATAATTCCTCACTGTAATTCACACAAACCATTTATTAAATATCCAACCAATTTTGAATATTCTTAGATGCACAGGTGCATCATAGATAGAACGTATTTCGTCTCACAGGGAGAGAATAGCTCATATCAATCTGTGCATTGTTTTTTAAAATGCATTTCACTCGTTCAACAGAGATCGAAACAGAAGGAACGCTCTGCTCGACGCCACAGAAGGGGGGTACGAATGGACCTATTCGGTTTAAGATAAGAATGTTCCAGTAAAACGTTCTGCACACGTCTTACTTGGGTTGAGCCAGCTGTGGCGGAAGAGAGGCAGTATTGGCACCTCTCTCTCCTGGGACGTATGAAAACCCACTGGGAGTGATAGAGACAAAATCGGAGAGAGATTCAGCCACTGTAGAGAACTTGTTTCCCTCAGGGTTTGATCGCACCCATATCTGAGATATAAATTCAATTATAAGAAAGAAAAAGGCGGGATGTTTAAACCTCAAAGATGTTGGCACGCGGGTTTTCTGTATTGAACCTAATGGAATGGGTGAATGGCAAATATTTCAACTAAATATACCGGTTCTGCGGTTCACAGAATCGAAATCGTCTTGCTCCAGCTTTAATAGTTTTCGAAATCCCCGACAAGTCGTTTTCGAATTGTTATCATTATTCCGTCTGCACTATATATCCGATATCGAAAATTGTTTACTCCCGCACCCAAATTTTGGGTCCCACAAGATAACGCAATTTTTTGGAGCGGGATTTGAATAATATTTGAATCGAAATAGATCTAGTGTGTTATCAGAAGAGTCTGTCTGCTCTGATAGTCTCTGGGCGCTCATAAACAGATGACAATGTATGTATGTACAGAAAAAGTGTTTGGATTGTACCAATATTAACGTACAAATAATATATCATCATTATAGGAGCTGCAGATGGAGTAAATCGGGAGGGATGTTCCCAACAGTGTGTTGTTCAAAGATGACCCCCAAACATGTTCGTAAAGAAAAGGAAATTTTCTGTTGGTTTCTGAAGAGCTTTGGCTTTTTTCTTAAATAATATTTTCATATGTATGTACATATTTACATTTTCATGGTCCATGTGTACATTCTATTATGTTTAACACATGTACATTCTTTAACAGCATACATGTATTTTAGGCTGTCCGTAATTTTGTACTTTTTCATTCGAGTTACTTTCTTAATTGTAATGCTTTTCGGATTTAACTTTTCCTAGAGCCTTGTTTTTGTTGCGTAACCCCAGAGATGGGGTCATTATATCATACATATGTATATGTATGTATGTACATGTGTAGATAACATTGAAGCAATCGTTCGAAAAACAAAAACTTTGCAGCTTCATCCAGAAATTTGCAGCGAAAACAACGAATCTGAACAAAATCAGATTAGCAAAAGGATTACAAAAGTTTAGATCTTAAAATCATATTTTTCACTTAGTGACTGATTTTAACCAGATCACGAATTTCCTGATCAAAATACAGTCTATGTCTATCAGCCCGCCCCAATCTGTTAGTCTGCCTATTTCCACACCAACTAGTCACGAAGCTTAAAAGTAAAGCTACCTATAAAGATATGTATATAACTGTTCCATACATATGTACATATGTAAATTGTAAAAGAAATCGTCTGCCACCCTGTTGCCAAAATTTGGATTTAAGTATTTCTTTTACCTGCAAAATTAGATTACTCGTCTTCGAAGAAAATGAGTTAAAAATAATATTCAAAAAGGCATAATATGCCAAGCCAAAGACAGAGGTCCCATTGCCATTTTCTGAAAAATGCAATATTTAAGTGTTTGTACATTTGTACATTTGTAATGTGTATGACTTACATACAACTTTTACTACTAGACTGATCGCAATTTTTGGTATTTTATGGGCCCCACAATTGACTTTGTAAGAAAGCAATTTAAAAACCTAATGAATTTTAGTTCTGAAAGATGGTAATATGTCAATACAATTCGTAAGCAGACATTTGGGTAATCCGCCAATGTTTCTGTGTTCTGTATATATGTATTTATGTCCATATCTATGTTCCATATCTATGTTCTATTTATTGAATAGTAGTTCTGCTTGGCCCATAGCTATAGATCCATAGTCTTCCAACAGGTCGGCACTTATGGTTACATCAACACGCAAATACAATCACAAATGCTTACATATGTATGTACATTCATACGAACGTACACAAGATTACAGTTCTAAGCCCGTCGAGACATTCACACACACACACAACATATAAACCGAATTGGGATCAGCCAAAATCAACTTTTTCTTTTATTTACAGAATAGTACGTCTCCTTCTCTTAGTATTCTTGTTGGTCCTTTTTATTTCTTTTTTATTTGTACATTAACACAAGCGAACAGAGAAATCAACAGATAAATATGTATGTGTGTACACATGTATGTACTTATACAAAAGCTCGCACATATTAGTGCTACTAGTTTCAGTCGTTGACCTCTATTTGCCAGACTTTGCTGCTCTCCTATCCTGCCGTGTCCTTGCCACATGCATTCCCTGTCTGTGCCTGTGTCTGAGTGAGTTCAATACGATGCCAAATAAGAAAAAAAGTAAATACAATAAAGTTATAATTGTATATAGGAAAATCAGGAGCTTCTAACATACAATCGTACATGTATGCATGTACATATGTATGCGCATATATAGGAACACATACATAAAATATGTAAACGTACTTTCACAAACGGCCAGACGGTTGGCCACCACAAACAAACCTACTTATGTATGTACATATATACATACGTACAGATCCGTTACGTACATCCATGTATTTATGCATGTGTGAACGTTCCATGATGCTTGGCAGCAACACCAGACACAGAAAGAACCGTACTCTGCCCATACATACATATGTACAAACATACATACACACTGACAAACTTGGTGTAATTCTTTTATATTTATTTCTTTCATCTTTTTCTGTTGTTACTAGATTTTTTACACACTTCTCACTGTCCCAGTTTGGTTCATGAAAAGTTTAATGGCGCGCCGGCTGGGACAAGGACGGACACTGTACGAAAGAGAAAGTAAAAATTCTTTTGCTTCGCCATGGCTGCTGAATGGTGAAGGACCTTGTGATTTTTACACAGCTGTAAAAGTTTTATTCGATATGTGTTTGGTGGACTGGACTGTGGGCAGACTAGGAGTGGAAACACGTGCATCGCCAACACGTTATTTGCCCCTCTATTGGTTATGTTATGAGCGCATGAGTATATGTACATATGTATGTAGTAAATGTGGCATGTCGCTTAGGGAACTTAGTGTGATGCATGAATATATGTACCTGTTAATGTACCATATCTTGTGATATGTCACAATTCCATTTTTTATGACAAATTTATGACACATACATATCTAACCATAGATCAAATTTGTCGCGATCAGATACAGCCTGCTTGAAAAAAAATAACAAGAAAGAACAACCACTCTAGCACAGAACATCTCCAACCTCAAACCAGGTTTTCTCACAATCATTTGGTTTTCAATCGATTGCTCCTATAAGAAAACATGATATGTATATATATATATGTCGCTGAAATAGTTTAATTTTCTGTTAACTATGAAAGTTATACATTAGCAAGAATATTTATGCACATATGTACACATGTATTGTGTAAACTATAGATCTGCAAGGTCAGTAAAAGTAATTTTTTGGGATCAAAAAGAAGATGAGTCGATAAAGGAATGTCCTATTTTCCGTCCTTCTTTTTGTGTATGTATTTGCACGCTTTATACAGTACATCATATATATGTATGTACATAAGTATATATGTATATATTATCATATAGCTATAGCTGACATGGGGAATATCGGTCGAAAAAAAAAACTCTGAGAAAAACAAATATTAATGCAGATGATTCCACTTTTAGTTTGTAAATATTTAACTTAATAGGATTAGGTACAGATCGGACAATAATATCATATATGTATGTATGTAACTGTCTTAAGTGAAATATGTCGAAGAAGTTTCAGGAACGCCTGAGTACAAAAATATCGTCTACCCAAAATTCAAGAAGCTGTAGCCTGCATTGAATCGATCGATCTGCAAGGATATCAAAATGACCATGTGTAATCATTTGCCTTTTTTATATGCTGGATTTTATGGAATTAAATCGTATTGTCTCCAAAAAGACCTTCAACATTTGCTTTAGTCGTTCGTATTAGTTAGCTAAATGGTAGAAATGTGTAATCATTGTGCCGCATTCAAATCTTTTAATTCGCTCATTTCGATCCTTGATTTTTTAATCGAAAACTTCGTATCAGGATAATGGCATTTGAAATCAACAGCCAACATTTTGAGCTTAAGTGGCTGTGAATGTGAAGTCAACTCAACCAGATGAGAAGAACCAACAAACTTCTGTCAGGTGTTTTGGTTGCTCTTGATTTAATCATCGCGCTCTTAAGAGATAGCCACGCTTCTCTTTCAATGAATCCTCTCTGCACAGATACACAGAGACATTTGTATTACAGGTTCACTCCTTGTATAAAATTGTGCGAATGCTGTGTGTTCTTGTATACAACACAGCAGAGCAGAGCAGAGCAGGAATGAATTCATGTGTCAGTCATGCGCAAAACGTGTTTTTCATTTTAAAATTGCACGACCCGGTCCCGCTCCCCAAACGAGCCAGCTCTTTTGCATGCCTCGTTCTTTCTAGGGAGATGGAGGCGGAGCATATTGTTATTTGTCAGAGCCTGAGCGGAGGCGAAACTCCTGGCCGCTATAAAGAGGCATATTGGCTGACGACTGACGACTGCAACTTGCCCACTGAGGCTCGAAGTCTCACTTACATTCACCACACACCAAGTTTCGAGGCACAAAGACTTTCTGATGCACCTGCTTGGGACGTATGTAGATGTAGATGTAGGTGTAGGAGCTAGCAATAGCGCAACAGGCGTGTTTGGCATTGGCATGGCATGGCATGGCATGGATGGGGATGTTTAATGCTGCGAGCGAACTTGCAACGAAAAGTGGCACGAAACAGGTAACAAGTTATAAACTGTAGTCTCGTGGTGCTCGGCTATGATTCGTGTTCGAGTCTGGTACGGATACGGGTTTTGTTCGTATGCAGCACGTAAAGAAGCCGATGACGATAGCGAATGGCTTGTTCTTGTTGCTTATTCGTAGTTTCTCGCGACGTCGGCGCTGCGCGCTGCATTTTGGAGCAGGCGCGCCGTGGCGCGAAGGCAACGCACCAATTAGCATATTCCATTGTCTCTTTGTATGTATGTTTATTTATATACCTATGTAGACACATACATAAATACATACATATGTATATATGTGTAGATATTTATGTAAATAAATATTCATATACATATGTATTTTTGTACATATATATGTATATATATATATTATATATGTATGCGTTTGTGTGTGTGTGTGTATTCGGGCATTTTAATTTTTAGAATCCTTGTGCGCTGAGAAAAAGCACGGGGGGCGTGCCTCAGCTCATTTGCCTGTACAGCTAGAGAGAGGAGAAGGAGCGGAGGAAGCAGAAGAAGCAGCGGCGTTTTCATGAGAATTTTTGTCATCTCAATTTGTAACGTTTGGGTGGGTGGGCAAGTTTGCACTTGTGTATATGCATGTATGTATGTACATACGTATGCACATACATACCTTTGATAAATGCGTTTGTGTACGCGGTTTATTTACACCGCGTGTTGTCTGAAATCTGAAAAGTTTCAAACGCGAGACGATTTTATTGGAGCAGTGTACGAACATCTGACTCGCTGCTGCGACCCCAACCCGTACAACCCCAAAAGTAGAACAAGTACATGACGCGCGCACACGGCATTCGCCATCGATGTACATATGTACATATGTATGTACAGTGTTGTGGGCTGGATGCTAGCGAATGAAAACGTACTGTTTTATATACTACATCATAACATGCGTTTGAGTCTTAACTGTGTCACAATAATTAATTTTAGCACTCGCTAAATCTGCTTGTATTTTTTCAGAACTCAAACTGTTCGACAACGGCTTGAAGTTGGATATTTCCAGCTACCCCCACATGAACATTCGGATGGGTACGAAGGGCAAGCGACCTTTGCGTAGCTTGACCCCGCGGGACAAAATCCATGCCATACAGCGCATACACGATGGCGAGTCGAAGGCATCTGTGGCCAGGGATATTGGAGTTCCCGAGTCTACGCTTCGCGGCTGGTGCAAGAATGAAGATAAGCTGCGCTTCATGTCCCGCCAGTCGACAACAGATAAAATGTGCGCCGACGCGCTTGCCGATAAGCTGGACGTCTCTGCAGGGCTGCTGGGTCCCCCCGAGAAGAGGCAGCGCATTGATCCATCACTTCCACTGAACTTCTCCAACAAGATGAAATTCGATGAGCTCGGCTTTAAGCGCGCCCCGCTCAACGGCTTAGACTATAGTACAAACAAAAACATGTCCGAATTGAATTATAATGGGTTAGCCGTTGATTATGTGGGATTCAATGGTCACCGACCCGCAAATCCTTCCCCAAATGCCATTAGTCCTCTATCAAGTTTGACCCACCTTTCTGGTCTCACCGGTTTATCACAGTCTCCGCTGGCTATAAGTTTCAATGAACTGACCACAAACCTAAATTTATTGGCACAACTGAATCCCAGTCTTGCGGCAATGTCAGGACTGAATAGTTTTTCAACAACTGCCAACAACTTGCGAAATTCAAAACCCAGTGGGCAGCCCCCGCTGCAAGTGCAAAGTCCACGCAGTGATAGTGGAGACCGAACACCAGGACTGTCTGTTAAGAACTGGGCTAAGCAAAAGCCATTATCTGCCGTGTCAAGCGATGTCAGTTGCAGCGTTAATTTAACTATTAAAAACGAAGCCAAAGGAGCGGATATAAAAAGTCCAAGTCCATCACTAGCACCCTCACATGTGGGTGGCATTATCTCACTGTCTAATTTGGCTGAGGACCCTTTGCTTTACTGGCTAAAGTCTCAGCAGACGATGCTCGGTCTCAACAGCCTATATCCTCCAACAACCCCAATGGGGCTGACAAGTCCACCCATACGCTCCTCCACGCCACAGCATATGATCCAGCACGCACAGACACCACCACTACCGTCTGCACCGTTGACACCATCATCGACTCCATCCGGCAGTCTCGACGAAAAGAACGCGGCTTGGTATAACTGGTGCAAGGTTTTTGGTGCCAGCCTTCACACACTTAATCCAAACTCTGCGACGCTAGCTGCATTGCAGGCAAATTCACTGCAACAGCAGCCCGTATCAGCTGTCTCTGATGTCACTGACACAGCCGATACGTCGAAAGGACCTTTCGATAATATTCTGTACTCCCATCTTACAAAGGAGTCTGAAACCCCGTCGGTCCGTAGCCTATCATCAAACGAGCACAATCAAACGGACCAGATAGACGCTGACGAGGTGACAAACCCGGATCTGGATACAGAAATCGAAGCAGACGTACCCGGTAAGCCGGAAGATTTGTCAGCATCCGCAAAAAGAATAACTCCATCTCAAAGTCCGATAACATCATTGGTTCCGGACAGCCATACTTCCGAGCCTTGTGGTAAAATGAGCACCACCACATCTGAATGCGTTAGTAGACCCGGCAGTGTAGGTGGAGATTGCAAAAAGATCCTCGACAACATGCTTTACAAAATAGGTGGCATGAAATCACATATGCCCATGATTGTAGATGCGCCCTGCGAATCAGAAGCAAGTTTTGCCAATGAACACAATCAGAACTCCAACAACAACGATGTTAGCGCCAGCAACAATAACAATAACAACTCGAACAAAACTGACGAAGAAGAAAAGGCGAAATATTTAGATTTAACTGCCGACATCGACAACGAAGACGTAAAGGCCATCAGGCATGGCGAGAAGTTTCTGCAGTGGCTGGAAAACTGCAGTAATCCTCGGGTAACAGCTGTGCAACTTATGCAACTGAGATTTTTGATCGCAGCTATAAAGTCCAGCAACGAGCCTCAAATTGCAGAAAAACCAAATAAGAACCTGATGGAAAACGAGGAAAACGCTGAGGAAGACTCAAGCAGGAGTAAGATCAGACGCCGCAAATAGGACAAGCCCAAGTTGGCGCCTTCGGAGCCAGCCACGGATATTCATATAACGAATGCACAGCGAGACGCAATTGCCAAACAATGCTCACGGCTAGGACTGCCATACTTAGGTATTGGCAGCCTTGGTAAGACACCAGCATCTTTAAGGTGCCAGACAACCTCACCTGCTGTTTACCAATCATCGGCCACCCTATTGAGCTCACTGTTCTTCCCTCCCTATGAATTTGTACATTGTGACCTCGATGATGACCCGAACGACTGCCAGATAATAGGCGAGTATCAGCAGTACGATGAACTAAGTTCCAGCAGTTAGAGCGAACCTTAGTTTTATTACGGAATCCTTACATATACATAGGTACTACATTTCGCTTCACGCTGTGCGTCTACAGACTATTTGGTTTTCTGTGGGTAACCTAACGCAAAACAAAACATTTTTGGACTTACATTTTACTAATTAATCATATGATAACAATGTATATATTTAAAATGTCTATTTGTAGCTATTATAGTTAATTTAAACAAGGAAAAGTTTATGTTTTATCCGATTCAATAGAAAAATGGTTATAGCATTTATTTTTTTGTTAAAAACTTTCCATGTGCAAGGTGGTATAAATGAATCAAATGCATTTGATATCAAATGTTTTAAGTTTCATAAATCTACTGAGAAAATAACGATAACAAATGTGCTCATAAGAATTTTCCTGATTCCAAATTATTGCGATATTTAAATAAAAGAAGGCATTTACAACTTTGAATGTAATAATTTTAAATACATGTTTAATAAAAAAATATTAGATAATTTTAATAAAATTGTTTGATTCTAACTTTAAAAAGGCAATTAAAAGCTATCACAATAGAGAGCACCATTTAGGCACGGCACCAACCAACACCATCACCTGTTCTACGTATGTACCTACCTATTGTACATATACTAACAGCTGTGAACATGGAATTAGTAGTGCCTAGGACTGTTTTTGAGACACTTCCAGTTTTTCAAAATTAACATGTAATGTAATACTTTTATGGATGCAGCAACGTGCTGTTGCATTTGAATTCCATTTCCTTGTTTTCAAGACGTTAGTCAAAACCCCATAAAAATGATGTTCATGAAAATAGTAGTGTTTTTTAGAAAATCTAAGAAAATCATCGAAACTTAAATTAAAACATATTTTAGATGTTCTACATGTTTATTGAGGTTTTATTGGAGGGTATAAAATACCCAACCTTTCGTTCCCGTTTCCGTCATCTTCAGTTGATTGTCTCCCATTCCGTCTGCCCCTACGCGTGTGGATGCTTCGTGTTCTATCTCTCTTGTACGGATTCCAGTTCTTTCTCATTCTTTCATTTGAAAACCTATTTGTACAATTGTTTGTACTATTCAGACTCTTAATAACTATTGATTTACAATTTCCTTTTTCCATTAAGGCAGCACAATCCAGACGTGTCTCCAGAAAATTTCAATGCCCCACAATGCTCGCAAACTTTCGTGCCAAACCAACGCGACGCTCTTCTTGATCAATAATTGGTCGTTCTTTATCATATAATTGATTCGCGATGTCTCGTAGCCGAACTGCTCCGTTGGGAACGCTAGATCGCGGCAACCACGACGTCTATAATAATATGTATGTGAACGATAAGTCAAGTCTGGTTTATAACGTAGCTGATATTTATATATTTTGTTTATTTTATTTTAGGTAGCTTCGCTGCTTACTAAATGCATTTAATGTTTAGGAACTCATCGAAATTAAACAATGATAATAAAAACGAACAAATATACTTACACAAATTGCAATTTTTGCAGAAAACAATTTTTCATACAATGAAATGAAATAGGCGTTCAAACACACACTTTTGTACCAAATTAGAAATTTTTATACCCGTACTCAAAAAAGAGTTAAGGAGTATATTAGATTTGTGGTAAAAGTGGATGTGTGTAACATAGAGAAGGAAAATTTTCCGACCCCATAAAGTATATATATTCTTGATCAGCATCAATAGCCGAGTCGATTAAGCCATGTCTGTCCGTCCGTCCGTCTGTCTGTCTTGTTGAGCGCCTGGATCTCAGAGACTATAAGAGTTAGGGTAACCAAATTTGGTGTCAAGACTCATGTGATATCACACTGCTACAAGTGTATTTCAAAATTTCGCCCCGCCCCCTTCCGCCCCCACAAAGGACGAAAATCTGTGGCAGGCACACTTTTAAAGATACGACAAAACTAAAAACGCAGTATCGTAGAGAATGACCCTATCTACCAGACTGCCGAATCTGAATCAGATCGGATCATAATTATAGCCAGAATGAAGAAATTGATTTTCAGTTGGTTCCCCCGCCCACTTCAGCCAGAAATACGCTACTCTATCTCCTTCTCGCTCGCACACTCTGCTGCGTTCAGTGCGCGAGCAACCCCTAGCGGAGGAGATGTAGAATTTAAATGGTACATCTATAATGTACATGTTAGATGTAGAATATACATAATATATGTAGATGTAGATAGCAGATGTAGCAACAAAATTTGAAATGTAAAATTTTTTTTTAATTCTTAAATTCTTAAAAATTATGCTCAAAAATGTATATACTGACTGAGTACGGGTATAAGTAGAGTCGCGTCCCCAGAAGCGACGCGACTCACACGTTCCTTCTCGTTTTGATTAATCTTGAGGAACCTATTTATAGAAAAGTACAAAACAAAAAAAATTGTGCAAACCTTGCCACATTCTCTGGTTATGATTTAAAAAAAAAAAAAGCATGCAATATGGTTCTTGCTTGCACACAGATTTTTTTCTACTTATTTATAGTCAGCTCTGAAAAGGCCCACTTCATACAACATTACTAACGTTTGATGTTCTTAATAGCTACTTTGCTATTCTGGATGGAGACAAATTCAATCAATCAAAAACCATGAAAATCGGCCTAGCAGTTCTATAGCTATAAGTGTTCGAACACCAACCGACTTTCTATTTTATGTACATGTTTAGTAAAAATATATGATATATAGATTTCGTTTTCATTACAGCTTTGTACCGGCCGGGTATGGGTGAAAAAGGTCCTGCCAGCACTTGAATATAATTTTAAGCCAATAACCCCTGAACCACTTGCCAAAGCTTTTCTCTGGTTGACGGATTTGCAGTTGCGACAATGCATTTGACATTTCTCCAAAAGATTTCGACGATATTAATATCCAGTAGGACATGGCAAAACGTCAATTTGTTTCGGATGAAACCCAATTCCCAACGAGCTTTTGAGAGTGTTTCCAGTCATTATGGTGCTAAAAGATCCTTTCAAAAGGCATTTTTGCATGATTTTTGGTGGTACTCGAATTTCGTATAAAAAAACTTTACTATCAAAGCTATAGGTAGTAGCTTTAGGCGTTGAAAAATATGGATGCAAGCGGCCTCCCTTATCGGGAGTTTCGTCTCCAATTTTTTGCAATTGGCGGTTAAATTACTGCAACTCATGTTTCTTATACTTTTTAAGGATAGCGAATATGCATAAATGGCCCCAAAACCATTACAGATATCGTATTTTGCTTTCTTATTAGTTGGAATATTTACTATGCTTTTCAAACAAAACTTATCATTTTCTGATCTTTGGTTTCTCTGCAGCATAAACAACTGCGTGTCTTTATCGTGTTGCGTGCCACCGAAGAGTCAAGTCAAATTCTTCTTTCATCATAAGCTAATTTTAAATAAGCTTATTTAACAAGTTTTCTTCCAAAAACTACACAATTTCTCCCTAATATCCTTACCCTCCCAGAATTTGTAACGGTGCATTTTTGACCTCATATGTAGTATATTTCAACTCTTCTAGTCGCCTTGAACCGAGACCCGAGTGCATCAAAATTTTGTTTTCCTTGCAAATGTAAATTCTAAACAAAGGCTAGTTTTGCTTCTATAGCTCAAAAGCTTTTCGACTGATCGAAATAATATCTAGGTAATATCTGATCAGGCTCTGTAAAAAGGTATCACTTCAATTCGAAAGACTGGAAGTGTCTCAAAAATAGTTTTGAAATATTTTTCAAAAATAGTGAGGTGCGGCACTAATTTCCATGTTCACAGCTGTACATAAATACATCTGTACATATTTATATTATGGTGGTAATATTTTGAACAAATGTCTACAGTTTATTGTTTTGAACTTTGAACATTTGCAGTAAAGCTTGAAAGTGTTCTGTAGATATATCAGCCAAAAGTTTTGTTAGATACTACGGGCACAAAATATTTGTAAGTATAAGCACAGTATCCAGCACCGCGAAATCGAAAAATCCCTGTCAAACTTCGTATAAAAACCACTCTGTAAGGAATTTTTCGTTTACGTTCTCCTGGCTCGAGCATCCAGCAATATGAGCGGAATCCACTGATTTATATCGAGGTGTGTGGACTGAGATATTCCTGACACCCAGCTCAGTGAGGCATGTTCGTCACCCATAAGACATCAACGAAACAAGATAATCAAGAATATATATAAATATGTATATATGTATATATAAATATATGCCATTATTCATATGCCAATATGAATAAACAATAAAGCAACAACACAGATTTTCGGCTTTTCCTTAACAGGGTCTTTATAAAGCTAGCTGAAAAACTTATAAGCGATCGGGAAGACACTGAACTGCCAGAAGACCAAATACTCATAAAAACCAATAATAACAGCATACAAATAGTTGTTTGTATGCAATTGGGCGAGCCCTGCGTTATCCAACACATTTACCAGTTCAATTTTAACCACACATTTTTCTCAGTGGTGATACCAGTTCAATTTTAACCACACATTTACCAGTTCAATTTTAACAATTCGAGCGAGGCAGGGCAGGACAGGACAGAAACAAAAGTAATTTGATGTTGGAAGCCACCCCACCTATCGTCTTATTGTTGCATTTGTGTCCAGCAAAACACGCCAGTAGCGGTGTTTTCTGAAATCAAATTAATGTATCGTATATATTCGATTAATACTTTAAATTTTTCGAATATGATATCGAGCATTAGCTGGTCTGACAAAGGCTGGCCGGCATGAGACTTGGGTGTGTGGCAGCCCCCCGGATCGCAGCCCATAAAAACTACGAATCGCTTGAGTCTGGCAACGCCACCAACAACTGTCGACGAGTGGCAGTTTCAGCAACAACGACTACGCGTCAAAAGATAGATGGCGTTGCGAAAAATTAATAAATTGGCTCCACCATAAAATGGCGGCAATAAATGGAACCATGATACACACACATTCATGCATGTATACATATATGTATGTACGAGTATGTTTAAATCTCCCACCACAAAAGAGTCTGACGATGCCAGAATCTTGTTAAAAATCAACCACGCAACGATCGAAACGAGCAGATAGTAATTATTCTCGGCATTCCATTATCGTAAAATTTTGCCCACCTGAACCAAAAGTTGTGTTTAATAAAATAGTAGTAACCCATGTTACATGTTAAGAAATGAAAAAAAAAAACAAAACAAACCACCCGTAAGTTCAATTTAGATACTGAATAATTTGATAAAAAAAGATTTGGATATAGCTGTACTTCTGATTTTGGACCGTTGAAGAAATAATTTCTCGGCCCATGACCATGACTTCAAAACCCTCAAAAATTATGGAAACAATATTATTTCGATCTGCAATTGATGTGACAGTTTTTAGACGGATGTATACATATTATTTCAATGCAAGAAGTCCCAGAAAGCTCCGCTTTTGGGTCTTAGAGTACATGGGTGCACGACTTCAGTTTCGAAAAACTCATATGGAATGGCCTGTGTCACAGTGACAAAAACACTTTTGACTGATGATAGTAAAGTTGTATTATATGGTAAGATAGACTCAAAAGAATATGTTTGGCATACATAGAAATCCGACTACCACTTAAAATCATGGAAAAATAGCATTGGGCATGCTAGGCTCAGCTCATATGAGCTAGAACTTTCTAGCCTGGCGTTTTCGTATAGTATGGTATTGAGTGAAACTGTGTATGTAGGTATATTTTAGAAATCATTACATTCATATCACAGTTGAAAAAATTCTGATAAACGGATCTTTTAACCGGATAATGACTTGAAACACCCAGAAAAGCTCACTAGGAATTGATTTTTATCGGAAAAGATCGACGTTTTGCCATGGCCAACAGTCCAACTGGATATTAATCTCATCGAAATCGTATGCTGGAATACCGAATACATTGCTGCAAAAGCAAATGAGGCAAACAAAGCAAAAATTTAGCAAGTGGTTCAAAGATTATTGGCTCAAATCCTATTGAAGCGTTGGCATGAGATTAATGACCCATATTCGGCCGGTGAAAGTTTGCAATGAAAACCAAATTGATTAAAAACTAAATATTAAAGCTCAAGAAACATGAAGAACATGAAATATATGTTTTAATTTATGTTTCGTTGTTTTTTTCAATATTCTAAAAAAACGGCTTATGTCAAAAAAATAAGAAAATAAAGCAAGAAAATGGAATTCAAATGTATGGATATTTCTAATACATTTAAAAAGGTATCATTTGTTCAATTGAGATAACTGGAAGTGTCTCTAAAAGAGTTTTGAAAATTATGCGGCAATAGTAGTGCCGCATACTATTTCATTGAACACAACTGTATGTATGCATGTTTGAGGGCTATATTTTGTATAAGTATGCAAAATATTTTCTTACCAAATTTACTTGGTCTTCAAGCGGTTCAAATTGAATAAAATCAGCAACAAACTTTGAAATTTCCTGTATACTTGATATGAGCTCCGGATAAATAAAGGCCGTAGGTCTAATCGTGGTACATACAAACTTCTGTAAAGAATAAAAGTCTGAAGTTTATTTTACAAATGCAATTTTTTGTTTGAAGATTTACCTGAACTCTACATTCGTTAGGCAAGGCCAGAACCATTGGACGTCGCTTTGGGTAGATTAAAACAAACTGCTTGCGAAAATTCTCTGCATAGAGTAAAAGAAGTCTTTCTTTTGGCGATAACGTATAGTAAGAGGGAGGATAGCATTGTGGGCTATTCTGGTACTCGTCCGTTGTCTCGGGAAATGACAAGTCGATTTTTCCGATATTCAGAGCTGGTTCACCTTCCGATAAACTAAATTCACTTTCCTCATAGCTACCCATATCTTCTTCACATAGCTCCTCAGAACCCTCTTCAGATCCAAACTCCCCTTCCGACTGCTCTGCTCTATGACGCTCGTCAATTTCTTTTAACTTGGCGGCATGTCGCTGAGGGTCTATAGTGCTTGTCACCTTTTTATACTTCTGAAATAAAACCTTCGGCATGTTTGCGTCTTTGTCTTTTTGGTTGTTAAAAATAATAAACAGAAACTTTCGTTTCTATGACAACGGTGTGCGTAAAAAAAATTTTTACTCAGTCAGTATTTAAATTTAAATTGTTTTTTAACACAATTTTATGGGCCTGCTTAGTAAATATTAAAGTCCATGCCTATAGGGGTGCTCCGCAAGTCAGTATTTATTTCCGGGTGCCACAGATTCCAATCCAACCGATTTTCAACTGATTTGGAATTCTAGCCATTCGTGGGCCGCGTTAAAGGAGTTTTTGGCCACATTCACCGACCAATATGATTCAGAGCTCTTGGAAGATTTATGCCGGCACCTTGTATCTCTTGGTGAAGAGGATGAGGTCCGTCTTGTTCGCGTTTATACTGAGTCCTACTTTTTCCGTCCACTCACATATCTCCCTGAGTGTGGATTTACACTCCCGTAATAAATATGCTTATGTCGTCCGCATAAGCCTTTTTTTGGGGCTCTCCTATCGCATCTCTTGATTAGGTCGTCGACCACCAGATTCCACAGGAGGGGAGACAGGACCCCACCTTGAGGTGTTCCACTGTGCGCTCCTTTACCATGAAAGCGGTGCCCCACTCTGAATACACCCGTCTACAAATTAGAAAGTTCTTTATCCAGAGGTTGATTGCCCGATGCGTTCGTATTCACGTTATTGAATGCTCCGAATATGTCTACGGAAACTTCTAAAGCAAACTTTTTAGTGCCGTCTCCACCGATTTCCCTTTGGTGTAGGCATGCTGGTTGGTTGACATCTGTCCACCTACATCGTTCCTGCTGTGTAAATCCAGTAGCTTTTCTAGAGTTTTGAGTAGGAACGAGGTGAGGCTTATCGGTCTATAATTCTTGGGGCGGGGCCCATATGTGTGCACTTTCCTGCCTTGGTGCATCCTGGGAAGTGAGCTTCCATTAGTGCTTCTTCACTGCCCTCAGTCCACTGTCCATCATTTCGCTTCAGCTGATTCTGTATGGTAGGTTGCTTTGATAGCAACTTCCGGAGTCTGGCCGTTTCTGGGACTTTGTCGATATTGGAGCAGAAGTTCCTCCACGAGTTTCTTTGTGCCTTGCGTATTTCCTTTTTGTACTCCCTGAGTAGGGTGTATTGTATTTGTATTCCTCTCTGAATATCTCATCATTCGCCAGTTTGACGATTTTGAAGAATTCTTCGAGGGAATAGAGGGAATAAATAGATGACATAAATTAGACCCCGAAACTTTCCTAATTTTCTTTTTTACATGGGTTATACAGACGAATTGAACGAGCAATTTCTTGGTAGATCTTTACTTTCTAGGAGAAAAATGCATTACCAATCGAATTTGTGGTCGTAAATCTGGATCAGGACTCGCACATCTGGCTGCGGTTACATGTTTTATCAAGGGCAAAGCCAAGATTGAATTAGATCGCATGTCTCTGAAATGCAAACAGCATTTGCGCTGTTTATATTGCTTCAATAAAACCTGCATTCAAGAATAATTAGCGACAAATTTGTCGACAGAGACTAGGATTGAGATCGACGCAGTTTATCCGTTTATGGCTGGCGCTAGGATTTATTTGTACTTCCTTTCGCATTTAAATGGCTAGCGCCTACCTGCCCGTTACATTCATGAAACCAATTGCTGCAACCATGTTTCTGTTCTCATCGTTGTTAAGCGACTCAATTATGTTCCTACACTCTAATTCTCACATCGTTCAGTTGTCCTGGTCCGCTACCTGTAATGCAGCGGTCCAACGCCTGAGTTAGGTGAGGTCGGAGAAGTATTATTTTTTGTTTCGGTTTGCCATTTAATTGCCACTGCTCGCGCTAAGTGTTCCCAAGAAAAACAAGGATACAACGTCCAATCAAGCAAATGTCGTCCTACCCGGTTGCTAGTCTTGACTTCGGGCGCCTGTGCCCCGAAAGTCTAGAGTGTCAAGAATTACCTTTGTCTGAGTATCGTTGACTACGCAATTTTTGTATGTGGTTATGTGAATTAACGCGAACTAGCAGTGTGCCAAGCCTGAAATTGTATAAAAGGTAGCTGCTTCAGGATCAGCACATCATTTTGAAGTGCATCTCGAATGATACACACCACAGCACAGCAAAGCAAAGTAAAATTAATAATGCATTTTGCAAAAATAATTATTCTACTGTTAACAGTACAGGAGAGCAGCTGGGCATTATATATTAAAAGGGTAGAGAAAATGCCAGAAGCTTCCAGAAGAGCTGGAGGCAGCGTAAAGGGTCGTAAAGATGAATGGGGAGTCTTCCAGAGCACCCTCGGACTATCACAAGAAAAAAGTATGTATGCCTAGCACTATAAGTTCCTTGGAAGTTTTACCAAAACTTACGAAATATATTTATTTCTTGTAGTCGATCTTCTTAAATCACAAAAGGACCAACAAGGAACGAAAGAATTAATTAACCGTTTTATTATTGAAAATTCGAAAATGTTGATGTCCCAAAAAATGAAAAACAGGGACGAGTTTACGAGCCTTTACCGATCTGTGCTTAAAAAGTTAACAGAGTCAAAGGGTATGCTGAAAACCTCACTGAACTTTGAGGTGAACGATGACGACAAGCCTCTAAAACCAATGAAGAGATATCGCCGAAAGATTGCAATCAAGATGGTGTCCGACGTGCCATCCGAAAATGTTGACTACTTATTGAAGATGTTTTATCAGAAACATAAAATTCATTCTGATTATGACGACCGAGATGCTCAGAATGAAGCTGATTATGACAAGCAAGAGCGTGCCTCAACGGATTCTGATAAGGATACTGAATACGACTTTGACAATCTTTATGATGATGAGGGCGATGTAGGTCTTATAGCTAAGTCCCGTCAAAGCACGGAGTATGGATCCTTCCAAGATCTAATTATGCAATCTAAAATGAACGAGTGGGAGCGTGAGAATGAGGAAACCAAGTTACATAGCTCAAACAATGACCACTTTATTTAAAATGTTCAAGTGTCTACAGAAGTTCTGTTAATAGTGGGCGCTGCAATAGGGGTTCATATGCTGGCATGTGATATATGTGAAGATTGAAGGAGTAAAAGCAATATGTCACAAAAGTTCATTGATTTCTATACTGTCAAGATATCAATACTTGCATTCTAATGATTAATATTAAATAGCCAAAGTAGAATGTACATATTAAATCTAAAGTTCCGGATAGTCAAATGTAAAACGTCTTCATAGATAAAATAAATTATTTTTTAGCTATTATACAATAATACACCATTATTGTTAAGTTTTTAAACCATTTATATGTACATGCTTTTTCCAAAAATACTAAAAATAATTATGGTGTTCAACGCTTTGTTTAAATTCAATAATTACTAATTGTATTAAAAATATATAAACATATATTCTTATCTGGATGGCCGTCTGTTGAAACTTACTATAATAGTCTCTCAGCTTTAAAGTTATCTCAACTAATTTGAATCTTCTTTAGGGACAATTTGTCGGAATCGTCCATTTCGAGGCCTATATTATTTTGGTTCCATACAAACAATCGGCAAAAATGCAGTTCCTTGTCGGAAAAAGTTGAGTGACAAATATTTATTTCAGTGTGTTTGCCTGCAAAATTTTGAGACAGCAGGGCAGACATCAATGGATAAATAGGCAGATACGTACATATATTGATGCTGATCAAATATATATACATAAAGTTGTGTTCAATGAAATAGTACGCCAGCACCTCATCCCCTTTCAAAACACTTTTTGAGATAGATATCAAAATTGAACAAATGATACCTTTTCAAATAGACAGGACGTTAGTATTAGAAAACCGACGAAATATGCATACATTTGCATTCCATCCTCTGGTTTTACATGACATAAGCCGAATACCCACGAAATATGCTGTTCCATGAAATAGTAGTGTTTTTTTAGACAATTGAAAAAACAACGAGAAGGAACGTGTGAGTCGCTTCTGGGGCCGCGACTCTACTTATACCCGTACTCAGTCAGTAGATGCATTTTTGAGCATAATTTTTAAGAATTTTAGACAAAAAAAAAAATTTTACATTTTACATTTTTTTGCTACATCTGCTATCTACATCTACATATATTATGTATATTCTACATCTAACATGTACATTATAGATGTACCATTTAAATTCTACATCTCCTCCGCTAGGGGTTGCTCGCGCACTGAACGCAGCAGAGTGTGCGAGCGAGAAGGAGATAGAGTAGCGTATTTCTGGCTGAAGTGGGCGGGGGAACCAACTGAAAATCAATTTCTTCATTCTGGCTATAATTATGATCCGATCTGATTCAGATTCGGCAGTCTGGTAGATAGGGTCATTCTCTACGATACTGCGTTTTTAGTTTTGTCGTATCTTTAAAAGTGTGCCTGCCACAGATTTTCGTCCTTTGTGGGGGCGGAAGGGGGCGGGGCGAAATTTTGAAATACACTTGTAGCAGTGTGATATCACATGAGTCTTGACACCAAATTTGGTTACCCTAACTATTATAGTCTCTGAGATCCAGGCGCTCAACAAGACGGACGGACGGACGGACGGACGGACGGACGGACGGACGGACGGACAGACAGTCATGGCTATATCGACTCGGCTATTGATGCTGATCAAGAATATATATACTTTATGGGGTCGGAAAATTTTCCTTCTCTGTGTTACACACATCCACTTTTACCACAAATCTAATATACCCCTTAACTCTTTTTTGAGTACGGGCATAAAAATTGAAAATCAAAAACATATGTTTCATGTTCTTCATGTTTTTTGTACTTTAATATTTATTTTTTAATCAATTTGATTTTTATTGCGAACTTGCACCGACCGGACCCATGGTCATTAATCTCTTGCAAACGCTTAGGATTTAGGATTTGAGCCAATAATCTTTGAACCACTTGCTAAAACTTTGCTCTGGTTGACGGATTTGTAGTTGCAATAATGTATTCGGTATTCCAGCATAAGATTTCGATGAGATTAATATCCAGTTGGACTGTTGGCCATTGCAAAACGTCGATCTATTCCGGTAAAAATCAATTCCTAGCGAGCTTTTCTGGGTGTTTTAAGTCATTATCCGGTTAAAAGATCTGTTTATCAGAATTTTTTCAACTGTGATATGAATGTAATGTTTTCTAAAATATACCTACATACACAGTTTCACTCAATACCATACTATATTAAAACGACAGGCTAGAAAGTTCTAGCTCATATGAGCTAAGCCCCATAGGGCTCAGCCTAGCATGCCCAATGCTAATTTTTTCATGATTTTAAGTGGTAATCGCATGTCTATGTATGCCAAACATATTCTTTTGAGTCTATCTTACCATATAATACAACTTTACCATCATCAGTGAAAAGTATTTTTGTCCAAACGCGGAGCTTTCTGGGACTTCACATAATGTGTAATCAACCGTCTACGAACTGTCACATTACTGACAGAGCGATTTAAAATTTTTTTCATAATTTTTGGAGGGTTTGTCAACCAATTTTAGCTCATATTCTCCATAGATTCAAATGAAAAAGACCTTAAACGACGTGTAATTATAATAATAATAATATAATAATTTTTTTTAATGTCAAAATTTTGATATATACTGCACAAATATCTTCTTGTTTGCATTTGAAAACTTATTTCCCAAGCCGTAAGCTAAACCCACAAACTGTTTAGGTCTATTTCATAGCACGTTTTAAAGGTCATTACAACTAGATGAAAGGTACTCAAGTTATGTGAAAAAAGCAGCTATACCTATGAAAAAAGCTTTTAAAATACCAGTTTTGTTTCGTTTCTTAAAAAAGTTCGATAGTAGAGTAGAGTTATTTGTAGTTACTGTAAAGACATTTCCAATCCACCTGAAACGGTTTGGCCAATATGCCAGGTAATGTTCTTACTTCTTTCCTGATGAGTTTCTCAGCTAATTTATTTACAGTCGACAGCAAGATTTAAATTATTTTGAAATACGTATGGGAAATGTGAGCAGTGTCAAAAGATCTATCACGACTCACTACCCCGCCATAACGGAAACTCAGACGAGCTGCTTTGACTCACAGAAACGCTGTGAAATGAGACTATAATTGTTTTTCATTTCTTCTTGTTATAGAAATTACTAATACTAATACTAATATAATGACAATCTGCGATGATAATAAATTTGCTCGTGTAACTCTAATAACTGTATTATTAATAAATAATAATACGAAGGATGAAATAATAAATCATGACTCGTTACATATGTACAATGTACATATAATAAAAATGTATTAATTTAAAAAACAGAAGGTACACTTTAGGTCTATATGTATATACATGCGTACCAACTAAAACGTTTCACTCTTTGTAACAATTGTACCTGGTTCTCGGGAAGTGAAGCCACAGAGGTCTCACAACTACCGAGTCAGTCTACTTTTTGAATATGGGCTTATATGTATTGAGGGATATTAAGTTACCTACAAATGGTTGCCTAACCGCAGAAATAATTTTTATAAGCAATAATTCTCTGACTGTGTCTGAGTTAAAATTGTTTACGAGGTTTTTTTAAATCAAATCAGTTACATTTTTACTTTATGGAGTGGTTAAATATATTTAATATGAGTACTGGAATATCTTATAGTAATAATAAAGCTCATAGGGTGACGTGACATGTATATCGTGAAGAACTAAAGCTTCTCTCCACTAATATTAACAATATTGTAGTAATTGTGGTCGGGGAACCGCTCCAGTTCGATGTAGTCCATTTCGGTGTGCAGCAATTTGTCAAGCATATTAATTATTTCCCCAAATAAGGGACGCTCATGCGGATCTTGAGACCAGCAATAGTACATTATATTGTAAAGCTCTCTACGACAGTGCTCGGGCTTCTCCAGGCGATATCCATCCCTTACCTGTGTCAACAGTGAGTAATTAATTGTATTTTCACTTATGTTTATACAACAAATATATATCTTTTACAAACCTTCCTCATAACATCGGCAGCAGATATTCCGGGATAGGGCGTCGAGCCGAGCGTTACAATTTCCCACATTAAAATACCAAAGCTCCATATATCGGATTTGATTGAAAATATATTATCGTAAAGTGATTCAGTTGCCATCCATCTGAAAATGTATAGATTTATGAACTCATTAATATACTTCCGTGCAAGTCCCACCCCCACACAGATCGACATAGGCCTAGCGATACAAAATGAAAGACAGGTACCACACAAAAGTTATTTCGATATCGATATTATTAATATTAATTATTACAGTTAATTGACTGAAACTTGAAATTCAAATATTGGTACCAAACATTCAACTTGGTTCAATTATATTAAATTAAGTACAAGTACTATTAGTAGTGGTTTGCTTCCTACTATTAGTAAGTTACTAAGCATATTCATCTTGACTCAGCTCCCTATGAGCTCCCAGAGAAAACTTTACCTTATTGGTAGTTTGCCCTCGCTTTTTCTTTCGTAAATCTTTGATGTTATAATATCCCGCGCAAATCCGAAATCAGCCACTTTGCATGTATGATCGTCTGAGATGAGAATATTTCGAGCAGCTAAGTCCCGATGAATAATCTGTAATAAAGTGAAAATTTCATTGTTTTTATATTCTTGCGGAGTATTAGAACATCTAAGCTACATTATACGTCAATATATATATATATATATGTTCTATCTTTCCATAGCATACTCACACCGCGGGACGTTAAATAATCCATTCCCTTCGCAATTTGATACATAAAAGAAGTTAAGTCACATGATGTCAATATATTTGATTTTCCATGTGTATTTCCATAGTGTCTGAAAAAAATATATAATATAAAAAAATATCGTTTGTATATCGTTTTGTATACAACAAAATACTTTTCTTACCTTTCGGCTCTTGAGTTTCGTAAATATGATTGTAACTTCCCTCGATTTACGTACTCAATTATAACAAATGTCGGATCTTTGTCCGTACAGCAGCCTAAAAGTCGAACTACATTGACATGGGGCTCCAAAGATTTCATTACCTTAAAATAATACAGAAAAAAATGTCTTTGATTAACGCACCACCATTGTTAAATGACACACCAAGAAAAATGGTAGATGTGGAATGCTTTATTTGAACAAAAGCTAATAGGAAATGCTTGGAATTTCTTAAGAAACAAATTAGGCAAAATGAACTTCTCAAAATTGTAAATAACCTTCCTACATATTTAAATAAGTATTTATATATTACTGATAAGGATGACAAACCGACTTATTAAAAGAAAACACATCACTAGGAATGATTTGAAACCAATACAAAAACTAAAGATCAGATTATATTTATATTTTTATAAGGTTCTCACCTTATAAAAGTACGCTTCATAAAAGCTGAGACTGAAAAATACGATTTTAAGGATGCATTGGAGCCAGCATTACTAACATAAAGATTTTAAAACAAAGAGAGAGCGGAGTCTAATCGTTTTTACGACAACCCTAACTCTGCAATGCTCACATCCACGCCAAAAAAGTGACAAACACCGAAAGTGTCAATGCGCATGTTTGAATTTAGCAAAGAGATTGATTGAGCGACAGCGTCTCTCTGCACAAAGGGAGGATGCTGTTGCCTCGACCAGAATCAGGAGCAGTTAAAGGAATCAGTTCAGTTCAAGTAGTGTTTTTATATTTATATATAGAAATATCAAAATATATTATTTAAATTTGATTATATCATTTGAATTCAATATTTATCCGACGAAAACTTTGACAAAATATTAAATAATATTAAGCTCTTACTCGGTGCTGTAATTTTCAACAACACAAACAGATTTCGAATTTGCCGCCCTCAGTAACTCAATAGCACAACACTTAACATAACAGGGGCTCTAAATACATATGTTTCCTTGACGGCCTTGTCGTTCATTTATCTCGGGCCGCGGACAATGCGTGTCAAATTAGTTTCTAAATTCCGAAAATTAATTGATATATCCCACCAAAGTATACATACATATGAGTTTATCAATACAAGTCGTTTGTAGTGTTCCGTGAAATAGTTTTGATTTGGTGCAATGCAGTAAAGTGAGCCAAGGGCAAAAGGCCTTCCCAAGGGTAAAATTCTGCGGGAGCATAACACTAGCTGGTCATATTTTCAGTAAAAAAGGGATCAATCCGTTTCACTGACATCCAATTTCTATCCTAGAAAATGCATAAACCATATGTTTTCTCTGCGGTTGCATCAATTGTTTGTAAGTATGTCTTTATGTACATGTAAAGCAGTAAACACGTAACGTCCCTATACAAAATGTAAACAAACGAAATGTGTTGTGCGAAACTTGCGTTTCGAAGTACATAAGAAAAACGGCAAGAAAAATATCGATATTTAATAATACCGACTGGGGGTCGCAATATCCTGTCGGAATTTAAATACCTAATCGGAATAAATGGTTAAAAGACATGATGAATGTCCGATTTCTCTGCTAAAAGAGGGCACTTTATTATGTATAAATGTTTCTTCTACAGTCACTCTGCTAACTGTATAATAATTAAATTGGGTTTCAGTATTTCAGTAAAATTCTAGATTTTTAAAATTTTTTGGATTCAAAAATATCTATATATGTACGCTTTCGTTTTTTTTTTTTTGAGCTGTTAGATTCGAAATTAATAAAATATTTTTTTTCGTCATTTGTACTGCTTAACCATATCATCTACATATATTCATATATTATATATATATTCATCATATATTCAAATATTCACGCTCCACCAGCCCACAGCCTATGCAGCTGTTCTCTTTTGCCTCTTCATCTGGCATTTCTTTCTTTCCGTTGCTTTGTCATCGCTGTCTTTATCTCTTGCTCTGTATCTCTCTGCCCGGCTGCCCTTGAAGTCAGTCTTGATCTTTCAATCACTTCTTTGTATCGACCCCCGCGTCTAAGATCTTAAATCCAGCTAACTATACAACCGACTCGTCGTACTCTCGGCATCAACCTATCTCGAACCTTTCGCTATCCCTTTGACACTGTATTGCCTTATATACTGTCTACAACAATAAACCATATTTAATCTGAACAACCATCGTCTAGTTAATAAACATATCGCAAAACAACGCTACTGAAAAATCTCAGTAGCAGAACAATTTGTTTTTAAAAGTGTATTTTTTCGAATGTGATATGGTATGATAACGTGTTTTCTACGTGTTTATGAACAAGCAACACGTTAATAGGCAACAGCTCGACCATAAGACTCCCACTTATTCAGATGTTTCAGTAGATACAAAAAAAGGATGAATTTGGAGCTTGAGTTTAAATAATGTGCCATAAATGCTATTTAACAGAACCACAGATTTAATTTAGTCCAATCTTAATAATATATATTTTAAGCGCATCGACATTTTTGACATTTTACAATTCAAAAACTGAACTTTCGTTTTCATTAGATTTAGTTGTATGTACAACAAGGAAACATCAATTAGCGACAAACATCAAAACAATAACGTCTATTTGCGACTTTATGAGATAGTTTTCTGTCGTTTTATCCCTTGGGTCTTGTGGATAAATGGTGCCAATTGTTTTTTTTTTTTTTGCAACTTGGGCTTCCAAGACAATATAAAGTAGCGGTATATAAAGAACCAGAAAAGATTCGGGTCTAACTTCAGGACTACAAAGAAGACTTTTCTAACGTCACAAGTAGCTGTAGCCTGTGACCAAATCACAGGGTATACAATTATCAGATGTACTGTGTTAGTACTTACCTCTAACTCGGACAATAGATCCTTTCGATCAAGTTCTGTGGCGCTCTCCTTCAGCGTTTTTACGGCAACCATGGTAATGCCCTCACAACCTAAAAATAATATATTTACGAATGGAATAATTTAAGCGATGGATCCCCGTTTTATTTTAGTTTACATATGTAAGTATGTAGATTCTTACATATTAAGCGAAAGGGGACTCCTTACCGTGATCCGATCGATTTTTGGGATTCCTCTACACAAAATATACTTTAGGGTCAGCGTGTTTGAAAAACAACGAACAATAATCCAAAAAGTCCCCTGAGATAAATGTTTTTATATAAGACGCACGGAAGTTTAGACGGACACTACTTTTACTGCATGAGCTGCATGAATTTATATCTCTCAATCACAGCAAAGGAGATATAAAATCACTATATATATTAATATATCTATAATTTTAAGGCTGTCTAGGAGATGTCACTACTTACCATTAATGTCCGTGGCTTCACAGCGCCAGACTTGCCCAAAAGCACCTTCGCCCAGTATGTTAAAGAACTTCAGTCGGTACCTTGGAAATTCCCAGCGATCACTGTTGATATCGACGACCAAACCATTGTCCGCCGCCGCTGAACTGGCTCCCGACCTAACACTCACTGGCTTTAAGTTGTCTACCGTTGCGTCAGCTATGCCGCAAGGAGCCCCGACAACAGAAGCATCACCAATGTTTGTCACACCAGTTGATAATTGCGACGTTGCCTATAATAATGTTCGATTAATAGAATGTCCCAATAAATACATATACATTGTGATACAAAAATGTTGATTCCAATACACTAAAGGCTCCAAAAGCTTTTAATGAATTATGTTTTTTTTATGAGTATGATGTCTTAATTTAAGAAAATACTGTTTCGAATTGCAATCTTTACTCACAACTGTCGTAATCGGTTGGTCCAACTCCCAAGCCACATAACGATTGGCAAACGCGACTGGTCCTTGCCACTGCTGCATTACCATTGAATTGCGTCCATCATCACTCAGCGTGTTTATTGTTTGACTCTGATTAGATTTCTTCGCCAGCTCCTCTTTTTCTTTAGATTTCTTTAGAGTTTTACTAATAGCGCAGAGCCGATGACGGCAAATGTATCCGAGGAAGACAGAAATTGTTGCGATGAAACCGCAAATAGTGACAACAAAAGGAATGGTGGTAGACTTTATTGAAAAAATGGTTATGGTATTCCCACTCCCTTCATGGAGCGTCTTTGTCGAGGGCTCTTCTGGCCTGGTTGAAGTATTAACGACTATGGGAGTGAGTTTGGTACGACTTTTCTCCGTCGATGAGCCTATCGTTGGAGCCGTTGGACCGTTTTGGCCCTCAGAGTCAGCTTCTGTTCTGTCATTCGTGCTCGGAAAACGAGGGTAAAAGTTGCCAAAAGGTATACCACTGTTGCTTTCATGAGGTCTAGGCGGAAAATTAAAACTAGGTCGGTTATTTGGCAGTCCATTTCTGATAGATTGAACGCCGGGTAGTTGATCAAATGAGGGTAGGAACTGCGAAATGTTGTGTACCACATTCGAGATAGATGTCTGGGGTCGATAGCCATACATATTCTCCCGCTGACCCAGAATGTTGATAAAAACTTCGTTTTTCGCTGTGTAGCGTCCATCGGAGACAGTTATATATATGAGAAAGTTCTGGCCGGCCTGTAAATAAAAAAGCATATCCCAAATGGCATTATTGAAAATTTTACAATTTCTCCGCACTATAAAGGTATAAAAAAGTTTTTCCTATCATCCGATACTCTATTATTTAATTTGCCAGCTGTGCTTGCATATCCTAAAAATTTCCAAAAATATTTCCCAGCTATCAGCAGAGATAAAGCCACTTAGGCGGCCCCGACCACATTGAAGAAGTTAATGAACCGTATCAGTTTCTAGGTTTGAATTAGAGCATTAAAACTTTCATAAATGGTGTATGATTATAAGCAGTACATATATATATCGACACATTTTTACGAAATTATCGTATGTCACTTTTATCGAAATTGAGATTTTAAGGCCAAGTTGTTCGAAACCTTATGTCTTACAATCCTGCAAAATAGTATGATTAAAAATGATACAGTTTCGATAAAAATTAAGTTGCAAATTTATCGTATGTAACTATGCATTTTTCTGTTCGCGCTAAATTATCGTATGTCCATACAAATTTTTTTTTATGTACAACGAATAAATAGAGATACTAATCTCTTCATTATCAGGTGTGCCACAGACTGTCAATTCAAACAAATTACAACTGAGTTGGTTTGCTAGGTGCCACAGCATGCTGTTTCGGGTGATTTTACAAACTCTAGTACTATGAATAGAAATTTGGTTAACCTACTGTTGAATTGTTGAATTGCTAGATTCGAATGATATTTTGCAGTTAATTGTTTTAAATTAAGGGGAAAAAACACTTAAGTTTACATAATTTAAATTGTAAATAAATTTGTAATTAATTGTGTGTTAACGATAATGTCTAAGAGAAAAATATCTATTTTCATAGAATTGGCCAAACTTTATTAACAGTAAACAAATAATCCAAATTAATTTGCACACCGATTGTCTAGAAAGGGCCATATTCTTGTCCTTTCCAATGACTTGAAAGGATTTGACACCCAAAAGAGTTAGCACAGTTCCCAACTGCAGGATTGGTGAAATGGATAGATGATAATGGGATGCCTTCCTTAATCAAATAAAACTCATCATAAAAATTGACAATTGACTTTTGCTAGTTACAAACAATCGCAAAAAAAGTTTGTCAAGGCTGTCATTAAACAATATAATTGAGTGGGCAAACAAAAAATGTTGTTGTTTTGAAATTGCTCACAAATTAGGACCAAAGAGTAACCAAATGCAAAAGATATTTTGGGTAACTTTATACAAAATTGTCTCTCTCAGATTTCTAATGAATTTTCGATTTTTCGATTTGGGTATTGCTTATTTCTCTTTACGCTTTTGGTGTATGCTTTATTATTCATTGATCTAGCTGGTGATAAATGAAGCTGTGAAAGCTCAAACAGATTATCAAATTCTTTTTATTTTTCTTGAACTATATCGTTCAATAAATATATTTTGTCAATTATCGTATGTACACTTGTTGCGTCTAAGCCCATAAAAACATAGCGCGCGAAAGAATCGTATGTTTAAAGATCCGAGTTTTTTTAATACAAGGCGCCATTATTGGAAACAATTAAGTTGACATTTGTTTTTGTAGCTGAAACAACACAACCTTAAAGAGCTTTACCGTTATTTTCCCATTCTAAGCTATGCAAAGTTCTAAAGCCCTTAATGACTTTTTATTAGTTTAAATATTGCCATCGGCTTATACCAAGGATGGTCACTTATTTTATTTTAATGAGTCTTCATGGTACAAAAAATAGAAGCATTTGCTAATTTTACTTACACGGCCCATCAAGCTTTCATTAAGATAGACAACACCAGTTTGTGAATCAATATGAAATGGCAGTTTTTCCGGTGTGCTGGCTTCTAAGTCACTTCCTTGTGGAGGTAGAAAGCGCGGTTCAATACCAAATTGCAACTCATCACCATCGGGATCTTCGGCCCGGACACGATCTATTATTTGTCCAACTTTTTCTGCTTCTGAAATCCGCCAGTTACGTTCTCGTAGATATAAAATGGGAGGTGCATTTTGATCATGTGCCTCAGCTGCAAGAAAAAAATAAAGACATAAATATTAAACGAACAATGGGCCCATATTTTGTTGTCCTGCAGATCATGTTTAAGTCGGCTGTATTATAAGGTCCTTTGATTCGAAAATTTTGCTTTTTGTTTTGGAATCTTAAAAAGAAACTCCTTTTTTCTACCGACCGGTTTTAGACAAATCGGTCGGTAAAGTAAACACTTTGAATGTCCTAACAGAGCTGTCATTACACCGAAATTTTGTTTCTACGAGTATATCCATTTGTTTTCTCATGTTGCTAATTTATTTAGCTATATCATATATCGATAGGAACAATCGGTCCAAAATATTCTTGTGGGGAAAACTATAAACAGTAGGGTTGGCCATTTGTATGGGGGAAAAAAATGTGTCTCAGGGTCTTAAAATATTTCTTTAGGTATACAAAAATTAAATAAAACGTTTCAGCCTGATATGAAAACGTTTGGGCTGCAGACTTGAGCTTAAAATTCAAAATTAGGATATTTGAACCATGGTTCGTATGACCGCATTACTTGACATATATCGCTCTAATCGGATTGTGTTTTTTGTGTTTTAGAATATTGGAATATAATCGTTTCAGCTAGATTGGAGATTTGTATACTTTTTATGCAATGTCCAAACGGTAAAATTTTATTTTCGGAGGATTGGTCAACCAATTTTAGATAAACCGTTTCTTCATAGATTTTAATGAATAATACTTTAAACGACGTCTAATACATGCACCTATAGGAAATATAATGACCAGGATATGACTAGGATATATGGATATTCTCTACCCTGTCTTATGATATCGAAAGAGTCTGGATGCAAAATTTGGTGGCTCTTGTATGCGCTCATCGGTACGCACAGACAGATGGATGGACATGACTATATAGAGTGTGCTTTTGATGCTGAGCGAGAATATATATACTTTATGGGGACGGAATGTTTTCTTTCTAGGTGTTACACACATCCACTTCCACCACATATCGAATGCATCTCTTAACTCTTCAAGTACCGGGAATACTTTTTTATACCAGTACTCAAAAAAGGGTTAAGGGGTATATTAGATTTGTGGTAAAAGTGGATGTGTGTAACGCAGAGAAGGAAACGTTTCCGACCCCATAAAGTATATATATTCTTGATTAGCATCAATAGCCGAGTCGATATAGCCATGTCTTTCTGTCCGTCCTTCTGTCCGTCTGTTAGTCTTGTTAATCGCCTAGATCTCGGAGACTATAAGAGCTAGAGCAACCAGTTGCTTCCCCCACCTCCTCCGGCGCTGCTTACGCTAGTTATTCTCATTCTCGCTCGCACACACTCTTCAGATATAGAATAAACATATTCGATGTAAATGGCAGATGTAGAAAAAAAAATATTTTAAAATTCTACATAAATTAAAAGCTAAAAAAATATATACTGATTGAATACGGGTATAAGTAGAGTCGCGTCCCCAGAAGCGACTCACACGTTACTTCTCGTTTTTCATCTGTACTCTATAAACACTGTATCCAGGTCTATGGTATCGCAGCGAAAATTAACCTGGACAGGATCAGGGTGTTTCAGGACAAGACCCTCTGAAATATCTGAGGTGCTGAATGATATGTCCGTAATAGAGACATCGCCAAAGACCTTGGAGTCCCCTCAGTCGGTGACATTATTAACGAAAAAGCCACAAGATACTTGACCAAAATAAGGAGACACCCGAACGTCATCGCCAGAAGATTGGTAAGGAGCAGAACCAGGCGAAGGTTAAACCGCATCCATCTGTCCGACTTGGCCATCAGGTACATATAAATTATTGTTGCACAATCTCCGTTTTCGTCCGTTGGTCCCGCATTTAACTTAAAATATTAAATTGTAAATAGAAATCGTTCTTGACCCTTAAAAGTTGCTAATCAACAGTAACAGTACCTAACAGTACTGTCAATGTCTACGTTGTTGATTTTTTATCATCAATGATTTGTCCACCATTATCAATATTTCTTTTTTAATATATTGGATATCCATGGACATTTAGTCATTGGTGAAATCTTTTGGAAAACGCTTTTTAAATTTTCCATCTTTTATGCAAGCTATAAGCGATTCATGTTACCGCATGGGCCATACATCATGTTTGTGGTAATTATATCGATCAGTAGTTGATCAGTAGACGGATCTGAAATTTGCGCGGAGATTACACTATCTATTTCCTTTTGTCGACTAACCAAATTAAAATGTGTGAATGAGGTAATCCTCGTTATTGCCATTCAACGAATACATGCATAATGAACCTCTTAAAGACTTAAATTTTTGTTAGATGAATAATTTCAATAACTCATTGTGCATTTAGCACCCGCGACATGCATCTACGCGATTGGCGAGGGAGGGATTTATGTGCTTTGTGGTCCTTTAATTTTAAATGTGGAATTTTATGGTTGACCACTTTCCTCAGTACATATTGTTGACGATTTCTTTTGATCCGAGCGTTGTCATTCGGAAGCATGAATTTTATTTGCAAATGGACTTCAGGAGGATGCTTAAATCTGGTTTGTTGCCGATGAGCTAGCTTTTCAATGGTGCCGGTGGTGTTTCCATTTTGAGGTAGTTTTACCATTTGACTCATGCTAATATTTGAGCGCGTGTACGCGTATGCGAATGCGAGACGAAGAAACGTCTCTGTTCCAATTGTCTTTGTTCATTTCGTGCCTCTACTGATTAAGATGCACGCAATTGCGACATGCCCTCACGCATATTTTCGTTATTTTCTTTGATTCGTTTGACTGTTCTTTCTGTTCTACTATTTCCTATGTATAAGACCCAAATGAACCAATTTCACAAAAAACTTAAAAAAAAACACAAATATTAGATCGAGATTAGGTCACAAAACACGCGAAATTGCAGATATAAACAACGTACAAATATTACATCGAGATTAGGTCATAAACACACGAAATAGCAAATATTCACGGTCATGGCGGTCATGGAAAAAATTAACGAAAATGTCGCCCACGGAAGACGGATTATTGTTCGATTTCAAGAGCAAGACAATTGGTTTTGCCCACCATTTTCGCATTTGTAGCGTGGTCATTTTATTGTTATATTGTCAGCCAAATATTGGATGAGCGTATTGACCCCTGCGTCGTTTAATAAATTTATTTTTAATTATCTGGAACAAGTTTTAAGAGCCACTGAAAGCTCATTAAATACTTGTATATGTACATGCACTTTCGGATAATAGAAATAGTCATGAACAAATACTATTTCTGAGGATGTTCATCATCCGTGAGCAAAGGCACTCCACCCAATTGTTTAATTTGAAAGAGTATGATAGTCGGACTATTACGGATTATTCCAGAGGGCATTCGCACAAGCGAAATTTAAACTTATTGGGATAGTCACATTTAAGTTATGTGAATGGATGCACACATGGATGCATTATGATACTGGCCGGTACAAATATGGCCGAACTACTACAGAATGGTCTTATAATAATAATAATCGTATTGACTTCATTACAGTTATGAAAAAATTATATTTGTTTAAGTGTCTTCTTCTAAATTTTCCTAAGGTAAAAGAATAACGACTATACCATCGATTTTCGATACATCATAGACTTTCTGCCATTTTATTTCAACTTATTTTCCTGATTTCTAACTTCATTTTCCATTAATTCTTAAAATAAATGTTGTTACCTTTGGATATTATAGATAAAACTCCAGCTGTAGCTATCAATATGGCAACGGATAAATTCCATCTACACGTAAAAATGTTTTGTTTACAGAGTTTCGACCGGCTCTGGTGGTTGTGAATGTAGTTATGATGAAAATCCATGGCGGAGTTTGCTAGATGTCTAAAAGAATGTGACAAGATGATATCATTGGGAGCATCACATTACTTACAAATAAAAGCAATCAAACACTTTTAGGGGAGCACTGTGGTCGCGTATTATGTTGTTTTTATAGTTAATAACGCACAAGAGGAAGCATCTTCGAAACCATACATACAAGAATATATGTACATATGTATCAATGTAAGTAATCTTTATCAACATGAATATCAAAGTCGAAATAGCCATGTCCGGAATTGATGTTTTCATTAAAATATTTCCAGCAAACTTGAAGAAAATGCGTACATGTGTACATACATGTATATGTGTGTGTATGTATACATACGGTTAATAATACAGGTCCGCGATTTCTCTTTTTAACATATGGGGCATCGGGTGCATGGCGCAATAGTAAAACAAACTGGGCAATAACGAAACGAGTATCAATGTTCTAGTACATACATACATATGTATGTGTGAATTGTATAAGAAGTATGTATGCGCGACTATTTATTATACATATACATATATGCAGTGTGTGGAAGAGGGGAAAGAGAGAGCGACATATGTACAAGTACATACATTTATGTATTTCTAAAAACATTTTTCGTAAGAAGTTTTTGAAATTGATTCATTCCAAATGCTATAAAATTAATCGTCATTGTCTCTGAACCACATGCTCACAAAAACCACACTCACAAAATCTTTATACACATTTGTACATACATTTAAATACGTATTTTGATGGTTTTCGATATAGCTCAAAGCACGTTTATGTCGGACTGAAATGCTCTTACAGTACTAATTTTTAGTCATGCTAATCATAAGCGTTAGTACTTTTATATTTGGTTGTGTATTTTTCTATGATGAATTCCCCATTAAAATTGTACACAAATAAAACTCAAACTGGTATTCACAAAACTTTCTCGGGCTCCGTATTACTTAATGCAAGCGAGGGCCATGGGCGAACGGACGCGTCCGTTTGACAGCTCTGAACGAACAACAGCTCGGCAACAGTTCGAAGAACGAACTGTCTGCCCAGACTAGCGTCAATAACTTCGCACACTCTCAAACCAAAAACTTGTTTTGTCTTAAAAAGCAACGAACTTTTGCTTCTCTCTTCTGGATCTCTCTCTCTCTCTCTCTCTATATCAACTATCACAAAATTGTTCGTGTAACGCAAGCAATCATGGTTATATTGTTACGTTTCTACAATCCGTGTTTCTTAATTAAGGAATATAAACAGAGAGAGTTACTTTTTTACAATTCAGGCAGATATTTATTTTCGAGAGAATTTTCGGGTGTAGTCGGCCTACTGGATTTTCCTATTCGTTACAATATGTACGGTTTTTCCATTCGTTTTTGAACAATATTGTACAAATTCAACGAAGAGACTTTTCTTATAATTTTAAAATTTATTTGTAAAAGAGTTTCCAAATGTTTTTTTTGCTTATTAATTAGGTAGCCCTATACTCAGTATTATAAATTAAAGCAATCTAACTTACGAATTTCATACAGTTAAAATACAATACAATATGTTAGAATTTCTTTCGATTTTAATTCAAGTTGGTTCACCTGATGAGATTTGTTGAAATGCAAACTTTAATATACTGTATATTTAGTAGTTCCGCGAATTATTCTTGAAAAATGGGCACGATGGGTGTCGTATTTATTTAGTTTTGTTTATCAATTTATTAGAATGTATAGAATAACAAGTAGAAAATAATAGGAGGAAGAGCATATAAGTAACGTTCCTGCGAGTTCCTGCGGCTACGCCACGAAGCTTTGCTTCGAGTGTGTAGTGTGTAGTAAATAACAGTAAACAAACCGTTCAAGTTAAATTTTATTGGAATACCATGCTATGAAAAAACAGAATTTACGCCCCAATTCCAATTGTTCGAATATGTAAAATACAATTAATACCTGCGGAAGATCTTCTTCGACTCCATGCTTCCGTGTTAGCTGGATTGTAAAGTATTTATATAAAAACAAATTATTATTATTTTTGGGAGCCTAAAAAAGTATGTTGATTTTTTATTTACTTCTTACTTCTAATTTTGAGAAATCAAAAGAAATAAAAAAAACCAAATACCGATAGGATGTTTTTTTACTATATCGACCCCTGAATTGAAAATGAAAATAAAGGTATCGGCAAGTATCGAATGCTTTTGTCTTTGTTTGAGTGCATAAACATAAACAAATATTCAGATGAGCAAATTTTATATTCAGTAAGGAAAACAACTGTAGTTAAGATATATTAATTGATATACTGATATTAATAATGTTATTTTCATATACTTTGTATAGTGACTATAGTTTTGTGAAGTTTTATTCATCAGTGAAAGCAGACATCTGTTTTCCGAATGGGCTATATGGTAGCGGTCGATTGCAGTAGCAGCGTCACCAACGACAACGGCAAACATATACCAAATACCAAAACAAACCAACTGCACTGAGCATACTAATGTTTGGTAATTTTAATTAAATATATATGTAGAATGTATGCAGCGTTAATAACTTGTATGTGTGTATCAACATCTCCGACGTTTGAGATGCTGTTTTTAAAGATGGGTCCATCATCTTGTTGGAAAATATCTCAACAGTCTGCATGGACAATACTTCCTAAACTAGGATCTATCAAATAAATCAGTTTTACAGATCTCAAGGGAGTATAATATACATCCTTTACCCTCCCAAAATAAGAGATTGCAGGCTACCTTTAGCGACAGTGACAACACATAGCAAAGTAGAAATGTCTTGGAAACTATAATAGTGCATTTTTTAAATAATAATAGTTCAATCAATAAAAGTTCAATCCATTCCAACTGACACACAACAGTAAAATTACGAAAATCTATTCACAGGATGGCCAAGCAGTTGGTTATTATCTTAATATATTTTGGTACCGCTTCACAGCTTTCTGACCTGAACGGTACCATTTAATTGTAGACTTTGGGACGTCATTTGTTTAGAGAGTTATCAGTGGAATCCCAAAAAAAAAATCATCCTCAGATGTATACAAAAATAAACTTAAATAAAAAAAAGAAGAAAAGAAGAAGAAATAATCTGATTTTCATTAATAAATGTTATACCATAAGCGCAAAAATGTACGCTGAGAAAAAGTATCTATAGTCAAGAATACTCTCAAAACTGAAAACGAACATTCAATATTTATTTTGAAATTATTAGGTAATATTTGATAACGAGACTGATAAGCTTGCGAACAGACACATGTGTGTGTATACAATAATGCAATAATAATTCATTGGAACTCAATAGCGCTGATAAGACAGCAGGTCCAAAATGAAATGTAAAACCAAAATCTACAAGCGTCAGTTGTCTAGAGTATCGCTTTCAATGAACTCAGTGTTTTTGTGTTGTTCTTCCTACTAAATTAAATTCCTGCCATAAGTACTATCAGTACTTTAGTATATAAATCAAATATTATTGGGAAAAACATTGTTTCTTTAAAAGACAATCTGACCAAACTCAACAATCTGTAAGACGAAAATGTTTGTACATTACTCAGCTATAAATAAATATGACTCTGTCATATAAGAGATGTAGAAACGATGCATTTTTAGGGCCTCGAAGATTGCATTTCCTTCCATTTGGAGCTTTGTACAGAGTGCCATGATGAGACCAGATGGTTGCACCGTAGAAACATATCTATTTTTTTTATCTATAATAATAGTAACCTAAGGATATATACATATACATATAAAAATATACGGTAAAGAATAAAAATATAATTAATATGATTTATGTTGTGCAACCAGTATCTAATTAGTAACCCCCTAAGCATCGAATCACTAAAACTTAAGACTGCTGTCTTTCTGTAAGCGAAGGAGATAGATTTTTGCATAGACAACGTATACTGTGCCCTTTCTTTACGTGCATGTCAGACATGAAATCTCACGCTTGACTGGTAACCTACATTGAGTGTGAAAGAGTGTGTGGAGTCAGGGGAGTCGGGCCACGGGGAAGCATACTCTGCATTTTGGCTATAATAATCTGATCGCAAGTCAATTCTGAAGTTCGTTAGATAAGATAAATCTTTATGATTCTGCTTTTCGGTTTTCTTGTGTCTTTAATATTGGGGATGAAACAGACTTTTCGGAATTATGATTACCGACTCCTCATAAAAGTACACAATCCAGAAAAAAATAATTAAAAATGTTTTTTTTTCTATTCCAGTAAAGGCGACCTAATGTAAAGGATTTACTGATGATTATTAATGAATACTCACTTTGAAACTGACATTAATAAATGATGATTGAGACATCTATATATCGCACTAATTGTGTACCGCTTGTAGTTTTTACGCTACTTATAATCGACCATCGACTGATCATTGTGGATTCTAGAGTTGAGGTACTACCCAAACCAATGGACAATAAATATGTGACAAGTGAACTTTCGAAGGGAAAACCTGAAGAAATTAAAATACCAGTTGACCACGAGCAGATCGTCCGATTGCCGTCAAACTCTTTACTCAAATACACATCCTACAAGGATGTAGCTATTCTGCACTTCCGTATTCCACCGGATTCTCGGGATGCCTTTTTTACCTTTAAAGCATTTGAGGAATCAAAGAATGCTTTTCGTTAGTAAAACAATCATTCGAAATTTCTTATCTAATAACTTACCCATACTTTTCAGAACGGAAGTGCAAAGCTAAGGATGTTACGTTACACCTGAAGGCAAGCAGCTACCCAGTAATTAGCCCTGAAAATATTACATTTCCGAAGAACTTTTTCAGCCCTGAGCAAAGGTATGATACATAATGCATTTTAAGGAAAAATCTAAATGGTTACCCCTTATCGTAACGTATCTTAAGTTATCTTTTTAAAGTGATTAATTTTGTATAGATGGTGAAAAGATTGAGGAAATTCGAATTCTAATTTTGATAAAAGTATTCTAAGAAAAAGATAAGATTTGCCTTATAAATCATAAGGTCTGTCCGTCTCTTTCGTAAAAGAAAAATGTCTAGTTATGGCACACTGGGTGAAACGGCCAATGTAGCTTATGAAAACTACCGTCGGTAAAAGTAAAAAAATATCGTCCACCTAAATTATATCATTTTTTAGTACTTTAGTAGTACTTTGCTAAAAACTGAGCCGATCGAAAGCTCCGAAAAAAGCACAAATTGCCCGAGTGAAAGTGCGCACAATGCAATCTTAGCTGAGCTGACAACTTATTGAGCTCATCTTTGATCAGATCCGCTCGGTTTGATCGTTCAAGCAGGTTTGTTTTCATCTACTAGCTGATACCTGAAAGGGCAGATTTTTACACTGTTAATATCTCTGACGTAATAACATTGTCAGGACCTATCGATTTGAGCGGTTTGCAGCTGTTTACAGCTTGTATTCCGTTTGGTGAGCATGTATCCCACCGATGTTACCGATACATTAATACGACTCTATCGTTGTACTCCCAAGAAAATTGGTATTGTAAGTGATGGGACCCTCACTTCTTTTGAGGTGGCACCCTACTGAAGGGTTGGTTTTTGCAAGAACAAATGGAATATGGAAAGACATTTTTTTTAAATAAAAATGGTTATTTGTTTGCAATGTATTTTTTATGGAGTTAGTAACTTAATTACCTTACATCCAATTAGTATGAACTTTAACATTCTGAGACGCTGATAAACGGCGAGATATAATGGACCTCAACACTTTGGAGCTTTAGCTTACCGTCTGGGATATATTAAGCTTTCAAATGCTTTTTTTGGCGGTATTTTTATCCAAATTTTGACTTTAAAAACTCAGGAAAAGGAACATATCCGAAACAAAATTATTTCTTGTTTTTATATTTTATTTGCATATGTGCATTAATTAGGCGTTATTTAAGGTATCATTTATAACCGGATAAATGGCTGAGCTACAAGCACATTTCACAGTTAAATACCGTCTTAGTTCGATTTGTTAAGTAAGTACTATTATTTTAATATTTTGTATAAACTGAAGTCAAGAACTACACTGGCAGTGTACGAGTGGAAGTTTACTTTAATCGTGAGCCAAGTAGGACTGCAGCAGTTTGCCGTCGGTTTGTCGCCGTTGCTAAAATTATAAGCAAATAGATGATTGAGATTAGTTTAGGACTACAATCAGCTTTTAATCCTTTTCCAGACTTTCTCTCCCACTATCCAAAGCTTCTGGATTAGGACTACGTATGCTTCGCTTAAGTCCAATCGGAATGTGAGGTGAAATTTATTTTTAAAATCGATATCCACTCCCACACTGTTGTCTCAGCGACTCAATTGTCGGCGATATCTTTATCGCCCAAACTGGGCTTCTTTACCAAAACTATGCAATGGAACGTGCTTGGTGATAAGGTTGATAAGGTTGGTGATTGTCCAGATAAACCTATTTTTTATTAATGGGGATGTGTAACTATCGGCTATAAAAATCTATAGATATTTCTCGCGTGTTCACGTTAGCTAAAAAAAAATACGTTTCGTTAGATAAGTGGGATTTGATCTTTAACCTGAGGAATAAAATCAAGAAAGGAGATAGACTCCTAGAGTAAATATCAGAGCACATCTTATGTGAATGCCCTGCACTCTATAGAAGGAGATTTTAACATTCGGCGGTGATAACAGGGAAACAGACCCACCAATGTGACACATTATCCACTTGAGCCTTCTTTTCGGTACAACATATCAATAACAGTAACGCCTTGTAACAGGGTATTAAAAGCTTCGGCCACCGAAGCTATCCCTTCTTTCCGGTGTTTATTTTTATTCCAATTTTGTTACAGGTTTAAAGTTTATAGCCTACAATTCCAGTCCAATGAGCTGCAACAACGTATTGATATACAGGGTCCTCACATAGGTAGCTGGTTTGCCGTAGCATTTGTCAGTTGGACAGATCCAAATAATGATCGCATTGAGCAACAAGGTAAACAAATTAAAATTTTAAATAAGTAATACTAATTCATCCATTATGAGTCTACAAATGTATTGGTTTAAGCAGCTCTCATTATTTAGCGATGTGTTTGGTAGCACGATTTGACCAAATTTAACTTTTTATTTACGCTTCAAACCAAACCGACTTTTTCTGATAGTCTTAGAGCTTTCAATTTTTAAAAAATAATTTTTTTTTTATTGCAGGCTATTTATTTTAGCAAATTTTATTTGTTGTATTGCTTTTTTCAGAGGCAGTCATGAACATTGCAATTCTGAAAAGCTTATAAATACAGCTATATATTGGCTCAATCTTAGCTCAGTTGCTTCTAAATACATTTTTATGAAAAATACAAAATATAGCGACACAGAATCTAATTTTTTCGACTTTTCCATAGTTTTTAAAGTTTTATTTTTGAAATTTTATTTTCCCAGGCGCTAAGCTGAAGCTACAAATAGTTGATCTTATTTATAGCTTTATTTATTAGCTTTTCAAAATGGTAAAGTTTATTAAAACCAGATGTAAAATATTTAAGTTATGTAAATAAAACAGGCGCTACCTCCGAAAAAAGCATACAAAAAATACTAATACTAAAAAAAACAATACGAAATATAACTTTTTTTTTAAATTGTTTAAAAAAAGTTCTGCATAAAAAAAATGTCATTTATAATTCCCCAAATCTTTTGGGGGTGAGAAGATAGGTTTATAGGTCTATAATGATGTCGATGTGGCTGCTTTTTGCGTTTTTAATACAGAAGGACTTTGTCTGTATTATGAAGGTCCCTAATTCGTGGTGCGCCCATGTGTCCTTTGATTTCCGTGTGGATGCTTGGTGGCATTAAATTCAAATTCACGAATTTAGGTCGCAGTATTTTCGGCCAACGTATCGCTACCTCTCTCACATTGAACAGAGATAAAGCAGAAAGCAGCCGAAAAATTAAAAAGCTATACCAAATGAAACAGCAGAAAATTAAATGATATGCTTTGAGAGCAAAGCAAATTAAATTTTGTTGTTTTTTAAACCCGTACTCGCAGAGGTAATGGGTCTGTTGTATTTCTGTTAAAAGTGGATGTGAGTTAGGCAGAGAAGGAAACGTTTCCGACCCCATAATGTATATATATTCTTGATCAGAATCAATAGCCGAGTCGATATGGCCATGTGTGTCTGTCCGTTTTGTCGCTTATAGAGCTAGAGCAACCCAATTTTGATTCCAGACTTGTGTGATATTATATTGCATTGGGTTGCGTTCCAAACGGAAAAATGTAATTTTCGAAGGAGACAGGATATTTATTTCGACTTTTCTGAGTTTTTAAAGTCAACATATTGAAAAAAAAAAAATTCCACGCAAATATTAATATATATTATATATTAATATAATATAATTAATTAATTTTGCATTTGAAACCTTTATATTTCCTAGACGGTAAGCTGAAGCTATAAAGTGTTTTGATATGTTTTTTAGATGAGTTTATCAGCTGTTTAGAATGGCAAAGTTTATTACAACCAGATGTAATTTACTTAAGTTATGTAAAAAAAGCGCGTTTCAAAAAATCTTCAACAAAAGGTCAGTCAAAGAAAAAAAACCATAATTCTTAAACAAAATTAAATTTTGGCGATTAGTGTAGTTATTCACACATAAAACACATAAATTGACCAAATTGATGTTCTTACTGAAAGAAATCGGTAATAGCCATATGACATTAGACTTAGACATTTTGCTGCGTAGAGAGGGATAGCACCAGAGACAAAATGCAACATTATTGTTCGTAGCCGTTCTAGATACGTCTAATTGCTTTTAGTAGAACAACAGGGGCACTACTTAACACAACATTGATGTTTTCCAGCAGAACACAGACACCAAGCCAGCAAAATTTTATCCGCAAAGTAAAATTTTTGATAAATTCTGCCGCAGCGCTGGTCTCGCTCTGACTGCAGGCAGTTCCCATAAGGCCATCTATATTTTTCCATCTAGTCAGTTAGCAAATTCTAATGTCATATGGCTGTAAGCAAACCTTTGAGAGTCAAAACACATCAAAGCATACTTGATTATGTTTACACTTGGATATTGTATAAACAAATATACTAAAATCCAAAATAAAAAACTTTGAGTGGTACATATTAAATAACAAAAAATGTCATACAAATCAGTTCAGCCAGTTCAGTTCATTTTTTAAATTTTAGATTATGAGCCTTTTTCAACCAACCAATAATTGCAATCTATGCTCTTTAGAATGCTCCTATTCTGAGCGTATACTTTGTCTTGAACCTCTCTGTTCTCTAACGTTCATCCTGTTTCAAATCGGATGTGATTTTACTCAAAATAGATATCGTTTAGGATTGTCATAATGAGGTTTTGCGCAGGTTCTTAAATCAATTACATATCCATGGTATATATAAGATTACATCGGTCTTTTTTTTCATACTTCCAGGCCTCGCTGCATCATGCGACACGTTATTGATGGCTGAGATGTCGGTGACACGCTTCCGCCCGATTATTTTAAGTAATGGTCAAGTACATAATGGAAATCTAACGAACTATGATAATTCTCACGACCCAAATATAACGACATATATCGACAACAGCGAGACTTCACATAACAAAAGCACATTCCAAGCCAATCTGACCATGGAGCATCCTGTTAATGGAAGCGCTGAAGACCAAAGTCGTTCTATGCACGGCACTCAAGAAAAACTAAAACATCTGGGGGAAAGACAAAACTTTTCAGAGGATCTTGGTGTGCAAATCAAAAGGACTGCTCAACTTCAAAATTTCACTCACAATCACCCCACATCCGGGTCGAAGAGCGGTGCGTACAAACGCCACGACACGGGCAGAAGCAACGGAAACAATGAAATTACGTACAAATTCTATGTGCCTGACGACATTGGTGTTGCCACGGCCCGTATCTCGTTTGTACAAATGTGCGTACACTGTCCAGACGTTGGTTTTTATGTCCAAGCAAATGCATACCCAGAGGAAAATATTGTTAGTGAACACAGCGAGGACGAACAGAGGAATATTCACAGTGAGGTGATCCGGTCAAATCAGACGAAGGAAATCTCAATTCAATTTTGTGTGCAGCCGAGCACATGGCACTATGCCAAGCTGAAATTTGTTAGCAAAGGGGAAGAAGTTAAGTATGGGGCAGGAAAAAAAGCCACACTGACCGAAGGAGATGCAGCAACCGATCTCTTCTTAGAATCAGAGCTTCGTTTGTTGAAAAAGCTCATTGATAAACCGAAATTTGATCTGCCGGACCAAAATTTATCGTATGCTTTGCAAATTGAATTTCATCTTCCAGAGCCTGTCAGTGAGTTAAAGAGGAAAAAGATGCATGGTGATAACGATACTACCAACTTTAACGCATGGACGCCGACGCGCTTTCGTCGCATGAACTTTTACTCACTGCTGCGACAAACCTATCGCGAGTTCTTTATGTTTGATTATGATCTCAAGCCAGATGAAAATGGTACCGTCCCTGGTGTCCTTAACTTAACGACAGAATCTGCTTCAGGATTCTCATTTGACCTCGGCGAAGTGAATGATATTGGGGGCACACTGACATTCGCAGTGTCCATGAAGCATGCTCTCCATACAAATTCGGATATAAAGATGTCTCCCCCCATACTTTCGCCAGCCTCCGATCGTGGTGGCATACTAGCTGAAAAACTTATAAGCGATCGGGAAGACACTGAACTGCCAGAAGACCAAATACTCATAAAAACCAATAATAACAGCATACAAATAGTTGTTTGTATGCAATTGGGCGAGCCCGGAGTTCCCATATGGCCGGATAAATGCCGGTACGGACAGCGTCTGAGACACGCCTCTAAAATAGTGAACAACACGGATAGCGTTGGTCTAATTCATGTTCCCTTTCCTGAAAGTGGACGATGGCAAGTTTATAACTCACTAAAATCAGTCCACTTTCTATTTAACTTACAGTATACAATTTTGTTTTTAGGTATGTGACCATGGGACTCTACTGCCATGGACCAAAAACGTCAAGTCGTACAACAATCGATAGTATCAGACAATTCGTTGGACATCATAAAAACCTCCTGAAGGAAATGCGTTCTCCGTGCCCCTGTGCTAGTACTGCCAAAGAATACGATGTCTGTATAAAATCGAAAGATTGCTTGGATGGAATGAATGAAACGGAGACTTTAAAAGTGAAGGAGTGCATGATGGATTATCAATGCACTTCCAATTACGACGACATGACACGACTATTTGAGATACATCAGAAAACTGCGACGGAGGAATATGTTGCAGTCAATAACTGTAACACTTCAGTGGTATTTTCTGTGTCATCGAGCCCTTGCGTCGCAGGACGTTGCGGCAACTTTGGCCGCTGTTATCACTACATGTCCGGCGGCTTTGTTTTTTCCACATGCGTATGCATGAAGGGATATCGCGGCTGGGACTGTACAGAAGATTCCCAGGTTCCTACAAATATGTCCATCCTACTTGCATCCTTGCTACTAACTTTAAGTAACTTGATCTTCTTTCCGAGCATTTACGTCGCTCTTAGTCGCCACTACTTTACAGAAGGCGTTATTTATTTTTTTGCAATGTTCTTTTCGACTTTCTACCATGCCTGCGATTCGGGCGAAGAGGAGTACAGTTTTTGTCTAGTAAAAATTGGTGTGTTACAGTTTTGCGATTTCTATTGCGGACTTTTGGCTATCTGGGTAACACTTGTGGCTATGGCCGACATCCGACAACAGCTTGCGGCTCCTTTGCATATGTTTGGTGCTATTCTACTAGCGTTTGGAACAGAGCTTAATAAACAGAGCCTATGGGTCTTCCTCGCACCAGCCTTGACTGGAATCTGCCTAATTTCGACCAGCTGGGGCATTCGCTGTGCCAAAACCCGCAAAATGTACCCGTCTCGTCGCTACTTGACAATTTGGCTACCTTTTGGCATTTGCCTTGTCTGTGTAGGATTAGTGTGTTATGCTTTTCTGCAAACGAAGCAAAACTACCACATTATTCATTCAATATGGCATATAGTTATGGCAATGAGCATTTTATGTTTATTGCCTTCCCGAATCTCATGTACGGCGAAATGCTAGAATTTTTAGATAGCCCAATGAATTAAAGAAAGATTGAAATTTCTACATAAAAGATCCCATATTGTCTTTTAATGTCAGTTTTAAATTTAAAAAAATTGTAATTGTTTAATTGTACTTTTTTATATAAAATACAAGAAAAAACCCACATATCAGAAACTCACTTTTATTATTTAGTATTTTATGTACCATAGAACTGATTTACCATGAACGCTGAACACCATAAGGTATGTGGCCCTGTGTTATCCGTACTTGTTAGGAGGACAGTGTTTGTTATATTTAATGCTTTATTCGTATTATTATTAGATATTTGCTCTGGTTACAATGGGTGTATGTTTTAAACGAGGTTAACTCTTGTTCTCTCCTCTATTCTTTCGACGCCCGCTTTTGGTCACGCTTTCTGTGACGGGCTCTGTAAGCTTAAAAGGCTCTGCTGCACTCTGTGGCTTCTCACCAAATCATTCAGGTATTGCACCCACGAGCCAGGAGCTTTGTTTCGGTGCTCAGAAGGTAGTGCATACAATACATATCTCTAAAAAAAGTCCTTTAAGCCAAATACTGGGTGAAGACTCATGTGATATAACTTTGTTACAAGTGTATTTTAAAATTTCGAATCAACCCCTTCCACCATCAGAAAGGGCGAAAATCTGTGGCATCCACAATTTAGAAAATACGAGAAAATTAAAAATGCAGTATCGTAGAAACTGATAAGATCTACCAGATTGTCGAATCTGGGTTAGATCAAATCATTATTATAGCCAGAATAAAGAAATTAATTCCAGTTGCTAGTCCATCCCCTTCATGCGATGTAGCGCTAGCTCATTCTCTTTCTCGTACACACATTTTGCCCCGTGCCTCGCGCCATCTGGCGAAGCAGATATACAATTAAGCAGATAAAATATTTAAAAATTCCACTTAAATCATTAGCTCAAATGCATATGTATGTATATACTGACTAAGTACAGGTATAAAAGTAGAGTCGCAAGCACAGCAGCGACTCACAACGTTCCCTTTCGTGGATTTTTATAGCTTGGAGGAAAAAAAATGCGTCAGATTTGAAGACAGTGTTATATCACATGAGTCTTCACCCAGTATTTGGTTTACAGGCAAACGAACCACTGTCGGTGCACTTATATGGGGAGACCGGCAAAAAAAAAGGAGACAGCTCGGAATGAAAATTTTACTACGAAAATGGGCGTGGTGAAACGTCCACAACCATCCACAGAACAATTTTTTCAGATTTTTTTAATCTTATTTGTTATTTTATATACCATTGTAAATGTGTATCCATCTTAAGCACGGCTTGGCACGGACCTATCCATGTGCTTCGGAAAAGGCGCTGCCGTTGACGTACGCTTATATTACCGTGTTGGGAACAATACAATGTTCCGTTTTGCCTGCTGTCTGCGCACACAAACGCATTGCAAACCATGTGATTGTGTGTGTGCCGACTACTGATCCAAAGCGATAAAAACATCGTCAAAATTTGCTTCTTATGATAAATTATTTGAAGGGAAATCAGAAGAAGACAGCACGGAAGCAGACTCGTCATATTTTGCAATCTCAGATATTCGACGTTTTTTTTTCTTCTTGAAGGCTTTGGAAAGTCCATGAGCAAAAACTAAGGATAGCAAAAGCAACAAAACAATGAAACAACGGTGAATTTGCGTCACGGCTAGAAAAACTGCTTCAAAAACTTAGGTTAGTTTATGAAATGCTATATGAACCCAAGCTTGTTTCAGCAGCTGAACTCAACGTTTTTAATCTCAACATATAACAAATAAGATGAAATACAAATTTTTGAGGGACGAGGAGGAGGAAATATTTAAAACTTTAACGAAAGACATGAAAGTCGAAAAAACAAACCCGAAGCTTACGAGTATAAACAATGACTTAAACATTGTTACACATTGGTCTGATTGCAATTTGCAATTTCCTACACGGCACGAGATCCCTACATATTTTGCGTGCACTACGCTTTCGCAAAGCCAGCAAGGGATATTGGGTTGGTCATGTGTGATCTGCTTCTTGCAGTTTTTTTGGCAGAGACGACAGCAAAATCCATAATAATTTAAACTTCCGTCCGCCGGCATCCGAAAAACTGCAAAGATCGTTGCTGCTGATGCAGATTCGGAAGCCGAATGCGTCACTTCGAAGAGTATGCAGTTAGAAATGTATGTAGCGTCCGTGTCCGTCGAGTCCACACCCAACTCCTTAACTATCCCATCAGTTTCGCTCCCACCAGCTAATAGATGTCCAGGAGCACCGAATACTGGCATCACAGGTACCAGGCCTGTGGTCCCAAAACCACTGGTGGGAGTCCCACCAAAGCGACAAGTTTTTGTTTCGCGGCTAGCCCCTGATCTAACCGCTTTTATACAAAGCAAAATAGAAGCCGTTGACTTAAAGGTGGAAAAATTTAACTTTTCTTACGCCAAAGAGATATCTTCCTTTAAGATAAGCGTCTCCCCGACTCAATTTGACACCATTTGTTCCGCCAAGTTTTGGCCGGAGTATTTGGTCGTCAAAGAGTTTAAGGGTTAGAAAAAGGATAGGCCCCCATTAATCTTACTGGAAGTCAGACCAGGGCTCCATCTCCATCCTTAAAGCCGGACATTCTTAGTTCCGAAGTTTTGGCAAGTCTGTACACAATTTTTGGAATTGACCGTTCGTCTCGACGTGGAGGTGGGGTTCTCATTGCAGTGGACTCAAACTTCATGGTCCAGGTTCAACAAGACCTGGAATTCCTGTGCGTAAAACTGATTCTCCCAGGCTTTTCCATTTTCATCACTTGCTCGGATATTCCACCTTCCTCGGATATCTCAATATACGAGCATCCCCTGTCCGCTTTAAGAACTGTTTCTTACTCGCTATCAGATAAAGACCATATGATAGTTCTTGGTGATTTCAATTTGCCAGGTACTGTTTGGTCTTCGCTAAACGAATCTAATAACCTTGTGTCCATGTCACGACATTACTTTATCAACGGCTTACTAGTCCTATCTCTGTCTCAAGTCAACCATGTGAAAAATTCCTTGGGTCGATTGCATGATCTGTGCTTTGTCTCGGATCCGACCATAGCGTTGGTAACCCAAACCCTTCCGGTCCCTATATCTGAAGACTCCTACCATTCTACATTCGAAGTGTTTGTCGATATTGGGCCTATTGGATCGAATGGATAGGCTATCTGAACGTGTCCGCTGCTTTCGTAAAGCCGAGTTTACGAAGCTTAATAGCCCCATTAGAGATTTTGATTGTTCCGCTCTGTACTTGTGCACTGACGTTATGAAAGGCACAAACATATTTTACAATGCACTTGACACATTTTTAAATTCTTGTGTCCCACTTTCTTGTCCGGTTAGATGTCTCGATGCCTCGATGTCTGTAACCTCGTGTAACACAGTTCGAATGGTTTTTAATTGTCATATATTTTATACTCTATTAATATTGATCTAAAAAGCTTAGGCACTATATAAAAAAATTTAATTTATTTTACACTTCCTGAGCCGTATCGAATTTCACGTTCAAATTGCTCTGCCTTTAGCGTACCATCTATACTCTCAAAATTCTTGTTAAAAACACTGTATGCGCTAATCTCGTTTTGTTTTTTTGGGCCCGTTCTAGTATTAAAGTAAATACCAAACAGGGCAGAAAACATAAGATAAACCAATCCAAACTTCAGTTCAATGGCTATTACATAGAGAGTTATCCAAAAAAGAAGATATACAGTCCAAAGAGTGTACTTGAGTACGTTTCCGTCTGTATGGTCATGAGTTTCGGGAACAATGTTGCTTTCTTCCACCAATTCATCCGCACTGGAGGACAGAGAGTCATCGTGAGACTTTTCAACGAACAATTCTTGGTTGTTGATTGAAAGCTACAACAAAAAATATGTGTGAAATTAACAGAATCTCTGATTTATGTGCTTATGTGGAACCATACATACGTATGCACTTTTATACGTGTACGGTACGTACCTGTTGCAAGTCGATTTTAGTTTCATTACTAGACCCAGTGCCGAACATCCAGAATCTGTGAAATTTGTCTTTTAAGTTTTCAAGCGTTTGCTTCCTTCGCTTCTTAAGGCGATATTCTTTTAGCTGTTCTTGAAAATCAGCCATATATGTAAATTAAATTTATATTTACAATTATATTTCTCCCTTTGAAAATGGGAGATTTTTCCCAATTGCTGTCAAACGGTATGGTATTTTTCCCAATTGTGTAAAACGGTATGGGATTTTTCCCAATTGTATTGGGAATTGGAATTATAAAAATCCAATTGGAGCTCACTCTGTAACGCAAAAATGAGTAAATAAATTGTTGTGGAATTATAATAACACATATCGATACATCGAAACTCACCTGACGCGAAGAATGGAATAACCGATAGTACAAAATATTAATGGCATTCACCGTGTCGGACTTTTGGTGGGGACGTCCCAAAGCCGCTTGGAGCCTGTGGGGAAGATTGCTGTTCACCGAAGATTTGGGGTTTGGGATATCGGCGTCCTTGTCATTTTTTGTATCTCTTGTTTTCCTGTTGTTGAACCAGGCATAGAACCTATCACACCACTTTTCCTCTTGCTCCAGCGGAAAAACCCTTCGCATGTTGCCTTCTAAATATCTGGCGTCTCCCCGCGTCATTTGAATGTTATTATGTACAAAGTACTCTCCCACAAGCGTTACGAGCTTCCTCTGTTGCGTCGCTTTGAGCTTTACGTTTTTGCGCTTCTTATTTAGCAGCGTCTGGCCCGCATTTCCACTGTTTACGAGGATGCCGTACACGTTTATAACCGTAGTCACTGTGGACGGGCATGATGCGGCGTCCCGTTGCGAAATGTGGTCGTACTCATCCGAATCGCCACTGCTCGACGTCACATCGAAGTCGTCGTCGCTACTTACATTCTTGATTACGGTGACTGGCACCGGAACGTAATCATGGTCATGGTCAACATGATCGTTACCTGTGGCGGCGGCGGCGGCCTGGTCATCCAACCAAGCCTTAACGTATCTCCTTTTACTCATTATTACAGCTATTTGGTGCGTCGCGTCCACACACACACACCCACGCCCTATATGTCGGCGGGCTGTTTGGAGTCAGTAGTGTAGTCGCGTATTCTTCAGTAGACCTGCTACCTACTAGTTAACGGCGTACTAGTTAACTAACAACTTATGCGTGTACGGTAGTTCAAGTACGATTTGGCGTTGCGTCCACACACACACACTCGTATTTGCTCAAAATGGGATGCTCCGGCTGTTGCTACAGGTAAGGTATTTCCACTGGTACTATATCGTTACTAACTAAGTTAACGGAACGTAGTTACTGCACGGTAAGTAGTTAGTACCGTTAGTTTAGGCGTTTAAGCGAGTTTAAGTGAGAGAGTTAAAGCCGATTTGGCGCGCGTCCGCAGACGCACACAAACACACGCGCACGTAACTATGCTCATTTGTCGGCCTGTTGCTCCACTTAATTGCATGTAAGATAACTACTGTAACTATATGGTTACTAAATTAACGTTACGTTACGTAGTTTCTGTACGTAGTTAGTTTCAGTTCAGCGTTTAAGCTAGTTTAAGCGCTTCGCTTTGGCGCGCAGCGTCATCACACCCACACACTCACACACACATATCATAACGGATCTTTCACTAGGGCTGGATCGTTGCCGAAACGATAGTATCGATATAAATTTATAAATTAGATTTATATAAATTGCACTTCCAGATGGATCTCATGAGATGAGATAGTTATGGCTATAGTTATAGAAGTCCTAATATAGCTCCTAAGCTCCTGCTAAGGATTGGTAAGGACATAAACTGGACCTAGACGTACAACAATCGATAGTATTGTGTTCGTATCGATAGCATAGCTAGGGCTGCAAAATCTTACAAAACCGACGCTACGGACGCTACCCGGCTACCGGCTACTAGGAGTTTCCAGGACTTCCAGGACTACGCACTGCACAGGACAAGATGGATACGAGCAAGGCTGGAGCCAGTGCCACTGCTGCGACCAGCAATGCGTCATCCCAGGACCAGGAACAAGCTGTGGGCCCTTTGCGACCGGCAAAGCCTGGCCGGATGAAGCCATATCCGAAGAAGCCGGACCAGTACACAAACCGACGCCCCGTTTGTCCCATGTTTTACCTCTTCAAATCATTTAGTCTAGTGGAATTTAACGCCAACGATCTGAAGAACGCGATCCATTACCTTAAAAGCCCCAGTCACATAGCAGATGTGAAAATCGGCAAGGTCAATTTGGTATCGTCCCTCACATATTTTCGAAATGAAAAGTTTGTAATAATATTAGACGAGTATCATCTTTCCCATATGGTATGTACCCATATATCCCTCAGTTTGGCTGATTTTAATTAATATATATATTTATATTTGCAGTCTTTTCTACCCATACCGAAATGGAAGGTACTTGTAATAGCTGCATTCAACTTGCAGGGCACTATGTTCCATTATTTATACATTCGTGCGGTAAGTCTGCTCTTGGTCTGCTCTTGTAATACATCAATAGTCATATATTTTTGGCCTTTTGACAGGTGCCAGTTACACAGGAGTCCCGCGTAGGTTCGAGAAAAATCAACTCGGCTCTACACCTTGTAGTCAAAAAAGTAATCAAAAAGGGATATTCAGACAACCTCGTGGCAATAGTGTCTGACCACTGTCCTGCAAACATGGCTGGCATGTCCGAAGCCTCCAAAGCGTTCCCGATTCTATGGGACAAAGAGCATTTCAAGAACAGACTCGCGAAACACAAGCTCACGGATGTTACGGACTATTTGTATGGAAAGTATACACTAGATGACTGGAAGAATAAATTGGAAAATGCGCCAAAGTTGGACAATTCAGCGTCCGAGAAGCACCAAAAACTTTACGACAGTGAGCTTCGAAATACATACAACTATGTATTTACCAATTCAAGCACAAGCTTGAAAAATTCATTGAAAAATTCGTTAATTCCGAAAGAAAATTTTTTTTTGAGAACGGCTGGAATTTGATAAAAAAAAATGGAAAACACTAATATCTGTGCCTACTACCCAAATCAGTAATATTTTTCTTTACGAAAAGTGCCAGTTAGTTATATGCTCACTAAGATGTGTTTTTTTTTTGGCTTACAAATTTAATGTAAATCATTTTATGCATTATTTATAAAATTATTTTATTGGCAATGATTGGGATACCTTTACGACTGCCGGCGAAAATCATAGAGATAAAGAGCTGATAGTGGACATGGACATGAAAAGTAACTTAAAAAACAATCAATAAAAAATATACAGCCATCGAAAATTGCAAAAAGTTACGATATGACATTTAAATTGCAAAAAATCGTGCACCGGTTTTGCATCGTCAGTCTCAAGATTTGAAACCGGTTGCTATTCAGATCGCGATTTCAAAACGAATTGCACAAAGCACCTAAATAAAAACTTGTATGATGTTTTAGGTTTATATTTCTATAATTAAAAATTCATTTTCGTATTTCCAAATATATTTAATAAATTTATTTCTAAAGGCCTCCAATATATAAAGCAAACATTTAGATCCTCTGCCAAAGCAATAAAGCAAGCCAGTCCCACGTGGTATAAATTCATTATCCGCTATGCTCCGGTTTTGAACATTTTTGCGATTACGTTTTGTAACAATTCGTACGAATTGAAATTATATGCGCTCCGGTTTTCGTAACTGTTTCCAATCGATAGTATTTTATTCCCAAATTGTATTGCGATATTTGTCTTTAAAAAACGTTTTTTTTTGTTTGGAAATGGAAATATTTTAGTTAAACATGCCATCGTTTTGGCAATCGGATTATATTTTACCCAAAAGAAAACAAAATATCGGTGAATAAAGAAAATCAACAGTTTTTCCCCTGGCCGATGTTGATATCGATACCTTATCGGTTCTATACTAATGTCATCATACATTCAACATTTTCAGTAATTGAACATAGGTCTAAGCAGTAGTAAACAAACAAATTGTCTGATCGCTAAACTTGCAGTACAAGTAGAAAAAAATAACGAAATAAAGCGGCAGCATCGTGGCTCTGTGGCTTCTGCCCAAATCCCTCAATCGGCCCTCCTGACGTTAAGTTCGACCAGAACTCCATCATAACTTTCGCTATCGTAAAGGTCTTAATGGGGCCTTCTCCTTCGCCCACTCGCTTTACGTTATAACGGCCATGCTTGCGAAGCTTGTCCACTTTGTAGGGACCTAGAAACTTTCCCTTCAACTTCAACCCTACACCATCTTGGGTCCGACCGATCTCCTTTAAGTCACTGAGCTTGTATTCCTTTTCATCCTTCCTCTTTTTATATCTTTTCTACCCAATCTCCATTAACCCGACGTGGCCTATTTGATAAGACCCTAGAGGTTTATCACCCTTGTCAATGGGAGTCAAATACCTTTCCTGCCTACCCGCTTTGGTATTAGCTAAGATACTCTTCACGCAAATGCCTGAAATGCCCTTTCAACTCCTGTGTTTTCTTCACCTCCCTTATTTGGCCAGTCTACAAATATGGAGAATGCAGCTCATCAACCTCTATGGCTTCACTCCGCAATTTTCAGTCACTCACCTTACCCTTACCGGTGCACGAATTAACATCGACCTTTTCATCTCCATGCTGTTGAATACCGCTCGTAGTACCCACTTTATCTCCTGATCTAAGCCTTAATGCTATTCCTTCCATTGTCACCAACATATCCAAGCTGTCCAGAAGAGTTCTACCCAATATAACATCAAATGCCATGTCTTTGTCCGCAATTAGATGAAAGTCTACTGTTATGTCAATGCCATCAATCTGCACAGAGTCTTAATTTGGTTAGCACCAATTTCGTATCCTGCCAGTTTTTCTCTACCAACTTAAAAAATACTTCTGCGTAATAGACACAAATCTGCCCCTGTATCGACCAATCCTTTAAACGCTTATTTTCCGTACATTATCGATTTCAACTCCAGTCTTGAAGAAATTAACGTACTTGATGGATTTCCACTTTTCTCCATAACTATATTGGTTGCCTTTTCCTGTTTAATTGTCATCTCGACTTCGCATTGAGCAGCTCTATGTCCTAGCTGGTTGCATCTAAAACACCTGTTATGCGACTAATCTCCACAGTTAAAACACTTTCTTATCTTTTCCGTCTCTGTCCCTAACTATTTTTCTCCCTTGTTAAAGTGTGAGTCAAACTTCACTTCTGTTCTAACCGATCCTGCCACTTTCTGGTATGCCTCGACTTGCACTCTTAACTGCCTCATACTCCTAGCCTGATACAATAAATCCTTATTTGCGTTAGAATCTGGAATGCCGTTAACAAAGTATTCGATTAAGCTTTCGTCCCCCATATCGATCGGCTTTGCCAACATCGTATAGATAGTCTTGCAACGTTTCGTTCCTTTTCTTCTGCCGCTTCCCTAGTCTATAATGTACCTCCGCTGATGACACCCTCACACCAAATTCGTCAATTAGTTCCACTGTCAGCGCACACTCTTCAAGTTCTTCTATCCACTGATTTACTTGTGACGAGCTTACACCTGAAAACTGCGACACACGCTTTCTACATATTTTAATGTAAATCAGGATCTACCTGAACTAAACGTGTCTGCTTGACGCCTTGGACCCGATCCACTTGGATTTTCCTCTCGCCTTTCACTTCTACCTTGCTGTGCAGTATTCGAATCTGCCGTTGTAATAGATAACTCTTCATTAACTCCATCTTCGATCTCTACTTCATCACTCACTTCATCATCATTCTGATTTGTTTGAATACCGTAGTGAGCCAGCAGTCAACTCAGCTTTCCTCCCGTTTCTGTTCAAACCTATCTCGGCCAATTTCTCACGCAACTACGCCAAAATCTCGTCTCTATTCATTTTACAAACTTTTATAACAATATTAAATATTAAGAAACGGATCTATGTTCATTATGTTATGTTCATTATTATGTTAGGTTATTCAGCACGAAAACTTATCACTATGTTAAATGTCTGCTTCTTCAAGTTGTTCGTCGCTTCCTCTTTGTCAGCCGAAATTCGGGTACAGACTTGTCTCGCCTTGCAATATTCCGTTGCCACTCACCCTACTAGTCAATTTAAGAATTTTCGTTGTTTTCTTCTCGCAGAAATTATGCTCCCTGACTTTTTCCAACGCCACGCACTTGCTATCTGCCAGCTACTTTCTCTGATCCACGCTTTCTGCTTTGTCCAGATGTCCAACACCAACAATCCTGCCTTCTGCACGTTGCTGACCATCCACAAACTCTTGCGTTTCCTGCTCTCTCTCTGTTAGCTTAACAGACTCTTCTGCTCTCTGTGGCTCCTCACCAAATCCCACATATATAGGCTAGTACTTAACTTTCTTATTTGGCCAAATATGTATTATCTCTATGTTTAAGGTCTTTTAGATGTATCTAAATTAAATAAATAAATGAAAAAGTTCAATTTTGAAAACAAATCAATTACAATTTGAATAGTAATTACATAGGTAGCCATAAATTCACAAAAAAAAGACGGAAATCAAACGTAAGGGTTTGAAAAGATATGTCAAAATATACCTCAATTAATCAGCATTTGTCTGTCTTTCCGTCTTTATAACCGTTCAAAAAATGTGCCATCCACACATATGTTCACATTTCCGAGAAAACTATAAGCGCTTTATATAAAACGAGAAGGAACGTGTGAGTCGCTTTTGGGGACGCGACTCTACTTATACCCGTACTCAGTCAGTATATACATTTTTGGGCATATGATTTTTTAGAATTTAGAATTAAAAAAAAAAATTTTACATTTTACATTTTTTTGCTACATCTGTTATCTACATCTACATTTACAATGTATATTTTACATCTAACATGTAGATTATAGATGTAACATTCATATTCTACATCTCCTCCGCTAGGGGTTGCTCGCGCACTGAACGCGGCTGAGTGGCACGGGCATTCTCTACGATACTGCGTTTTTAGTTTTATCGTATCTTTAAAATTGTGCCTGCCACAGATTTTCGTCCTTTGTTGGGTCGGAAGGGGGTGGGGCGAAATTTTGAAATACACTTGTAGCAGTGTGATATCACATGAGTCTGGAAACCAAATTTGAATGCCCTAGCTTTTATAGTCTCCGAGATCCAGGCGCTCAACAAGACAGACAGACGGACGGACAGACAGACATGGCTCTATCGACTCGGCTATTGATGCTGATCAAGAATATATATACTTTATGGGGTCGGAAAATGTTCCTTCTCTGTGTTACACACATCCACTTTTACCACAAATCTAATATACCCCTTAACTCTTTTTTGAGTACGGGTATAAAAATGATATTATCCACTGATTCTCCCCACGCTCACGCTCTGTATTGCTGCGAATGAGTATCACGATCATTTTGTATAAATTACATAAGCAATAAGATTTCTGCATACATAAAATGTTCATATATCCATATTTATGTTATGTTATTTTATGTACATGCTTCCCTTCGGTATCTAAATGATCTAATACACCCCTGTACTCTTTGAGTACTGGCCATAAAAATAACTGCTGTATCGTACTAAAATTACACTTCTCGTTGTGAGTAACACAAAATTTAGTAAACTTCATTCAACAAATTTGACAAAAACTTGAACTTGGGCATTGGAAAAGTATGTATACTTGAAGTGGTTACTCTAGCTCATAACGTAAAGTCTCTGTAAGCAGATCAAATCAGCCAGCTGGTTGTACCGATTACACTAGTCAACACGACACTTACGCTGTGGCCCAAAATGAATTTTTCTTATAGATTTTGGGGGTTTTAAAATTTTTTCACAAATTATGGTTTTTTATAGTTAATTTTTTTTCAAGATTTTTTAAAAATCTGTGATTTTTTTTCTTGAACTTCTTTTTCAGAGGTAGTAGCTTCTATTTTTCAACACATAACTTGTTGCATAGAACTTTGCAGTTCTTTAAATCTGACAAAGTTAGCTATAAATCCGACCCAGACAATTTGTAGCTGCATCTTAACACCTGGAAGATATTAAGCTTTCAAATTCAAGATCAAGAATAACAAATTTTTTAAAATTCTTGAAAAAAAATTAAACCATAAAAAAAGTACTACACAATTTTTTTAAATCTATCAGAAAATGTCATTTTGGTCCACAGCGGAGAGAAAAAGTTCAATTTTGTTGAGTAGTGTTATTAGCTAACTTAGAATATATGTATATTGTGGGATCCGCTTTCTTCTGTATAACAATTGGTTGAATGTGTTCATATTAAAATATTTTACTTTGATTTCCAAACGGGTTTGCCTTACTCAAGTTGCTCTTGACATTAGACTAGAATGCATAAAAGAAGGTGTAGCAATTGCGCAATGCTCAGTCAACAAGATTGCAAGGTATGCCACGATGCAAAACTCGTTTCAGAGTAATACCCAGACTTTACATTTGTGGGACTATGACTTGTTATTAGAGAAGATCGGTAAAGTATTCAATTATGATTTGTAACCATTTAACTGGACTAAATTGTTGACTCCGTTACCAGGTTATGGCAAAACTCAATGGTTACTTTTAATCATTAGTGGTTTACTGACGATTACGTCTGTGGCTGCTCAACAATCCATGAGTATTATTGCAATCGCATCGCAATGTGAATTTGGATCGAGTCAAGCTGAAAAAGGTCTGATGATGGCTGCGTGTGTTGCTGGTGAGTCGAAAGTAAATTATAATTTACACACCAAAAGGAATATTTTTCTAAAATTACAGGACTGTTTTTCTCTACCTATATATGGGGATACATCAGCGACGACATTGGGCGTCGGAAAGTTTTACTTTGCGGTGTTTTTGCCAGCAATATATTACAATTCGTTCTTATGTTTGTTACAAACATTTGGATATTTAACATAATTAACTTGTTTGTAGGTATCAGGTAAGTGCGAATTTAAAACAGGCAGAAACTATTGTCGATTCTCCGACAATAAAATACCTATGGCACTACCCGACACGATTTTTCCTCTAGAAACCAAATCAACATTTTCTGAAAGATTTGGTGCTTAGAAATTGTTTGATGACATTTTTTTTTCCATGCAGAATTTTTTTTTTAAGAATTTTTAAAAACTAGTATTTTATTTATATTTTTTTATTTTATTTTTATTTTATTTTATTTTTTATATTTTTTTTACATAACTCTAGTCTCTTACATTTGGTTGTAATGAACTTTGCCATTCTGAAAAGCTAATTGATGCAGCTATAAATAAGACCCAAACGTATTGTGATTTCAGCTGGGAAATATAAAGCTTTCAAATACAAAAATGAGGTGAGGTATTTTGTACGAAATTTTAAATTAAAAAATTCAGTAAAAATGGAAAAAAAAATATCCTGGATCCCTTATTTTTTCTGTATAGGTGCATTAATTCGGCGTCGTTTAAAGCATTGCTCATTAAAATCTATGGAGAGACTGCGAATCTAAAATTGGTTGACCAACACTTTGAAAATCACATTAGACCGCTTGAAAAGTTTCTGCCCAAACGTTTTCTAACATTTCTAACATTCAGACATGCACTTTTTAGCGACAGCGATTCAGAATAAAATAGGCTACTAATAAATTAACCAACGCAGAGTGTTTTTTTTTTCTGAAAACTCGTTGCAAAATTCGGATATCGTATTGTTGAATTTGGAAAAACTTTTGTTACACTTCAATAAGGAATTAATCAAGCTATTCAAACCCAAAATTTTATAATCCACAAGATTTATAATCGTTGTTCAAAGTTCAAAGAACCATTTGTTTTCTTCCCTAATTTAAGGAACAAATTTAAAATACGATTTAAAAACGAGAAGGCACGTGCGAGTCGCTTCTGGGGACGCGTCTCTACTTATACCCGTACTCAGTCAGTATATACATTTTTGATCATATGATTTTTTAGAACACAAAAAAAATTTTAAATTTTACATTTTTTTTGCTACTAAGTATATTATACATCTGACATGTAGATTGTACATGTACCATTTTGATTCTACATCTCCTCCGCTAGGGGTTCCACGCGCACTGAACGCGGCAGAGTGTGCGAGCGAGAAAGAGATAGGTAGCGGGTCTCTGGCTGAATAGGCGGCAATCTGGTAGACATGGTCATTCTCTACGATACTGCGATAAAATTGTGCCTGTTACAGATTTTCGTTATTTGTGTGGACGGAAGAGGCGGGGCGAAATTTTGAAATACACCTTTAGCAGAGTGATATCACATGAGTCTGGAAACCAAATTTGGGTTCCCTAGCTCTTATAGTCTCTGAGATCTAGGCGCTCAACAAGACGGACAGACAGACAGGCAGTCTGTCAGACAGTCAGTCAGACAGTCATGGCTATATCGACTCGGCTATTCATTTATACTTTATGGGGTCGGAAACGTTTCCTTCTCGAAATTCTTTCGAAATTTTGACTTTAAAAAATAATAATTCTTGGCTATCATTTTTGGTTTTAGATAGCCGCATTAGTTGGGTGTCGTTTAAGGAATTGCTCATTAAAATCTATCGCTAAACGGTCAACTTGCAGCCGTTTGACCAAAACTACACAAAACTAATTTTACCTGCAAAACGTACCAAAGGTACCCTAGTTTTTGAAGTAAAAATTTCGAAAAAATATACCGCAAAAATGATTAAATTTGAATTTGAAAGCTTTATATCTTTCAGGCGTTAAGCAGCAGATACAAAGGGTCTGGGTCGGATTTATAGCTTTTCATAACTGCAAAGTTCTGTGCAACCAAATATAAGATACTAAAGTTATGTAAAAAATAGAAGCAACACCTCTGAAAAATAAAAAAAAATACCAGATTTTCAAAAATTCTTTGAAAAAAAAACTACACCATAAAAAAAAACCATAATTTGTTAAACATTTTTAAACCCCGAAATCTATAAGAAAAAGATATTTTGGGCAACAGCCCAATTCTAGTGTTGACTAGAGCAATTAACAAACACATTCATAGAACGTAAATTTTAGATTAACCAAGCCACGCTCCCTTGCTAAATACATATGCATATGCATTTAATTAAATATTTTCATATTTAACGAAGCATTTTTCCCTATTTTCAAATGGGGCAACCATTTCAGAGGAATATACTAATTTTAAGACCGGAACGGCTCTCATCCGGGAAGCTAACAGCAAGTTAAACAAATCTTCGATTTGTAGCTTTTTTTATGTACTGTAGGTTTAAAAAAAGCTTCGATTGCATCTTTATTTAATGATGCAAAAACTTAAAAATATCTATATCTGGGCAGTTCCATTAGTTTACGTTTAATTTTTGTACTTGCCTTTGCTATCAGCTCAAAAGTGCAAATTCAAAATTTTTTTTTATAATTTAGCTAGTACAAATTTAAAAAAAATTAAGATTTGTATTAAAAAAATCAATTTTCCTATTGTTCAATATTATTTATATTTTGTGTGATGGTTTTTAATGTAAAAAAATCAAAGTTCGAGTTTGACCGTTAATTTTTCTTTTTTAAATGTATTTTAAGTATTGAAAAAATATGTATTAAATTTCAATTGCGGAAAAAATCATAATTTTTGCATTTGAAAGCTTAATATTTCCCAGACAGTAATCTGAAATCAGTAAGTTGTAATGTTCAACTTTTAGCAGCATCTATAAGCTCTTCAGAATGGTAAAATTTAATGAGACATTTTCATGGAATTCGACTTGGACTCCTTTTTTTGTTGGGCGCTGAAACCACTTCTGTTTTTGTCCCTGGAAAATGCCTTGTCGAAAATCAACATTAGCACCAATTATAGTGCTAGAGTTGTAAGTTGAGATAAAAATCATTTTTATACTCGAAGAGTTAAGGGAAATATTATATTTGTGCTCGAAGAGGATGTGTGCAACACAGAGAAAGAAACGTTTCCAATAGCGGAGTCGATATAGCCATGCCTGTCTGTCCGTCTTGATGACCGCCTAGAGCTCAGAGACTGTAAGAGCTAGAGCAAGCAAATTTTGTTTCCAGACTCATGTGATATCGCACTGCTACAAGTGTATTACAAAATTTCCATCGCCCATTCCACCATCATAAGGGCGAAAATCTGTGGCAGGCACAATTTTAAAGATACGATACAACTAAAGACGCAGTATCGTAGAGCATGACTATATCTACCACATTTCCTAATCTGAATCAGATCGTATCATTATTATAGCGGTAATAAACAAATTAATTTTCAGTTGCCTCCCTCATTCACTTTCTCGTTCGCCCCTCTGCCTCGTTCAGTGCGCATGTGCCCGCTAGCGGAGAAGATAATAAATGGTACATGTAAAATCTACATGTTAGATGTAGCTGTAGAGCGGGTATAAAAGTAGAGTCGCGTCCCCAGAAGCGACTCACACGTTCCTTCTCGTTTTTTTTTTTGTAAATACTCAGTAGATGAAAAATAAAAAATAAAAAAGGCAATCAAGAGGCTGTGTATGGGATTTGTATTTTACTTGCGGCTCTTTCCTGGTTCACTTATCCTACAGTAAAATCTGTTAATGTTACTGAAGACTTACATTATCTTTAGTCTTTAAGGACTATTTATATGAATCAATAAGAGACTTACATACTAACATCAACGTTAAGAAAATAAAAATTTTCCGAACAGCTGTCCCCGCATTCTTTGGTCTAAAGACTAAACTAAACACTACAGTTAATTAGCAAAACTTAATATAAAAATATTTTGTTTAATGTCTTTTACATACATATAGCATTGGTGGTGTCTCAGCTGCAATATATGCATATTTAAGTGAATTCAATACACCCAAACATCGAGCAGTTGCTATAAATTATTCCACAATGTTCGTCAGTGTGACTGCAATATATGTTCCAGGTAAGAACAACGATAAAGAAAGGCTTGCTGATACTCTTGCAGACATTACGTTAATTTTTCTTAAATATACATACATATGTTTGTACGTTAGTGGAAAACTTCCGTCTGGTCTAAGGGTGTTAGCTAAATGTCAACTGTTTTAACTACGAGTATTTTTCCTAATTTTTCTTAAACTTTAGTGACTGCTTGGATGGTACTGTCGTCTAACTGGTCGCTCAGCTTAGGCGATTTCGTTTTTCGGCCATGGCGTTTAATTATGCTGATTAGTCTTCTACCGGGATTGATGGGGGGCTTATTATTATTACGCTATCCAGAAAGCCCGAAGCTTTTATTGTCGCAAAATAAAACCAACGAGGCAATACAAGCTGTTAATTGGATTTGTAAATTTAATCGAGGCACACCTATACAGGATTTGCTAAATTGTGACGTATTTATGCTCAAATCGGAAGTTGAATCTGATGAGAGTTCGATAGATAATATCCCCAGATGTATTTTATCTAAAATTGCACGTGCAACCGCTCCCCTATTTCATAAGCCCCATGGATTATACTTTATAATTAGCAATATCGCTGTATTCGGGATGTTTTTCAGGTAAAGTGAAATCAAATATTTCAGATATAAACTAACCATCCATTCATTCGGAGTTATTATTACGTATAGTATTTTATTGCAGCTCAAATGGTATGCAGTTTTGGTTTCCAGAAATCGTAAACCGGTCATCTGAGGCCTTCAATGACTCATCTACTGTTTGCGAAATATTAAGCGAGTACAATACAAAAGCAGAAAATTTTACAATGGTACCAATTTTTACCCCAGAAAATTATGGATACATTCTTAAACTTGCTCTTTATTTTATCATTTTAGGCCTGCTCAGATCACATATCAAACAAAACTTATATAGACAACATAATTGTTGGAGTCGCCTTTTTAATTGGATTTTCCATTCAAGGGACTCTAATTAACCCATTAGGCCGTAAGAACGTACTGCTAGCTGCGCTCATAATTGCAACGTTTTCTGGCATTTGTCTTCATTTTTTTGGGAACCGCACGGCAGTACTTGTTTTATTTTGCCTTTACATACTTTTGCCGGGACTTTCGATTTCCATCATGCTCGGTGCAATAGTTGATCTGGTCCCAACGCATCTACGGTAACCACTTGTTTTTATACAAATAGATACATATGTACATGTCAGTGGAACCTAACATAAACTAGTGATAGGCTACAGAATAATATAGTATTTCAGAACTTTTAGGAATTCAAATCTACAAAAGTATTGTATTGTATTTTAAAAATTATAGTGGAAAAGCTGTTAGCTTTTGCATGTCATTGGGACGACTTGGAATCATCGCAGCTACAAACTTAATGGGATTTATGTTACAGCCATACTGTAATACAACTTTTGCAATTTGTAATTTGATTCTGTTTGGTAATTTACTTAATAGTGAATATGATAAATATATTAACAATGTTTATATTTCAGTGTGTGTCTTACTCGTTAATATCATACCAATCCGGAGGTCTACATAGTTGGGACTGTGCCATCAACAGAACAATAATCTACAGTGTGCGCGAGGCCTAATAGGTCAAATTTTCCCCGATCATTATTCAAACATATGTATTCTTGTAAGTACATATCTAGTAACCGGATCGGTTGTACGTATACAGCGCTCCTCGTTCGGTTGGGAATCGACGCGTAACAGCTTCAATTTGAATTTTTTAGCTATCTCATAACGACATTTTCTGTAAAATTTTGTATACTTTTGATATCAATAAACACGAGGTCAATAATACGAGGGTTGAGGACATAATCAAACGCTCTTAGAATATACATACGATCGCTTGTATTCGGCCTTAAATCGCTAGCTGATTTTATGCTATCCCATCTTAGTTCATTAATAATAAACAATGAAAAAATATTTGTTGCTTTTTTTGACTGAACTTCGCAACATTGTACCACAAATAAAACTTCGTACTCAGAAATTAGAATTTCTTTTCTAATTTTTAATTTTCTCGAGGTTCGTGCTTGGGTCACGGCCCACAGCAACGCCGCCTACCGTATTATCGTATGGATCTATCGTACAAGATTACAATTTTTTTAATAAGAGTTGCTCGTTCGTCTCCAATGGATGTCCTCCAACGCCCAGTATATTGTGAGAAATTTTTCTTGCCCTGGATCGGAAGCCGCTTAAAAGGATTGATAGAAGGATATCAGCGCTTAGATCTTAAATCTCTTAAATCGAGGTTCTTTTAACTGATTTTGGAAAAACATAGGTGCCAAAAAATCTTGGCATCTCAAACAATGGTGACTCCGAAGTGATCTAACTACAATTTTTAATCGCGTTTCGTTTAAAACCTATAAAAATCGAACAAGATGCTGTGCCGTTTAACGACCAGCAAATACATTTTATGCAAATAAGAACAGTTAAAGTGCAAGTTCAGTGAGACTGCAGCCATCTTATATTCCGCTGCTTAATCGCCGAGTACAACCAGGAGCTATTACGCCGGTTCAGCATTCTGCTAGCAATGTACCGTCACGTACGGATACCTCTCTTGCTGCCCAAGGTCTCCACTCCGATGTTGTGCTGTTGGCTTCAGCTGTTGTTTTGTTGAAAAATCGATCACCCACAATCACAGATAGCCAACCAAGTCTGGCAGTTAATGTAGCCGATTGGAACATTTCCTCCAATATTCAGCTTGCCGATCCTGCATTCTTTAACCCTCAGCGAGTCGATCTCCTCATTGGCGCGAGCATATTCTATGACCTTCTCTGCGTAGGGCAAATCAAGCTCATAGATGGATTGCCTCTTCTGCAGAAGACCCGGCTTGGGTGGATCGTATCTGGTGGTGGATAGAGGGTATCAAGCTTGTTGCTTTTGGCAACCCAAAATTCTCCGGATTCGGAGGATAGACTGAATGCAAGGTTGGATCGAACTCTTCGTATGTTTTGGGAAATCGAGAATTGTATGGAGGCTAGTTTGAGTACAAAGAAAGAAGTAGATTGTGAGGCACATTTCGTAAGCTACTTATCATGTTTGCCATCAGGGGAGTACTGCGTTCGACTGCCTTCAAAGCATGATGCTGATTGCTTGGGAGAGTCTTATACTCAGGTGTGTCGACGATTTCTCATGGAGCGAAAACTGGATCGTAGTCCCACGCTCAAGGAGCGTTACTCAGCTATTATGTATACGAATTTAAAGCACATGTCCGAAATCCATCCTGACTCACGTAGCCTCTGTAAGTATTTTCTGCCTCATCACTACGTTTTAAAGGAGGACAGTACCACGACAAAACTCCGCGTCGTTTTCGATGGCTCTGCAGCTACATCAACTGGATGCTCTTTAAATTATGGTGCTCGAGTAACCAAGACGACGTGGAGAAATTTCTACGGTTTCATGATGGAATCGACATTACCAAAACTCTTGGTTTAGCTTGGGACCCTGCGTCGGATCAGCTGCTGTTTGCCCTGTCCACGCTGGACACGAATTCAAGGCCCTCCTTCAAGCGGTCGGTTTTATCAACTATTGCGCGTTTCTACGATCCTCTTGGATCGATTAATCCTGTTATTGTCAGGTGCAAGATCTTCCTTCGGCAGCTTTGAAGAGAACATTTGGACTGGGATGAAAGCCTACCGACAGCGCTGCACTCAACTTGGATTGACCTGAGAAATAGTTAGGCAAGCATCTGTCGTATTTGATTTCCTCGCGTTGTCCATCATTCCAACACAATTGTAGAAGTTCATGGATTTTGTGATGCCAGCATGGAAGCATATGTTGCTTGCATATACATATGTCGTGTCCAGGCAAGGGGAGTCGTCGAGCAATGTTTTGTGCCCAAAGTCTCGAGTGTGCGCCACTAAAATCATTGTCGAATTTGCTTGCGAATTTTATGCGCAGCTTAAAGGAGACGGAAATGATCCCAGGTCAGTTTTACTGCTGGCCGGACTCGTGTACGGCGTTATCTTGGATACGGGATGGGCCAGCCAAATTTCAGGTTTTCGTGGCAAATCGAGTGGTAACAATTTAGGAATTGGCATGGAATGGCGCTATGTTCCCACATCGTTGAATCCTGCCGATATCCTCTCGAGTGGCTCGCTTCCCACCTCATCCAGTCAGAGCTGTGGTTGCACGGCCTCTCGTTTTTGTTAGGTTCTAAGGATGAGTGGTCTGTATCTCCCATTTCTGAAACTCCGACCATTGAGCTTCGCAAACGTGTATTGCTGATCGCGTCTCCACATGCTGATCTCACGTCCGGATGCAAATTTGCATACTCTTTCTTTGGCATGCAGCGCACATTCGCCGACATGCATAAATTCGTTCGTCGTCTTAGGCAACCAGTCACGGTTTCTGACATTCAGCAAGGAACATTGTTCACCACTTTCAGCTGGCAAGTTTGTGGTCGGACATAAAGGAGATTAGACGCAATGGGAAGTCTAGCTCCATCAGTTCGCTATCTCCGTTCATCGATCCGTCCGGCTTACTTCGAGTTGGAGGTCGTCTCGGAAACTCGACGCTCACGTTTATTGCTCGGTTGCTTTATTTTGCCCAAGGGACATCCCTTAACGTCTGCTATGAAAAGCTATCATCAACGAAACCTACATGCCTCGCGCCTTGCTTTCTAAAATTCGATTAGAATATTGGCCTATTGGAGGAAGCAAAGCCGCCTCGAAAGTGGTTAGCAAGTGTCTGAGATGCTTCAGGGCGACGCCTAAGGAGCGTCTAGAAGGATCATGGGCCTTCGAAGTAACAGGAGTGGACTACCGATCCCTTTTTCTACCGATCAGAAATCCGCCGAGGCCTCCGATAAAGTTCTACATTAGTGTGTTTATTTGCTTCACATCTAAGGCCATACACCTGGAGCTTGGTAGAGATCTGAATACCGCGTACGGACCTCTGGAGCTCTTTTAAAGCAGCTTCAGAATCAGTTCGGATTGGGCTTTATGTTTTGAAAAGGCTCAGATGTAATCGAAACCATAATTTGTAAGCGTAGCCTGTGCCACGATATCGCTAGCTTCACCGCTAGTTTTTTGGTTGAGGTGGAACACTCTTTCCCCATGGGCCAACATTTCGCCATTAATATAAATGGCTAGGAACAGGTCCCGGAAAGTGGGTCACTGCTGGTAGTCTCCACTGAAAACTTCCTTGTCCTACAGAGGAAGGCGACAACCGCTGGACATAGAGGCCTGGACGGACGGTTATGCCGTTGGAGTTACAGTCGGGGGCTGTAGCTGGACATTGAGTTCAGGCACACAATACGCGTAAACCAAGTAGAAGGCCTCGAACAGGCGTCCGCTTCCGCCATCATGGCTGAACAGCCCTGATACTCCACCCGCCCACATGCCTCGGATTTGTTCTCGTTGGAATTGTGGAAGCTAGAAGCGAATCTGGAGCGTTGAGTTTCTCGTTAAAGTGAGTCAGCCGGCCTTCAGCCAAGGCAAATTTAGACCGTGTGGAACTGGCCGCAGATTGGGCCGTTCTCCCTGGTACCGTGTGAAAGGCTGGCTAGAGAAGCCACAAGGCATTGAATATAGACTGGTAATAGAATGGACCTCGCGAATCTTGGTCGGAAAGGAAGAGGTGGGCGTAGGGACCGCTGTAGAAGAGCTGGGGGAATATGTTCCACTCTGGGAGCTCACAAGCCTAAGTTTTTTTTCTGGATTTCCTTTCACCAGTAGGCATACTCTGCTGGTGGATAGTTACGGATAGTTCCTTGAATTAGAGGAGAGCTAAATGCGCAGGCGGAAATATAACTCGAAGTAGGTGAGCGGAATATAAACATTAAATAGAAATTTTTATTATTTATTTAAATGCTCGGGTGATTGGATGATTCTGCTATTAAGAAATAATTTATGAATCTTTCACCCCCAAAACATTTTTAGTCGAAATCGAAATATAAATATATCGCAAGCAATTCAGAACGCATTAAATTTTTTGTATCTATTTTATATATTCGGCATCAAGACGGATTTTAGAATTTTTTAGTGTTCCGGAATAGTCACCGCCTTACGTTTGTTTGTTAAGCGATCTCCACGTATTGGAGTACGTGGTTAGATTTAATGTTTTGTATATGCGAATCTTAGGGTGGTAGCTTGATGATCATCATCATTATTCGAATGAATAAAAGTTGTGGTGGACAGACTTCCTTCTTCGCCGTGGAAGCGTGCTTAAAAACTAAGGTGTCTTCCAATTTATTCCCGAGGCTGCCGGACGCCAGGTATAAAACTTAAACAGCTTATTTGGATAGAGATTTTCCATAACGACTGGAGGATAATAAAATTAAAACAAATTAAAATGTTTTTTCATGTTTATTAAAATAGTTTTTGAAATTAAAATGACAGAAATGTAATTATTCAAAAACTATTCTTCTTCTTCATATTCGTCATCATAGCTGTCGCCGCCTGTCGGATCGACAGTCTCATCAACAGTAGCGTTCAATTCTATGGTTGGTTCCTGATCTTCTATCGGTGTGGTTGGTTCTTCAATTAGTGGTTCATTGGTTTCTCCTTCAACTTTTTGAATTGCCTGAAGCTCCAGAGCTGCAATTTCAGCTTCTTGGCGACCTATCTCAGCCAGCTCCGCGGCCTGCCGAGCGAGATCACCCTCGCTTTCCTCTTCAGCTTGCCTTTCAATTTCTGCTAAGCGGTTGAGTTCGTGCTCTCGTGAACGCTGCTCTTCTTCCAAAAGCGCTTCTTTAGCTAACCGCTCATCCTCTGCCTTACGTGCAGCTTCTTCAATCAAACGAGATTCTTCAGCAGCCTTTTGGGCAGCTTCTTCTGCAGCCTTCTCTTCTGCCAAAAGCGCTTCTTTGGCTAACCGCTCATCCTCTGCCTTACGTGCAGCTTCTTCAATCAAACGAGATTCTTCAGCAGCCTTTTGGGCAGCTTCTTCTGCAGCCTTCTCTTCTGCCAAAAGCGCTTCTTTGGCTAACCGCTCCTCCTCTGCCTTACGTGCAGCTTCTTCAATCAAACGAGATTCTTCTGCAGCCTTTTGGGCAGCTTCTTCTGCAGCCTTCTCTTCTGCCAAAAGCGCTTCTTTCGCTAACCGCTCATCCTCTGCCTTACGTGCAGCTTCTTCAATCAAACGAGATTCTTCTGCGGCCTGCTGCGCGGCAGCTAAACGTTTCTTTTCCTCCTTAAGATTTCTAAAGTGCGAAATATAATAGATTTATTGATGAAAATTATTCAAATTACCACTTCTCACTTCTCTTCACGACGTTTCTCTTCGCTTGCATTTTGAGCCCGCTTTTTCTCAACTTCCACTTCATCCAAGGCTTCTTCGTTTACTGTTAGCAATCGTTCTTGACGCAGACGCTGCTTCTCTTTCGACTCCAGATCGACCGGGTCCTCTAAGGGCCTAGGAGCAGAAAATTTTCTAGTTGGACGATTGGGATCCAAATCGGCATCTGCAAGTAAACTTGTTATCAATATTTTGAACAAAATAATTGCATAATTTATATTTAAATGAATATTGATTAAATATATGTTTGAGCAGCCTTGTGGATTTCTCAATAATTTACATATTAATTTATCACTAATACTTACTATTCCAAATTATTTGTATTGTTGCCCATAGACGAGGCACGGTAAAATTGCAGATAGAGTAGACGCCAATTATTTTAGGGTAATTGTATGGCATTAATGAGAATCAAAAAAATCAGGATGTGTACAATTTAACCAAAATGGGATTAATGTGTTAAGCAAAAATATATATGGGTATATGCATGTATATACATCTCAAAATACAAAATATTATAGACTTCAAGGCGGGCTCTGTAATTCCCATTTATTCAGGTCTTACATATGTATGTATGTATGAAATCAATCATAATATAAGGTAAAGGTTAAGAAAAACAGCGTCCGGAAACGCAAGTTCAACCAAATGCATTTTTCCATGAAAAATCATACATTTTACATAATTTCGCAATTATTTGTTCTACTGAGGTAATTTAAATCGTTAGAGGAAAATATTCTGCGAAGACTAAATCTTGATTGTGGAACACAAATTTTAAATGAATATCCTTACCACTCGTTTGTAAACCAACACAACACGAATTGTAAAATTAAAATTTTTGACAATACATATTCCACATTAATTCGTATCTCATTTATTAGTTCCTCACAGCTAAACTTGCATTAAGTATTTTGTTATGTTCTTTTATTTTTTTGGAAAAATTATCTTTTAAATAATTTTGTGTTCTTTTGATTTTATTGTTTATAGATTTAAATTATTTATTTTGTATGTTTTATTAGCTTTTTAATGTATGCAAACATTTTTTATTGTATGTATGTGTTTTAGAAATTTGTTTAAATAGGTATGTAAGTTTTTACCTTTATTTGTATGCATTTTTGTTTTAACAATTTCAATGAAAAATAAAAATAGGTCAACATTCAAATAAATCGAATGAAATGTTAGTATCACAAATGATGCGATGACGTTGTTTATTATGTTTGAATTATATTTTTATCTTCTCTAATCTGGCTTGTATAAATTAGTATGAGTAGTGAAAGCGCCAGGGTTTGCCAAGATCATTTGCTCATCTTGTACGACATTGGCTGATTTTCTACCACGCAAAAGAAAGTCTTTTACATTTTTTTTATTTAAATAATAGAAGTGTATGTCCATACAAAAAATCAGGCATGTTATCATTTAGGCCTCAACTTCAACAGCTTCAACTGGAAAGAATCAATCAATCATAAAACATATAAAGTTAGTGAAGTACAATGAACGTAACAAATCAAAATGCAGCAATCAAATGTATTTGTTAGTTACAAGTGAGCAATATAGATCTCCTATGCATTTGATTTGTATACCTTTAGAAGGTGTACTTGCAATGTACTGAAAGAACCCTATAAAATATGTTCTATAATATTATACCAAATGTACAGCTAAGTCATTAGAGTCATGCCCTGTCTGCCTGCCCGTATGTCTGCTGATACAACATACATCCAAATAAAAAAAAACATTTTGTAAGCTAAATTATTTTATTTGTATTTGACGATAACCAACCGTTTAAAGTTAAAGTTTCATATGTAGATACAAATTTGCTAAGATGCTAAGATTGACACTAATTTCATTGATTTAATTAACTGGCAAAATATGACAAATAAAACTTTGGTCGAATCCGCATATAGCCACATCTAGAAAAAGGCATACAGGCATCATAAAATGCAAAAACTAGACCTACTTTGCTATTGATACTGTTTAAGAACATAGTATATGTATATAATACGGCACATTTTCAGTAAAGTAAACATTTTTCATGTTTATCCTATACATTTTTGGAAGAACAAGCCTTTTTAATATCCATTTTGGACCTTTCGATAATGTCATAACACTCTTTTCACTACACCACCCGACACCATTATTCAGCTTCGAACCAAACGAACGTTTTTTTATAGTTTTGCGGCTTTAAACATGCTTAGTGATATTTTTATGTCGGAACTTTTTTTAATGAACTAAAAAAAATGGTATTTATGCTATCCTTTTTTCAGAGGTAACACTTCTTTTTATCGCTTAAGTATCTTACATCTGGTTGTTATGAACTTTAACATTCTAAAAAGTTGATAAATGATAAAAAGCTGAACATTTCATAGCTTATGGACAATATTAAGCTTTTAAATGCCAAATTTATGATTTCTGTAAAGTATTTTCTTTTTATATTTCATTTAAAAACTCAGGAAAAGTAAAAAAAAAATGATATCTTAATTAGACGTTATTTAAAGTATTGTTCATAAAAACCTATGGAGAAACGGCTGAGCTGAAAATTGGTTCAGCAACCCTAAAACGTCAAAGCAACCCTACTGCTTTTGACATTTTTGAATTTTACATGTAGCAAACTTGGAATTTACTAAACTGTTTACATTCTTTGAAAATGTATTTTATTTTATTTTTTATTTTTTATTTTATTTTTATTTTTTGATGATATATGAACTTCAGATTTTGAGTAAAAATTACGTTGGTCCAGAAACGTTTCAAGCGGCAAAATCTGATTTTCGGAGGGTTGTCAAACGATTTTAGATGCGCCGTATCTCAATAGATTTCAAATAACAATACCTTAAAAAAAGCCTAATTAATGCACCTATGCATAAAAAATATCAGGACACAGGATATAATTTTTGTTCGACTATTTCTGAGTTTTTAGACAAAATGTTGAAAAAAATAACGCACAAACATTATCAATTTTGCATTTGAAAGCTTAATATTTCCCAGACGGAAAAGTGTTCAGGTCCAATTTTTTAGATTCATCTATTAGGTATATAGAACGGCAAAGTTCAATACAACCAGATGTAAGATACATAAGCTATGTGAAAAAAAGAAGCGATACCTCTTAAAAGCTTCCAATATATAAGAAAAAATCGGTTTATCAGTTACATTTTGTCGAGTAGTGTAATCTACTATAAATAAGAACCATATTATAACCTAAAGACGTAACTTTTTCATAAGAACATGGAGTTCTGTCAAACTAATTTAATGGCACTGTGCACTGTTTTTGGAATTTGGGAAGACAAGATTTATTTTTACACAGACAAAGCTAAATAAATGGACAAGGCGTGAAACTCCTAAAAAACTACAGAAAAACTAAACGCATGAGGCTTTTATTTGTTAATTTGATCAAAATGGGCATATGATTAGTGTACTGCTTTTCTTCCAAATAAATTATTCACGTCTCTTCTGGTAAAGTAAGACTGCTAATCTTCGAATATTCAGGTATATTCACTCTATCAATAGTAAACTAATAATTTTCCTAAATTGATTTTTGCGGCGCTAAATATCTTTTTACGATAATGTATTTAATTTGTAGAACAATGATCTTTTGCAGCAACATCGAATACATATGTATATGTATAAGCAAGGTTGCTATATATACAGTTGTTATATTCAAGCGGCATGTATTAGAATTTATCAGTACTTACCTTCCTTGTGAGAAGCAATAGATTGCTTATCATTCTTCCAGGTCGGATGTCTAAGGTACCAGGACAAGAGGTTAATATCATTTCGAACTTTGTCTGAATCGTACATTGGCCTTCTAACATTATAGGCCTTGTCACCACAAATCCTTACTGATGCAAGATGACTTTGACCTTTTTTTTTTAATTATTTAAATAATAAATAATAATACAATATCTAACCAACATTTTGCAATGTACATATACAGTATAAAGTACATAAGTATCATAGGCAACAAAAACTTACCAACGTATTTTACCGCAGGCCTCGGATAGTGCGATATATTATGCACTTCTTTTGCAATATGGCGAACAGGGTTTGTTACACGGGCTACATACGCATCTAGGGCCAATTGGGATGTCGGTTCATAGGTGTAACTACATACAAAATAAAACGAAATATTAATATAACTGTCTTATTTATACGACAACGCAAAATTTGTTATGGGGTAAAACTTTTTTCTTATAAAGATGATCTAACCAAACCATTTCATTGGGATATACGTAACTCGCCTCGAATATAGTAATATATTTATGTACTCTAGAAGTGACGGGGAAATAACCGTGGGTTGTACGTTTTGCTTACCCAGTTACTGGAAATGGTGTACAACTACGTGCCCGACGCACCACAGGAGTATGCAAGTCACGGATCAAAGATTGTGCGCGATGGCGAATCCTGCTTGTTTCCTCAGAAAAAGTCTAGAATTTGGATGGAATGTTTTCAATTATTAAAACTAAAATAAGGCCAGAAAAGCACAGAACTGAAAACAATTACATTAATTGGGGATGCAATGTGTAAAAACTTACGGTAAAGGGTTCAGTATTGAGGTAGTTAGTTAGGGCCCGTGCACCATATCCAGGAGGTAGCCTCTTCAAATACGAGGGTACTGGTCGAACGGAAGATGAAGTTATCCTCACCGGTGAAACCGAGCGGGCGTACACACGAGTAATTGTTGTAGGATTGTAGTGATACGATGGTGTGTACGTTGTGTACGTTGTTGGGATATATCTCGAAGTGTAAGATGATAAAAGGGATGGGCTGTGGTAGGTTGTTGGCGTGGTATATGAATACGTGGTTCTCTCCGGAGATGAAATAACACGAGTTGTTGTGCGTACAACACGAACAGGCGATGGAGATTGTATAATGCGGGACACCACTCTTGTGGGGGAGGTGACAACTCGGATTGGCGATGTAACCAGACGGGTTCCAGTAACGATACGCCTAGGTATTGAGTAACTCGAGTAGATGGGGTAACTCGACTTGTAGACCTATGTTGTGATGGTTCAAAATTAAGTTAACATAAAACTGAATATATGTTCTTCATTTGAAACTAAGATAAGCTTAATGAGACAGCATATGCATATTTACAAAATATTTGTAAACCATTCATCATTAATTTATGCGAATTAATAAATAGCTCCACAAAATAGATTTAAAATGAGTGCTTTAATATGGATATGTATTAATATGGATTTTATGAGGTAATATACCCGTAATATAATTTGAATTCTTTAGCAGTGCCAGCATCACTTTCCCTAACGTTCTTTTATGGGTTTGATTTTTTCCATAATCTAACGGTGTATCCTCATGCAATTTACTCATCCAGTCACGGTATCATTTAGTTTCACTCCATAAAGAGGGAGCTAACATAATTTCTGGAACTTTATTATTGATTTGGATACTACAGTACTAAATATCGGGTTCGACTTGCATCAATTCAATATTCAATCTTATTCAATACATATTCCACATAACGACCGTTTTAGATCGCTTCTTTTATTTCGATATTCTGCTTTCTTCTTGCATCGTGTATATAGTCTTCTAAGAAAAAAAAGAGTACTTCCGTTGGAGGTATAAATAACAAGTTATAACTAGAGAAGTAACATACAATACATAATTATGTACATATGTATAGCTTAGTAACTGAAATCTTACTTAAACGAGACGGCGGCCAGTGACGATGACGTGATAGAGGTGATTAAGCAGTGTGATAAAATCAAATTAAATGAAAAGTAAAACTATAGAAACATGAATAAGACGCGGTTTATGCAAACGTTTTGTAAAGCACATACTTACACGAGTTACTTTCTGAATGGACGGATACTGCAAAAAATATACAACACCATTTTATTTATTGGAGTTATTTTAAATAAAAGTCTTCTGTTAACTTTTGAACTTAACGGTACAGTCTTGGTAGTAAAAAACCTTCTATGTAATACAATCAATTATAGCCTAACACAATGGCGGCTAGCGTTTACTGTACTACCTCACAAGATCCTTGTCAGTTTTGTTCTAACCTTACACGTTGAGATAAACCTCTTTTTCACCATTGTCCATGTCTACAACAGTATGAATATCGTATCAAACATTTTAAAAGTAAAATAATGCTGTTTTTTTAACGAAGGGCATGTTTTTTTATTGTATCACAAATATGTTTTAGTTATAAGTGTTTAAGATGGGAAAATACATAAACAATTGTTGATCATTAGTAATGGTTAGTCCGAGTCAATAAATACATAAATGTACATCAAATCGAAAACAAGCACCAAAAAATATCATTAACAGAGAGAGTACATACATACATAGTTAGATGGTTATGCTGATTATTTAGAGATTTGAATTTTAAATAATGATGTGTTAGTGTGTTTGCAGCTGTGAAGAACTTGTCCATTATTGTAACATCAGCAGCTTAGACATGATAAGAGAAGTGGCGGTACTTGGTGCCACCTGGTAAGTTTCCAGAAGTGGTGGAGGAATAGCTGTAACCGCCGGGTCCAGCACCAGTCGTACTAGTCCGCTCTGTACTATAGTTGTATGAACCACCTGGACCGCTACGCGATGTATTCTCCACTGTAGACGAATAGGTTGAGCGCTCCGGCCTGGAGTATGGGTTGCTCGAGTCGTAACTGCTATTTTGAACAGTTGATTTCGCATTGTAAGAGTAGTCCGATGAGGCGCGGCTGCGGTGCGAACCAGGTCTGTCCGTGCACAGGTCTAAGCGTGGAGTCTATAAATTCCGATTTGTATATTTTAAAATAAAAAAATATTGGCAACACAAGCAATCATTATAAAAATGTTAATATTAATTTCGTTTCAGAAACTTTGAATGTTCACTGTCCATATGCATGATATCAGAGATTATTTATGCTATATAATATAATTTTATAACTGCATATTAACATGGGCAGAAGGCCTAAGTGGATGTTGCCTCACTACGCTTAGTTAGTTAAGTTGTGTTGTACCCTTTAAGATACACTTTTAAGATATTTCCACTTAAACGAAATTGAAACATGTTCGAGCTGAATAGTCTTAATAGAATTCTCTAGTTACATACAAGTAGAAATAATCATCATTGCATAAGTGCTTGTGATGTACAATAGTAAAACTATAAAAGGTTGGATACAAGTACAAGTGTACATTTCGAAACAAAATAATCTTATAAAATGTTTAGTTGGTTAATACAAGGACAAGTTCACATTAGACTATTCTACAAGTCCTATCGTTATTTTATGAAAATGATCTATGTATGTATTTTTTTTTAGTAGTCTTCGATGTTCATTAGAAATAGTACTTTGTGCACATTGCGCCCGACTTTTCATTTCGATACGTTTCCCTGCGCACCGGAATACTTTCCGAGGCAGCTCGGTGCAAGCGGGGCAGCTGACTGTCCAGACTATCGCGGGAGGTGCGTGCAGCCGTATTTCCACCGGCTTCAACGGTGTCGATATGTTGTCGCACCAAGCTTAAAATCCGAGTACGATTCTTATCGCGGGCAGACACATACGGCTCAATGGGCTCATATGCAATTTTATAATTCGGCTTTATTGCCGCTTTATTAATTGGGTCAAGTATGAATCTCTTTCGCTGCTCATGTTCTGCACTTCGAACTCCGAAAGCTGTCACCGGATCGGAGATGAGTGAAGGCCGAGGCACAAATGGAACTTTCTCCCAGTCAATTGGTGTTCTGTTTGTTCTCTGTAATGCCCAAAATTCCACAAATCGTTTATAATTTTCTAAGACAGCCAAGCCAAGATTAGAGAGTGCATTGAATATTTGAATATTCAGCAGGTAATGACAAAAACATCTTATCAGTAAGGCTCATACATATGTGCAAGTTACATGCCTGTTGTGGGTGATATTAATATATTTACAAAGGGCGTATGCATATTCAGTAATGTAGAGTATCCACAATTTTAAGCACTACGTTCATACATAGCATAATAGATTGTGTCTTGATACGATAAAATGTAGTAGTAAATAATAGGATCCAATAGGAATTATTCGTTAAGTATTCGGCGCAGTGTTTAAATGGGCAAGATAACAAACATTCATTTACGAGTATATATTTACATAGGACATACCTACAAATAATTCAATTCTATCTATGAGCATACAAACATATGCAAGTGTGTATATCAATATGTACATCATATTGCTTAAATATGTCTGTCAAAATCAAGGATGTCATATCCTAATGAGTAATGCAATTTATAAGCTCGCACATACATACATTCATAAATATGTACATAGCCGTATGACTAATGTGTGGCTATATGCAGACATGTAAATTATGAAAAGTTTATTGCTACTGTTTGATTTCTAGCTCCTCCAATGGTTTTGGCTTATATGTATGTATATTGTGGAAATCAGAAAGATATTTTTAGGTCTAACGAAAATCGAAATGCGCGCGCAGCTAGTATTACACATACAAATAGCAAAAAAATAAGGCGGCAGCGTACCAAAACAATCGAGAGAATTTTGTTTGTACATATATGTAGATTCATCAAATATTTGAGTGTGTTTGGAATTCCACTCGCCTATTTTCTGCACATTAACAGGCACAATAATAAAATCTTGGCCTCCAAATTCTTAAAATGTGTTTAAACGTTAAATTTAAAACATGAGTAAGGAACGGATCACGAAAAAAGGCATACAAAGATACATACATCTGTAGATACATATTTTCATACACATTTCTTCTCGATTAATGGTTAATATATACATAGTATTCTTAATTCATTATAGAAATGTTGTAGAATGTACCTAGGGAAATATTTTACAAACTCTAGAAATCGAATTTTAGGCGAAGTACTAGAATTATTTTAAAGTAAATATAAGTTTGCACATAATAAATATTTACAAGCCACCTTGTCGTTTAATAGTGGTAGTATGTAAATTTTTCAGAAATTAGAAAAGGTAAAAAATTAGTAAAACTGGAATAGGATTGTTCCATAAGTAAATTTGTAGATACGATATTCATATTTTTGCGACACTTTGAAGTGGCGACTGAGTTTATTTTCAAACGTGTTTCAATTTCTTAAGTAAAAAAGCTTCTCAATATGAAAACATAGACTACAATAAGTGGGACACAAGCGTTTAAAAATTATTTTTTCAGATACATATTCGGATGTGTAGCTGAATGTATTAAAACTAGCCAAATTTATCCGCATCATTTTCTAAATATTTTTTGTAAAATCTAAGAAATTTGGTCATACAAATTGAGTTTAAAATCTTACGCACAGATTAATTTTACAGTTTTTATTGAATAGAACTACACAACCGAATGTTAACTAATCTTTTTCTTTGTTTAAATCGAATGGCTTACCGTAACGGCGTAAGATGTTGTCACCGGTCTTGAGGAGTAAGTTCTGCGCGTTGTAAATCCACTTTCGTAAACCATTTTGTTTTTTTATGAAATTTTATTGTATAAATTGTTCGTTGATTTTAGTTCGAATTTATCGTAGTTTCGTCTTGTTCACTTGACGCCCGCTCGAGTTGCTCTGAACGAAAATTTCATGAACCAGTTGCTTATAATTTTTCGTTTTCGTAAATCTTTGTAGCCTTCAATATTTTTCTCAGTCTATCTCTTTTTCTATTTATCTCACGAAAAATTATTTTTGGCATTTAAAAAATCTCTCGCCGCAAAGAGCGCGCAGTCTAACCATTTTACCTTGTGTTAGTGTACTCGAACACATATGTACATGTAGATGCTGGTCTATGTTTTTTCAGGGATTACACTCCACTCCACTATTAATTAATTTAACTAAATGTCCTGACTAGTTCCTCTTTTATCAATTATCTGCTTACCTACTTGTTAAAAAATGCAATACACAAAATGTAAAGACATTGGTTTCTTATGTTAGTGGCTTTCTACGAATCGAAAATAGCATATATGTATATGGATGTGTAGTACACATTTACAATCGATCACGATCACGACTGTTAAATACTGCGCATAGTTTTTAACTTGTATACATTTATCACATTTATTGATAAATATTATGTACATCCACATATGTGTGTACAAATAAGATTATATCTAGATTTAAATAAACTCAGATAAAATTTTCAAAATGTGTAAAAATTTAAATTTAAAATTTATGGAGAAACGGCTGAGCTAAAATTGGTTGACCAACCCTCCGAAAATCACATTTTACCGTTTGGAACGTTTCACAGCCTTCGGTCATTTCAGCCTGCTAAATTAATAACTTCTAAATGAATCAAGATATTATCCTGAAATAAAGTGCAAGATTAAATGATGCTACAATGTCTAAAAGCTTTACAATAAAATACTTATAGTTAAACTTGGATTCCGGTGCATATTTGCCTGTTTAAGTTGCATGAAATACTAAATTCTGTTTTTTTTTCTATCGATAACGAAAGTTAAATGGTTATTTTCACTATACAGAATAATTTTAGATTGTATTTTAAATCAAATGTAATATAAAAATATTAAACAAAAAATGTATTATAGAACTTACATATATAAAAAACATTTTTTTGTTATTTTCCTATTTATTGTGAGATATCACATGTCTAATGGGTGAAATTTATGAAATCATTAGCAATTAACCTCATTTATGGCCGTTCTTCGAAAATAACTTGAATTTGTCTTTACTTCATTTTAAAGGACCTTTTTGTTTCTTTTGAGTTTTTTGTGGGAGGTAGCGTCACTGTTATCGATGTAGAAGACAAACAACGCAAAAGAGCAAAAAGGGCTTTAAAACTTAGGTAGAGGAATATTCAAAGAGCACGTACAAAAAAACTCGGACAAATTTAGAGATATATATTGTTTTTTAATTTCAAGTTAAAAAATAACCCAGAAATTAAATGGTTTGGAAAATAAGTAGTTCTCTAGAACTGCCTATGAAGCGGGCCAGTTTTTCATTGATTATTGATAAAAATGAATACACATAGTAAAAGATACCAAAAACAGAATCATACCTCCACAGATTACATGTTATTCTACCTGAAAGTTGCAGTATGTCAATAAAAGTTATATACATTTTTTCACACGGAAATAATTTTCATATCTTCTAAAGAAAAAGTCAGATTTTTAAAAAATTGTTTAAAGTTCTGGAAAATTTTCTGTCGGATTCGTGCATTCATTTTATCCAAAGCGTTCAACAAATTAATTGACTTTGGCCACCTCTTTGCGGCTGATTTTGAGATAAGTTATGTGAAAAACAGAAACGCTGTCTACAAAAAAAGCATAAAATTTTTATAAAATTCTTTAAAAAAAGTTCTGCCGTAAAAATATCATTAAGAATGCTTAAAGCCCCAAATGTATCAAAAAAAGGTAGTTTGGTTCGAAGGGGAAAAAATAGACTTTACCTTTCTGTATCTTTATTTTAGAGCTAGTGTCTCTGGATATACAATATTAACAGTATTAATAAAATGCTATTGTATTCTGGGTCGAAATTCCTGGCTGCCATTACTATAGGGGTACATTATTAATTAGCTTTAATCGAGTCTGTTTGGCCCATTTAATTTTGTGTCTGTCTGTAGAATCACCTGGATCTCTATACTCGTAAGTGCTAGAGCAAACAAATTGTGTGAGTAAGCATTTGTGAATCCGAAACAGACACACACACAGATGCTTTTGAATCTCTCTAAAACTATTATTTTTCTCATGGAAAGCTGCCATATCTTTTATAACATATACAGGCGAATGCATGTACAAATCTGTACGTACGAGTAAGTACATATGTATGTACATATGTATGTACATAAGTATGGATACGAATTTTGTAGACAAATATATGCCTTCAAAATTATTTTTTTGCTTAGTACATATGTATGTACATCCTCGAAAAAGCTAGACTCTTTTAGCTATTCACTTCATGAATGGTAGTGATATTTATATCTTTTATCGTTAATAACAGGTAAAAGTCCATGTAAATAACGGGTTTTTTAAATTGGATTGTGCCCTAAATTTTACTCAAAATAATTTCAAGCAGTTTGATAATGTTTTATTTTTGGTCAGTATTTAGTTAATAATTACTAAAAGCACTTGCTTCTAAACTTTCCGAACTTTACGAGAGATTGCTTGGTCTTGGTTTCATAGAAGAAGTCTAATGGATTACGGTCACTATTATTTCGATTCGGCTGATCAGCTGATAAGGAATATATATATATAAATTGTGGTGTGTGTTCCAAATATCAGGTTAAAATCATAGGACACCTGAGGAAAAAAAGTGAAAATTTAATACATACATACATATGTATGTATACCTGGTAACTAATTATTTAAAAAATACACATATGTAAGTATGTATGTATTTGCATATGTACATGCCTGAAAATGGGATAAAAATACATTTTGTTTTCCAACAAAATTGAGCAAATTTGTACTCATACACACTAATAATAAAATGACATGTATTTGTGAATAAACAATATGTATACTCACAAAATTCAATGGCATGTGTGGGTGTTTTAGGCATTTCAATACAAAAATCCACGGGGAAAACTCAAAAGCAGAAAATTCTTTATGACATTAACCTTAAAAAGAGCCAATGAATGACTCGTAATGCAAGGTTACAAAAATAATGCTAATTTGAAAGCAGAATATATGTAATCTGAAAGCAGAATAGCTTTTCAGACCTTATCAGATCGTGTGCTTATACATATGAAGTGTAGGGTCTCAAAACATTATATTTTGCTTTCAGTCGCAAAAATTTAAATTAGATGATGTTTTGATAATATTTACTTGCGTGTGATTTATAAAAACATAAAACTTTAATTCCTAGTGTTAATTTTTGTATCTTTCCTCAAGCCCTTTTCACGAAATTTTATTTTGAAATGATCGTTTTTTTGGGTTAAATATGTAGTTTTATTTTCTAACCTACATATGTTAAATGAATGTACACTGCTTGCACCGCAATTAAAGGTTGTAGGCAAATACAAGCGTCCTTAGAAAAATAGGTACATAGTAGAATGAAATATAGAAACTTCACATAAATAGACTGGTAAATTAGTAATACGCCTAGTATATGCATTATAGGCATTTTAAAACAAATATTTTGGTAACTCAATAATTTTAAATATTTATTCTCATTTTAGGATTAAAGTATACATGTATATATTATGTTCCAAAATTTCGGCAACAAGGTGTGCCAGTCACACCATTGAGACAACATGGAGAGCACATCCTACAGTTGTTTTGTGGACAGCAATGAAAGCTATAAAGAAAAGCACATATAATACAAAATTGTCTTTAAATTGACCTGTATATATACAATCTGGAAAGATCTCGTTGCTCCAGTTGGGTACGAAGGATATCACACGGCCGAACTTCATCGCAGCGACTAGGCCTGAGAAAACTCTGCATGTATAACTCAGATCTACTTGAGGGCCCGTCCATCTGAATGTTTTTCGACCCCTTGATACCATACCGTACCCCGGACTTGCTTTCAACTTTTGAACTAAAGACACTTTGTCTGGAAGAGCGCCTTTTCTTCTTTTTATGAAAATTGCTGATATTAGGAGTGGATCCTCCATGTTTCTTTCTGTCACTACCTACACCGTTTCTTTTTCCAACTGACTCTCTCCCTGCACTTGATTCATTTAGTTCATCTGATTTACTCTTATTTAATTTTTTTGCATCATCTCCGCTATGAGAGCCGTATTTTTTCTTAGAGCCACCTTTGTCAACTATGCCATTAATTAAATTTTTGTCGATAGATTTTTCTTCGATGTCCTCAGTGGTGTCCTTTTTAGATTTCAAATCTTCAGCCCCTTTTCCAAGGGGTTTCCCTTTAGATTTTTCATTTTTCATTTTCTTGCCACCAGTCTCATTATTATCAACGTCGTCATCGAGCTTGTACTCCCCCTTCTTTGACTTCGATTTTCCGTCCTTGCTGTAACTGCTCCGATCTTTATCACCTTGGTCTTTCTTGGAGTTACTAGCAAATTTATTATCGTCGTCGTCAATATGAGCTTTTCCCTTTTTAGAATCTTTATCTTTTCTGGACTTTCTCGATTCAGTGTTATCATCGTTATCTTTATTACCTATCTTGTTGTCTTTATCGGATTTCTTGGATTCATTTTTACCTGTTTGTTTCCGTGATATTTTGGGCTCATCTCCATCTATATTACCACTTTCCTTATCGTCATCTTTATCCTGCCGGCGCTTGTCTTTCCGCGACTTTCCAGATTCAGTTATATCTGTGTCTTTATTATCAATGTCGCCTTTATCTTTTGCAACTCGGCTCTTATTGTTCTGAGATTTCGTTTTTTCTTGTTTACGTTTATCTTTGTTGCCTTTAATATGTTCGCCCTCTTTTTCTTCTTTCACAGATTTTTTAGAGTCTTCTTTATCGGTATTGCCATTTTCCTTATCATTACGGCCTTTCTCTTTTCGTGATTTTTTTGATATAATACTTGCATCTGTATCTTGGCTGGGCTTGTCACTATTTTCGGTTCGATCTTCACTTTTTCCTTTGGCAGATAGCTGTTTTTTTTTATTCGATCCTTTCTTTGAAATCTTTAGGGCCTTAATATCCTCTTCATTAATACCCTTATCTTTTAATGGCTTGTTTAAGGGGCCTAAATCAATTGTGGGTTTTAATTTCCTCTCATCAGTTCCTTCTCGCCGACAGTCCTTCCTAATTTTTCCTTCGCTACGTCTCTTCTGCCAACCCAAATCCTTCAACGAACCTAAATTGCAAAAATTGAACAAAAAGTAATATTAAAAAAAATGTTTGAAGCTAACCTTGCTGATCGATGCGTGCTCGTAGATTTGTACTATTACCTCCATCAAAGACTGAATACTTTTCCCGACACTGTTGACGGCTATGGCTTTTTATTATCTTATGGCAGATCCTTTTCAACAAAGAATAGGTATGATCATTCAAAAATGAAGACGTACAACAGCGATAACAGCGGCAAGGGCTACATCGATTTTTTATGTTGCAGAATATATTGGTTGAACTTGATGAACTATGTCCGAAATTAAATTGAGTAGCTTTAACACAAACAATATACTTTCTTACTTACCTAGATGCTGCATCACGGCAGATGTGCTCTAGGTCCATAACCATTTTCTTATGTACATCTTTAATAAATCTTAAATTTTGAATCTAAAATTATTGGTAAATTTTTTTTTAATTAGACATTAAACTCATACGCTTTTGAACATCAGATTTTCATTTTACTTTAGTAATAGTTTTTTTGACACTCATTATTTTTACGACATCATCTTAATTCGCATTAATAGAAGAGAGTTGATCTATTGACTTTCGTCTGTTCTTTTTAAAAAACTATTCTCTCAGTTGAAAGAATTATATCATACGATTAAAGGTGCCATAAGCAAGTCCTTGTTGGGTATTTCTATAAAATGTAGTAAAAACTAGCAACGGCTATGACTGGGAATAACAGGTAAAGAGTGTATGAAAATTTGGGAAAAGACGTGCAATCACGTCAGTGACTTAATACCAGAAATCATTTGGTCGGGTGCCTCTAATAATGACTGCCAAGCTTTTCAGGTGCACACACTTCCATGTGTCTCTGACCCCAAACCCCGATTGCGACACAAAGCAAAATTTTGTTTTAAATGCATGGGTGCTCAACTTATCCGCCCACATAGCATGGCTGTTAGTAAGTGTTTTTGTCGCTTCTGTGGCTGTGATAATTTTGTTAAACAATTGAGTATGCAATATACAGTCGCATTTAACTTACAGATACTTAATACTTACAAACAAACTTCGTACTGTGATGTGCTGGCCCCAGAGATACATATGTATATGTCCATATGTAGCTACCGCCATAAATATTTAAACAATATGTTCATATGAAAGTGTCTGTGTGGGGCCTATATAAGTACATACATATGTATGTACTGTGTTCATTCGTTGTGGTAGAATGATTTTCTTTCCTCACTTTTCATAAATACGTAAATAATATGCACATCATAGCGCTTGCTTGACAAATTGTAAAATGAACAAATTGCATGATTTCTTTAGCAGAGTATATAAATAGTAGAGATTGTCTCCCTGGAAACATTAGTTTGAAGCTTAGCTTACAGCAGATTGTAACCGCCGACGAATCGAGAAATCGCTAAAGGATACTCTTCAATAGCATTATGAATGTAAACTGCGTTATAATTCTTCAGATCCTGTGCATGATGGTTATACTTAGTAATACAAACGCCATACCCAAGTATGAAGAAGGTCAAAAGTAAGTTAAATTCTTTGTGTAAATTGATTTATCATAATTGTGTGTCCTTAGAGCCCAAAGATAAACATTTTCATACTCTTCTAGATTCCATGCTGAAAAGGTTCAGCGAAATCGATCATACTACAACGATAATAAGACACAGCTAAATGAGCCGCAGACAGCCTCAACCAAAGATAGGCTTGAGCGGTTGGGATACACGACAGGCTACGGTTCTTTAAATGTAAGTAGACAGACAATTATCACATCATCTTAAAATATAGTATCGAAGCTTAGAAGCGCCTTCAAGTGGGTTTTCGAAAATAATAGTTTTTGGATAAAAGTCAGATCTATGTAACTAAATCAAGTTTCTGCTTTTGAATAGAAAGTAATCAGAAAAGCTTGTGTACATATATGTATGTATGTACATATATGTATATACATATTTATACACGTTTACGTACCTCCTGAAGTGGTATAAAAATTTAAATTGTGCATAAATAACAGTTATCTTAATTTTATAAAGGGATATCCTGGTGGTACAGGACTGTCTGCGTATAATCCCATCAAACTGGATCTGGGCGGCGTAGTTCTTGGCACGCTTGTCGGAATCGGTGCTATTATACTAATTCCCAAAATTCTGTCGGCTTTTCATGGTGGTTACGGAGGATATGGGCGAAGTAAGTGGAAAATTTGTTTTTTCCAAACCTAGATTACAATTTGAAGTTCATTCTCTTTTTTTTTTACAGGTGAGGATAATGATCTTACTTCTATCAGCACAATGATAAACAAAATTGACGATGTGCTGAGTCAGAACAATATTGACTCCACCAGCTGCATGCAGCGCACAGTTTGCGGCTATGTTCGGTCAACTGAATATAACATGAAAGGTGGATCCTCGGACCAAATGGACGAATTTATTCATATGCTCTCAGAGTAAGTAATAGCTTAGGTGCTAAGCTAAGGTCATAAAAGTATTACATTTATTTCGAGTCGGACTAGTTAATAATAACACAACAAAATCAGCTTGGCAGATTTCTAAGTCTTTCCGTTTTTGGCTAAAGATGATTCAGTCTGTCGGGCGGATACAATGTTTTATTAATTTAGATGTAAGAAGTAAGAAAATACATCTGTGATATATTGAAAATATTCCAATTTTAGAAATGTATTGGTGGACTACCTTTTGGATGGGACGGCTATAAAAGAGGCATTGGAAATTGGCAAGCGCGAAAACGATAAGCCATGCGAAGAAGTGTACTCCAATTGCCCTTTGGACAGTAAATCCGCATCAAATATTCTTCTGAAACTTCTTCCAAAAAAAAACACTCAAGGAAAGAGGGCATCGACTGCGATATTCGGAGAAAAGAAAGCTTAGCCAATTTAATTGGATGTCAATAAGTTTTTTATTTGTAGCGTGTTACAGGATTCATTACAATATATTATTCCATAAATAAAATAAACATATTATTTTGGTTTTTATTTAATTGTTGTCATGAAGAACTCGAAATATTTTATATTCTTACAGGTCTCTTTCAGAACCATTAAGGCAAGAAGCGAAACTAAAAGAAAGGTGAAAGCCCCACATCTATCAGAAAAGGTGGGTTTGGTTCCATGAGGAACCATGTTGGGTAGCGTTACATAGGAATTAAACAAAACAATAATTTCCTTTAAAAGAAATTGTTTTTACGGAGAGTTTATAGTTTTTTTTTTAAGACATCGTATCCACTTTTGCACGTTTTCAATATTTTGAATTCAAAATTTCTTTAAAATGTTTTGTGTAACGTCCCTTAGCTTTTAACACACTATGAATACGTTTGGGCATACTTTCGACTAAATCTGATATGTGTTTGACAGATATCAAGCGCCACTTAGTCTGCACGCGGACCCAAAGCATATCCAATGTAGACTCATAATTTTCCAATCGTTTTTTAAGCAGAGCCCATTGATTTTCAATACGATTTGCATCTGGAATTAGGGCAGGCCCCTGCGTTAAGGTAAAAATATCATTATTGATCCAGTGATCTTCAGTATGGCGCAAGCACATTTACATTTTTTTTATTTTAAATTTTAAATTTGCAAATTTTTCTTCAAAATATTAAATAAATATTCTTTATTCATCATTCCATCGATTTTAACAATGGGCCAACATTCCCGTAAGCCCGTAAGTGAGTGATGAACTTTGCATAGGACCAGCCTCACAGCGGCAGCTAAGCAGAAAACGCCTGACCTGTTTGAAAAATGTGGCGGCGCGTCATTAATTTTTCAAGGGGCACAAGAACTAGAGCATGGAAGATTGGAAGAAGGTAATTTGGTCAGTTTAGACCAAAATAAATCGTTTTCAGGCTGATGACAAGGAATATTACTGCGACCCCCCAAAAAGGCTAAAAAAACATTAGGTCAAGTAAAAAACGAGAAGGAACGTGTGAGTCGCTTTTGGGTACGCGAGTCTACTTATACCCGTACTCAGTCAGTAGGTACAATTTTTAGCTTATAATTTTTTAGAATTTTAGAATTAAAAAAAAACGAGAAGGAACGTGTGAGTCGCTTCTGGGGACGCGACTCTACTTATACCCGTACTAAGTCAGTATATACATTTTTGGGCATATGATTTTTTAGAATTTAGAATTTAAAAAAAATTTTACATTTTACATTTTTTTGCTACATCTGTTATCTACATCTACATCTACAATGTATATTTTACATCTAACATGTAGATTATAGATGTACCACTTATACCCGTACTCAGTCAGTAAATACATTTTTGATTATGATTTTTGAAAATTTTTGAATTAAAAAAAAAATTTACATTTTTTTGCTACATCTGTTATCTACATCTACATCTACAATGTATATTTTACATCTAACATGTAGATTATAGATGTACCATTCATATTCTACATCTCCTCTGCTAGGGGTTGCTCGCGCACTGAACGCGGCTGAGTGTGCGAGCGAGAAGAAGAGAAGGAGTAAGTAGCGTGTCTCTGGCTGAAGTGGGCGGGGGAAACAACTGAAAATTAATTTCTTCATTCTGGCTATAATTATGATCCGATCTGATTCAGACTCGGCAATCTGGTATATATGGGCATTCTCTACGATACTGCGTTTTTAGTTTTATCGTATCTTTAAAATTGTGCCTGCCACAGATTTTCGTCTTTTGTTATGGCGGAAGGGGGCGGGGGGAAATTTAGAAATACACTTGTAGCAGTGTGATATCACATGAGTCTGGAAACCAAATTTGGTTACCCTAACTCTTATAGTCTCTGAGATCCAGGCGCTCAATAAGACGGACAGACAGACATGGTTCTATCGACTCGGCTATTGATGCTGATCAAGAATATATATACTTCATGGGGTCGGAAACGTTTCCTTCTCTGCGTTGCACACATCCACTTTTACCACAAATCTAATATACCCCTTAACTCTTTTCTGAGTACGGGTATAATTAAGAATGGTGAAGGGTCATCTATGGTTCCAGTAAATCTACGAATAGTAAGATCGTCAACATATATCAATAACTCAGAATATTTAATACTGAAATACACAGAAAGACATTTTTTAAGAGCATTCCCCTGCATTCCATATTTTATTATTTATTTATTTTTTGTGGTAAAATGTGTGTTTTAGATAAAGAGGAGGAAGAAGAAGCACATAAAATAAAATATCGAGCAAAATATCACTGCTGTACTAAGGCGCAGTGATTAGAATTATGGTTTTGTTTGCGAGCGAAGAAAGCGAGCCGAGTGCGCAAGGGGCTTGTCCCCTAGTAAAATATATGTTCTAGTAGTAGTTCTAGTAAAAATCGAACAAAAATATTCCTCATTCAGGAGTAACATAACTAGATTCAGGCGTGCTCAAAATTAGTTTTAATTGCTTCTCTTGTTGGTCAATGATGGGCAACCAATGCTCAGAGGGGGGCTTGAAATTGCTAGACTTGAATTTTGTAATTTGACTCAAATTATTCAAACGCGTAGCTTGATGCAAACTATTACCCAGCATTATCTGTTCAATTTTATCTACTAAATGGTTTGACTCATTTATTAAGTCATCTATGCACTGCAGCAATGCATACCAATCAATTTTCATGGTTCCAATAACTGAATTGCCCCTCAAGTGAAAAGGAACAGGTGCGAAACTGCGCCACGGATTGTAAGAATCTATAGTATAAGGTATAAAATGTCGGTCAGATTCCATTTCAGCTGGATCATCATCGAAATTCCACGAGTCTAGCGTAGGTGCTAGGTTTAGACCGACGTGGCCTGTTCCTACCGCATGTCTTTGTAATTGGGACTCGTCGTCAAAATATAACTTTCGTATTCTCGTGATTGTATCATCAAGACCCGTCTCCAAATTTGAAATAATGCCATTTTCATTTTCATCACATTTTGGTAAGTATCTATCTATGACGTCCTTATTATATGCTTTGGGGAGAAGCGTTTGTGTATAACGAGAAACTGTAGCAACGCTTTCGGTCATTTGTGATATGGAATAGGTCAAAACATCTGAAAAGGATTCGATTAAATGATTCAACTGCAGTTCTACAAAGTACATTTTCTTACACTGCTGATAGCCATCCTTCTTCCTACAATATTGTCCATCTGTAAGTATCCCAATATCTTTGTGCAAAATTAAATCATTTTGTACATCCACGCTTGCTTCTTTCATAAGCTTAGTTGGCACGAAGTCTGTTTGAAGACCTACATTTACTTTTCCAGCTCTTAATCGTCTAAAGTGGCAAAAACTATTACGTAATTTTTTGCTATATAAAGTAATATGATTCATATTATTACCTTGATGCATCAAGTAATTTAGCCCGAAGCAATGCACTCTTGTCAGGCTTTGTAAGCGTTGAAACGCTAACTGCGCGCCATGGTGGGCGTTTAGATTCATTTTCCTTTTCTGCAGCCAGATCCTTCATACGTTTCCAACTATTTTTGGCTCTATTTAATGAGAAGCTTTATGTAAGCTTACGCACATATTGAAAATTATTTTCAAAAGAATGACCGCGCACCTTACCTACTCAATGATAAACTACGATTGTTAGATAGTAAAACTGTTTGATGGTCTTCTACACTCTGAGTCTCACTAGTCTCCGAAGATGTGCCACTGTTATTGGCGCTATTATTTGACTTCAGCTTGTTCATGATACCGAATTTTTACTTTTTTTTCAATTTTAAATGTGTATAGGTGTAAGAACTTGGCCAAGTGCTTTTATTAGCAGTCAATACATCGATGCATAAACAAATTAGTGCATCACTGTTGCTATGGTATCGCTATCGAATAAAGATGTTAGAAATACGTACGTACATATGAATGTATGTACATTAGGCTGGGCAAAAATTTGATGAAAAAGCGGACACCGCAGAATTCGTCGGTTTTTTAAAATAATATGGATAATAAGATATTTTTAATTTTTTTTGTATGTACTGTTAAAAAGTTAACGATTGGTGAAAATCAGGAAGTTCAGCTGAGGTTGATATACATATTTAGTTAACTTGTTCGCAAATCTTGTGCAGGCTTTTTACTGCTGATAACTGACTAATGACGATATTAATAGTATCAATATATATGCAATAGATCTCACAGCATTACCAACATTACATAACAAAATTAAGTAGAGTCTGGCTTAAATTTAAAAAAAAAACAAACAAATTTTAGGCTCAACCTAATGTACATGCATTTACACTGAAATTATAAACTCTGCGACTACTGTCATTGCAAAACATAACTTGCGAGTAGTTCAGTAGTTAGCTTCCAATGTTTTTCTTTTGGTTTTTCCGATTTTCACTTTTTTTTTTGCTCTGTATTAACACGAACACAGCAAGAACAAAATAACTAGTCCTGACAAAGAACCGGAAACTTAAATGTCAGTACAGATGTATGCGCATAATCGAATTAGGCATCGCTCAGAGTTTCATCCAAATAAATTCTCAAACACTTGTTAAACTAATTATCTAATTTCTATATCTCTTTCCGGCAACGCGTTAGTAAGAACATAACAGTTCGGAAGACTTTCATGCGCTGAAGTTAAGGGTTAAAAGGTTAAAAAAGAAATTTACAAAATCAAGTTGAATAGATCAAGCAAGGAGTAATTGATCAGAAATAATTACGTATGTCTTCCACCCACAGAAAGTGTACAATGAGTTTTTCTGTCAACCCTTTTTTTAGCTTAACAGTCCATACCTCCTATTTTGTCTTGAATGCCGCCTGTATGAATAATACCGACAACGAGTAAGCATATAGTCATTATGAAAGGGAAAAATGGGTTTGTGTTTCAAACTTTATTTTAATTAGTTTATGAGCTACAATAAAATGCATTAAGTATGCGGAAGATTTCGCCATTGTAATTTTCTAAGTGCGGCCTCCCTGCTTCGTAACCGCATTTGGAAAAAAGTTCGTAACTCTCCCTATGGAACCAAAAGTTCTTTAAAGGGTTCTTTGAACTAATATCAAGAGTATTCAGCTGGAGCACACCAAAGTGAAATGTTCTGCCGTCGGTCTGAACACTTTGTACAACGATGGGTTTCGAAAGTTCTCCCCCGGAAGCGCCATGCAAATGCTTGGCCCGTGCTACAGCAACTACAAACGCTTTTAACATTGTTCGCGCATGAAATTGAGAAATTGTGACCTCGGATCCGTGAGTGTTTACCAAATTTGGATCAAAGAAAGAAAAAACAGTGTGGGGATGAGAGCAGCTAGCCTCTTTCCTAAACGCTGAAAATATGATTATTCTTTAAATTTGAATTCGTTATCATTCTAATTACTTACGATAGAAGTTGCCATTATTAAGAACATGCTTTTTTGGTATTGAAATTGTACATTTCATTGGGTAAAGATCAGGCAAATCCCCGTTAAACTTTAATTTAACACCATCAATCGCACGATTAGAGCAAACTAGTTTATTTGCATTGATCGCAAATCCGATCTGATCACTGTCTTTACACAACGTGGCTCTAAACGAAGCATTATCAAATAGATTTCGGCGTACTGTGAGCGAACGACCAGCCAATTTTTCAATTTCATGTAATATTCTGTTGACTAGCAGTCGACTAAAAATAAATTCATATTATTATTCTGTGTACCATCAATGGAGCTGTTTGTGATTGTTACTTGATTCTTTCGTGGGAAATTCCATAATTGCGAGGCAAGTTAAAGGCGGGTCGCTCAATTAACTTAACCTTAGGCAATTTGACTTGTTCAGCATCAAGCACGTGTGCAGATAATATAGCATTTCGAATATTTCTATCAATACTGTTTGGCAACTTCTGGTTAGCAATAGCTTCTTCGATTTTGGGAGGAAACGTTTTAACCTCTATTGTATTTGTCAATACTTGGGCTTGTGGTAATCCACCGATTAGCAGACTGTTATCATCATACGAATGGCAGGCAGTAGAAGCCGACTTTGGATGCCTATTGTCCTCGGAAATCGGTATTTGGCCTGTTCCAATGAAGTCTAACCTATTTTTTAATGAATCATGAAAATATATGCATACGTATTTAGAAACGTTTGTACTCACATACGTCTCTCTCCTTTCGGATTTAATAAGTCATTAGGTGTCTTGACCTGAACTGCCAGCCTTAACAACTCAGCGGCAGCGCCCGTTTCACGTGGCACACGCTTGCCCTGAATTAACCAATGCTTCTTAAAATGCCACCCAATATGTTGAGCGCATAGCTGATTAGTGAGCCGCATTTAAAATAAGTTATGACAGTCTCTTTTCGTAAAGAAAATTTAACAAACAGGCAGTGTTATGAAATATTGGCGACAGCGTGACCGTGACGATAAATTCGGCAAAAAAATAAATACCATTAAATACCAGTTTAGTTTCGAGAAAATACCATTAAAATAACATAAACTTAAAACATGAATTTCAAGTGTTTGTCTGTTCCATAATTTTGATATTTAGTTTAATATTATTAGCTAGGTGGACCTCTCAGCCCTAAAAAAATAATTTTATCCAATTTATCGATCGATCTGACCCTCATAAATATACCATAATAATTCGTTTCTTTAAATATACCGAGGAAAAAACGAATTTAAGGCCCAGATAATTCAAGTACTCAGATCAGCTAAATTTAATGTCGACCGAATCACAGTCCAATGAATACCGCCCATATATAATTCATTTCAGCTTGCTTTTATACAACATTTGAAATTTGAACACGAAACAGTGTACCCGTAGAGAATGCAGCTTGACCACTTTGGTCACACTGGGTACCGAGCGAAATATATAGCACTTTTGGTCGACGGAAAATTTAGCGAGTCTGAGAACTTAAAACAGAACGTTCGATTGTCATAATTTGTTGGCGCATATAGAGAAACACGAGAAGTATCGTGTTGGTTTTGTGGAAGCGACTCTACTTTTACACCCGTACCAAGTCAGTATATACATTTTTTTTAGCTTATGATTTATGAAGAATTTAAAAAAATGTTACATTTTGAATTTTTTTTTTGCTACGTCTGTAACCTACATCGACTATGTCGATTAAACATCTAAAATGTAGATTATACATCTACAATGTAGATTCCACATCTTCTCCGCAAAGGGCGCGCAGTGCACAGGTCAGAGTGTGTGCAAGCGAGAAAGAGAACGAGTAGAGTTGTCTCAAAGACAATATAAGTATAAGATGCGGAACGCTCATACATTTCAATTGCCATATGCAAGGCAATTTTTCAGCCAGCGACGAAATTCGCGCCATCTCGCTCACACAAATTTGAGAGCGTACGAATCTAAAAATAGAATCCGCTTGCATGTGTGAGTACACACAGAACCAGCAAGTGCGTATGTGTGCGTACTTGTGCGAAGCGGACGATTTTCGAGACGAAAACATTTTAATGAGTTGAGAAACGAAATTATTTACCGGCGTTGAAGAGGGCTTGGTTAGGGGGTGGGGGAACCACTTTTACGATTGAACAGGATTGATAATAAATTAATATTAACATAGCTTAATTTATGTATGTTCATATGTATGTATTAAATATTTTATATATTTATTTTAAAATTATCCATTAAAATATTCTAGCTCTATTAATTGTTGTCGATTGTAATTATTGCATTTAGATTCCAATCTAATTATCTTTCGTTTCAAATTCGAGTTTTCTTTTTGTAGCATCTTTATTGGCATTTGTCTTTCATCAGAAAATTTTTTATATGTTAAATATTTTTTTTAGAAAACTTTGAGTGTTTTTGTGCTTTTATGGCACTGACGACAAACTTCAGCAGGCGACTGTGAGCGGTGTCTTTTCCATGGCGATCTTAAAGCATTTAAATCAATTTCATTATTATTGCAACTGTAATCTTTGATTATGTTTCGATCTGGGATTGTTCCCTTCTTCAGATATTTTAATCCAATATTATCTGGCGAGAAATGATCTTGGCATAAAAACAGTGATGAAGTGCTCGCCACAAAATCTTCAGTAAACTGGCATTTTTCCGCCCATTTTATGAAAATTGTTGGATCTTTTTCTGGAAACCTAAACAACTTAAGGTCTGGAAAATCACGCCTAGATTTTTGGCAGTCCTTTCCCAGTGCCAAAAATCTAGGCGTTCCAGAAAAAGATCCAACAATTTTCCCACCTTTTACTACTAATCTGAACTCTTTTTTTTTCGGCCATAATGGGCTATCAAATGGGCTACTAAATACGTTTTCTAGACAATATATCTTTTAGAACTCAAACTTTTCTTGAATCAATAAGCAGCAGCACGTAAAATTGGCGCGCACAAATTACAAAAATTACTGCGAACACACAACAAAGCTGTAACTTTGTTATTGTTGCACTAAAAAGAACAATTAACACACGCACTTATAGTTTTATATGTCACTGATGCAACTGATCAACTTTTAGTCGATGAGAAAGCGTTTAAATATTAAAAAAGTTAGAAAATCTTAGCAGTCGGGAGCTCTATGCAATTGTAGGCTTTAAGCGAACGCAAGAAGAGAAACCAAAACAGAGAACGAAAAAGTTGGAGCCCTTTTCTTCCCACCGAAAGGCGCGCTCAAAAAATTAAATTTAAATAGCAAAAAATCATTTTACTAATTTTTATTTTCAAATAAAATACTAAACTAATTTACATAATATGTTCTAATATAGTATATTTAATAAATAAAATAGTTAATATACAAGTACATATTTACATACATAAGTTTCAGCAGCTATTTTAGAATATTTTAGTAATATTCAACCTGTTCAATCGGAAAAAAAACCTTCCCCACCACAACTTACACTTCTTTTTCACACGTCGTACGCTGAATACCCTAGTGACAATTATTCCAATGTGAAGTCATGTATTAAATATATTATGTACTTTTATATGAGTATATCCGCTAATCATTATCGAATATACCATGTTAAAAGAAATTATCATTAGATGGATATACAATAAAAGAATTTATTAATATTGGGGTGGTAAGCGTCTTGCAAAATTAACTTACACTTATAAAGTGAAGGGTATATTTCGACAGCGCTGTAAAAAACGTATGCATGTGCACACCATGATGCAATTATATAATTATATAATTATATAATTATAATTACATTAAAAAATCATGGTGCACACATACAGTCGTCGCGACGACTCGGCTCGGCTGTCGCATCGGCATAGAACCAACTTCGTGTGCTTTCGTATGCTGTATGCATACAAGAGAGCGGCTGACTCTAGAGCGCTCTCTCTCTCTTCAAAATTTCAAGAGAGCCTGGACCCAGCTCTAGAGCCAGCATTCGAAAATCGTGTACCAAATTTTCGTATGGCGTTATTTATCTTATACTTATATTGTCTTTGGTTGTCTATTGCTGGAGGCGGTGGGGGAAGCAACTGAAAATTATTTTCTTTATTCTGGCCATAATAATGAACCGATCTGTGCCAGATTTGGCAATCTGATAGAAATGGTCATGTTCGATGATACTGCGCTTTTGTTTTCTTTTATCTTCAAATTTCTCAACGCTCGCCGATGCAACTGTTCCGCGCCAGCGAAGAAAATTCGTACATTGTTCGAGATCATCATAGCCACATGTCGCTGACATCAAAATGGGGCGAGACAACGATCGCTGGGTCCGCTAGTATTTTATATTTTAATAGTAATTATAACCGTACTCAAAAAGAGTTAAGGGGTATTAGATTTGTGGTAAAATTGAATGTGTGCAACGCAGAGAAGGAAACGTTCCCGACCCCACAAGGTATATATATTCTTGATCAGCGACAATAGCCGAGTCGATAGAGCCATGTCTGTCCGTCAGTCTGTCCGTATTGATGAGCGCCTAGATCTAAGAGATAGAGCAACCAAATTTTTGTTCCTGACTGATATGATATTACACTGCTACAAGTGCTACAAATTTTTCACCGCCTCTTCCGACAGCACAAAGGACGAAAATCTATGGCGGCCACAATTTTTTAAGATATCAGAAAACTAAAAACGCAGTATCGTAGCGAATGACCATAACTACCACATTGCCGAATCTGAATGAGTTCGGATCATTATTATAGCCAGAATAAAGAAATTAATTGTTAGTTGCTTCCCAAATCCCTACAGCAAGAGACCCGCTAATCATTCTCTTTCTCGCTCGCACTCTCCGTCGCGTTCAGTGCGCGAGTGCTCGTCAGCGGAGATGTAGAATCTAAATGGTACATGTAGAATGTGCATGTTAGATGTATAATATACATTGTAGATGTAGATACCAGATGTAGCAAAAAATGTAAAATGTAAAATTTGTTCAAATTCTACATAAATCATAAGGTCAAAAATGTATATAGAAGCAACTCACACGTTCATTCTCGTCATATATTAAGGATTTTGGTTCGAAATTTGAATCTTTCATTAATACGAATATAACTTATCGCCAGAATGAAATTCACATATATACTACCAGTTTGTTATATAAAATTCCGTTTAATTTCTATGAGGATAATGTTTTCGCTTCGAAAACGGGAGCACCAATTTTTGAGTTTTCAGAGGTAAGTCGGAAATTTTTTTCGAAATTGAAAACCGTTGCCTTTCCTTATATCTTGCCTTTGACAGTACTCAGAAAAAAAAACCAATTGCACTAGGAGTAGAATGTTAGCTGTGTTGTGCTTCGAGTTTTTGACAACCAAAATTAAGGGATGCATTTAATAAGCTACGATAAGCTATTCGAAATTATTTCGAAAACGTTTGGGAGCTAAGCATTTTAATGGTTTTGAAAAGTAAGACCTACAAAATTAAATTTGGCATCGCAATAAGATATTAAGGGTTTCCCTAGTGTTGGAATTTACAATTGCTCAGAATTCATTTAAAAGGAATTTTAGCGGAAGGTTAACTGGGAGTGAAGACATGTAGTTGTGGGATTTACTTTTTCCAATTCGTTTTACTATTACACTACTAGACAAAATTGAACTTTTTGTTCCTAGAGCGTGCTGTGGACCAAAATGACATTTTCTGATAGATTTCGGGATCTACAAATTTGTATAGTATTATGTTTTTTTATGATTTAATTTTATGTAAGAATTTTTTTAATTTGGTATTTTTTAATGTTTTTTTCAGAGGTAGTGCTTATATTTTTCACATAACTTAAGTATCTTATATCTGGTTTCATAGAACTTTGCAGTATTGAAAAGCTGACAAATGCAGATATAAAGCTTTTAAATTTGACAATTTTGTTTCGATATTTTTTACTCTAAAAACTCAGGAAAAGTCGACAAAAAATATTTCTTGGCATGAATCTATGATGTTAGATGGACGCATTATTAAGTCTCGTTTGTAAGAATCGGTGGATAAACGGCCAAGTTGCAGCCGTTTGACCAAAACGACTCATGCTCATGCTACCTAAAAAAATACCGTCCGGTGCGTTGATGGTCCAACTGCCAAAAAGGGATTGCAGGAAACAAAAAGGACCTGTAATTTTGGTTTTACGGAGTCCTAGGTATGGATATATCTCGGATATATATATACATTTGGGCTGTAAATTTCGTGGACAGTTACTTTTATTCCTTACTGGTATAAGCCTTGGTGTGGATAGATATACAAAAATACCTGTGTTATGATCAAATGCTGACCTTTTCCCTTCACAGGTGCTGGGCTCGCACAAATTATACATTTTTCCCTTAAAGCTATTCATAGAAAAAGATATATAACTCTGCACCTATTGTATCCCTGCCTCAATGTAGTTCTGACTTCCATCAGAATACGTCCGTGTGTGTTAAAAAATACTGCTTGTTTCTAATTGGTAGCAATTGAAATGGATAACTCAAGCCGTTTATTTTCATGTGTTTACAAAGCAGACTCAGTTTGTTAAAAATGTGGAAAGTATGACCAGCAAGGAAGAAAAATTCGTTTTTACCAAAAAGTTGCAACAACAGTATGAAAAAACTTTAAAATCAGGCCCAAAAGTATTGACGAAGAGTGGGCTCCAAGCTGTATATGCTAATTGTGTAAATTAAATTTAACAGCATTTAATAAAGTCGAAAAGTAAGTTGCCCTAAATCACAAGCTATTAAATGTACAATAAAAACAGAGCATTACTTTTTTTCTTACAAATTTTAGTTTAGAAATCAATTTCAATTTGGAACTCCAATGCTGTGGTAAAAACTAGAGATTCACTGCACTGAATGTTTCTTTTGTTCATTCAAAATAATTGGAATCGGGAGATCCATGAAATAGGGTTTCCCTTAACAATCTGGTCAAGGCTTTAAGCTTCCTGCTCCTCCTTTAGAGGAAATACCGCCACTAAAATGAAAAAAAGGGGAGATGTCGTCTTCGTTGCATGGAACAACGGAACCAAGTAATGACCAATCAGAAGAATATAAATATTGCAAGCCTCTTTCACAGGAACAATTGAACGATTTGGTGAGGATCCTGGAGCTTCCTAATAGTAGAGCCGAGCTTCTTGGATCTTTTTTAAAGTATGCCCTTTTATTGAAGGAAGACGTCAAAATAAATCATTTCCCGACGCGTCATTTAGTTCACTCTGAATTATATATGACGAAGGATGACATGTGCGTTTGCCACGACATTTTCGGACGCTTCAAACAACTGGGTGAAGCTTACGACACAAAAGATTGGAGGTTATTTGTTGACATCAGTAAAGTTTAAAGGCTGTTTTGTTACACAATGGAAACCAAAACCGTCTGTTTCCATCGCCCATGCTGTTAATATGAACGAAACATATCAAACAATGCTAAATTGTTTGAAATCATAAAATATAAAGAGCACTAGTGGCAGGTCGCGTGAGACTTAAAAGTCGTAGCCATTGCAACGGGATTGCAAGGTTGTACACAACATACTGCTACTTTCTGTGCCCATGGGATAGTAGAGCTAAAACTGAGCATTACTCAAGAAAACTCTGGCCAAAACGGGAGGAAAATACATTGGAAATTTTGAAGTCGTTATTTTACCACCATTACACATTAATGACAAATTTTCTTAAAGCACTGGAGCAAAAACGGTTTTTCCACGTCTGTTGCTGGAAAAAGTTAAAGAAGGCGTATTTGATGGCCCCCAAATTCGAAAACTACTACATGATGGATTTAAAAATATTTTATATACGAATGAAAAGCAGCCTGGAACTCATTACTGGTAGTAACAAATTTTCTTGGTAACAGCAAGAGGGATGATTACGTTAATATCGTTCAAGACCTAATTGAGAATTATGAAAAAATTAGAGCCAACATGTCGCTAAAAATACATTTCCTGCACTTAGACTTTTTCCGAAAACCTAGGGGACGTTAGTAATGAACTCGGAGAGATTTCACCAACAATTAAAAGCTATGGAACGACGCACTGTGGCTCGTTTTCTCAAAACACGTTGCAAAATTAATAACTTTTGAACCGGCTAGGTATAAGTCTGAAATTTTATACATATATTTGCAATACTTAAAACAAATTTGTAAAAGAAAAACTAATGTAGGCGTGTCACTGGAAGGGACGTAATTACCGTTCAAACTCGAAATTTTGTGTTTTTACCATAAAAACCATTATACAAAATATAAATAAAAGTGAACAACATGCAAATATATTTTTGTACAACAAATTTTAATTTTTTTAAAATTTCTATGAAATAGAGATGTTTGAAGCGTTTTTAAAAGCTTTCCCAGCAAAAAAAAAATATGATATTCTTCTGAAATGGCTGCCCCATTTGAAAATAGGTATAATTGCTTCGTTAAATATGAAAATATTTAATTAAGTGCATTTGAATATGTATTTAGCAAGGGGCGTGGCTTGGCTAATCTGAAATTTAGGCATTTATACCATATGAATGTGTTTGTTAATTGTTAGCTAGTAAAAATTTGAAACAAAGAATATATTGAGCAACGTCCTGCTGCGTTCTATAATGCCCGACTTCGTAGGGCCGTTTATTTAGCATGGGTTGGAATGGAATATAACTAGTATCTCCTTAAAGAAGTAATTTTGGTAATGGATTTTTCTTTTGTTTGTTTGCTGAATATCACCACTATTTTTTCGTGCAGTCCAATGCTTGGCCAAATATGACTTTTTTATATTCCGCTAAAAATAGAAAATAGTGCAAAAAATTACGTTTCCTAAAAAATCTAATTAAATATAATCGCAAAAAATATTTCCTTTTTTTTCTAAATTTATATTTCAAATTTGTTTAAATTAGGGAAGAAAAAAATGTTCTCCTAGCTTGAGTACTTTTTGAGAAAAATGCATTAACCTTTGCCTTTTAAGCACGGTTTTCTTCAGGTTTTCAAAAACAGAAAAATGGTCCAACTTTGAACAACGATTATAAATCTTTAAAGATTTTTGTAAATTATGAAATTTTTGTTTTGAATAGCTTGATCCATTCCTAATTGAAGTGTAACAAAAGTTTTGCCGAATTCATCAACGCGATATCCGACTTTTGCAACGAGTTTTCGGAAAACGAGCCACTGTGCGACGGTATGTGGACTCTCATAAGCGAATCTGATTCTAATGACCAAGCAAGACAGCCAAGTTACAATTTTATAAAAAGTAAAAAGCAGTAACAAATTCATCCCTAATCTTAAAAATATTGTAGTAACATAATACTTGAATAAAAAAATCTTTATTTTATTAAAACTTACTTAAAATACTGAAAATTACTGATGGTTGTATGGGTTAGAGCATGAAATCCTATATATCAGCTACTTATGGGAAGTTGGACCAGCAACGTACCTGTATTTGTTCAGGTAAAATGAGTTTGGAGTCGTTTTGGTCAAACGGCTGTTTCCCCACCGATTCTTACAAACGACGAAATCAAAGATTCATGCCAAGAAATATTTTTTTGTGAACTTTACCTGAGTTTTTCGAAATCAAAATTTCGGAAAAATCCGAAAAAACATTATCAAATTTGAATTTGAAAGCACAATATATTCCAGACGTAAGGCTTCAGCTACTGGGTCTGGATTTGTAGCTCCATTTGTCAGCCTTTCAGAAATTCAGAGTTAAGTTGAACCAGATATAAGATACTTAAGTTTTGTGAAAAATAGTACCCCTGTAAAAACATGAAAAATATCAGATTAAAAAAAATTAATAATAAAAAAACTAAACCATCATATGTTACAAATTTTTAAATTCTTAAATCTATCAGAAAAATTAATATTGGGCCACAGCGGAAATGTTGTGTAGACTAGTGTACTAAAAAATATACCTTTAAAGTGAAAACACGTTTTTTTTCCAGCCAATGGTGTGCTCGATGCACAATTTATTATGTGAGGATTGAGGTGCTACTGTACAACTTTTCTTAGAAGGATTTTTGAATAATAATTTAACAGGCGCACAAGTGTAAAAATATTATGTAAACTAACAAAAGATACTCTCTAAACTTAGAAGACGACGCAACACAAATTCGTTGCACACTTCGCACTGGAATACATCTTACGTCTAGTCATTGTTTCATAATTGTAAGAAGTTTAGCATATGGACTACGTGTTCGTTATGATGGAAGTTAACGCATGCGATACGTGTTAGATTCTTGAATTTCGGATAGCTCTCCCTTGAAATGTATGTCAATAACAAAGTCCAAATCCCGATTGTTTCGATCGTTGGGTTTCATTTGGAACGTGCCTGTTATTTCTTCATTTTTTTTAGCTGTCATATGATCATCTAGATAAAACACAGTTTGCTTCCAATGAGTGTAGGTGGAATCTGGCGATGTGCTGAAACCTAGACGCTTATGGCACTTGGTAAATTCGATGTTAAAATATGTGACTAACGCTTGCACAAAGTCATTTCGTTTGATTGTTAGATTGAACTTTGACGAAAAGTTCAGATCTGCCTTCTGCACCGTATACAGATCCACTTCTTTAACCAAACAGGCTGTAGAGACCACTTGTTTAGGGTCAACCACATCCACGAGTGGCTCAGTGACAGCAACTTTGCGTATACAACTCATATCAAAGCCGTAAACATCGTCCCACCAGTTTATCTTTTCGTCCTTGTACTGACGATCTTCGATAGCTGTAATGTAAAGGGTGCCTCTGTCTGGGAACATCATCCCATTGGGCTTCAGCCACTTATCTCGCGCATACAATACTGTGTCAAGCATTGACTCATAAAAAAGGCAGTATCTGAAACGAACGTAATTTTTACATAATAATAAACCGATGAAAAGAGAAGTGTGGAGCATACCCCATCCATTCAGAGATTATAATGTCTACGCCTTGAATACCATTTGGCAACTCGATCTCTTCGATTTTTCCTTTAACGACCTTTATAGTGTCCTGCAAATTATTGTCTATGACAACTTGTCTTGCGAACTCTATGATATTCGAACAGTCTACGGCTATAACCTGGGCCGCCCCGGCTTTTGCAGCAAACATTGAAAGTATGCCGGTGCCACATCCAACATCTAGTACAATCTGTAAAGAATTCAATTTTAAACGATAATTGAACAAAAATGCATTTGATTGAGTCTTTAACAAGTCGTACCTTGCCTTGGAACAGATGCTTATTGTGATACATAGCGTTCCGGTATGTCACGGTGCGCACTTCGTCCTTAAGCATTTCTTCATGAATACCAAAGTGGGCGTACGAGTCAAAGTAATAGTCCCTCGACGTCATTTCATCAGCATGGGCATTGGGTTCATCGGGAGATGCTGCGGCCCCAGCTCCGCTTTGGGATAACTTTTTAAGCACATTATTTGATTTAGGTGTGAGGCCGGTCGCACTTTCGATGGCGGATTCCATAGGTATATCTGTGGTGGACTGAGGAATGTCGTTGATTACATTCCTTTTTGATGGTATGGTACAAATCTAAACATATACAACGTACCATTCTAGTTTAAATTATTATTTTACTTTCTACGCCGAAAAAATGAAGTTCTAGCGTTTGTAAGTACAAAGTGAACGTCGAAAACTATTCAATACGCACGCTGCTTTATAAAACGAATTTTACAGCACTGTTTCTAGAGATGGGCTTTTAATAGAGCAATATATATGTGCATTATTTTAGGTGATATTAGTGGTACTCCTGAAAGTGATTAATAGTTATGTTCGCATAGTTTTAGTGCCAATAGGTGTTTTTTAAAACGTATTTTATCCCATTAGCCATTAAAATGTTGAACGCATGTTGAGGTAAAATGCAGACATGCAAAATTATTATTCGAGTGCAATCAAATCGCCAATTTGGTATTGTTATCAGCTATTTTTTTATGTATTGCATTGGTGCTAGTGGGAAACGAAGAAAATTCCCTATGTGCTCCGTGGGTAAGGGATATTAACAATTTTGTTTACTGTGAGCTATAAATTTTGGTCACGATGACCACTGAAGCTTGCACCTTTCACCGACAATATCGATCCACGGGAGAATCTGAGCGCAATCAGGTGAGATCTAGCGTTATGTGTTACAATCTGTTTTACTATGCTACTATGTTATATGTTTGTATGTATATAAAGTTGGGACGATCTATCAGCTGCTGGCACAGACAGACATCGTGCTCTAGCTGTCAGGGAAATGGTGCATAGCAGCCTTATATGGCATTATTCTTTTAACGCAAGAGCGTTTCTTCGATTTTTATTTTCTGAGAAAACACAAGAGAATAATTGTTTTAAAAAATATATGAATATATTAAAAATACTAGAATTATTTAAAATTCTTTTTTAAAATACTAAAAGCAAAATAAATATCGCCTTACCCGATACTATCTTGTTTAGTACAATTTGGCGGCAAAAATAATCCATCGCGGCGTCCAAGTCAAGATTTGTCAATAAAAAACCGCATTATTTAAGTGTCTCGAACAAACAAACATAATGGAGGGATTTGATGATGCTGGTGTTTTTTTCTCTGATAATTTCGGAAACGATCAGCAGCCTGACGGTGCCCAAATAAATTTGCAAGCAGTCAAGAAAAGGTACAAGGAGTTTATTCGCACATTCAACGAGGACAACTTTTTTTATAAATACCGGTAAGCTACAAAGAAGTCCTTCATACTCAGATGGAAGGTTTAAGTATAGTATTTTGTAGTGACACATTGAAACGCAACTACCTTAATGGACGCTATTTTCTGGAAATCGAAATGGAAGATTTGGTGGGGTTTGATGAGGCCCTTGCCGATAAAATGAACAAACAGCCAACTGAGCATTTGCAAATTTTTGAAGAGGCTGCTCTGGAAGTGGCTGACGAAATTACAGCTCCACGTCCCGAACATGAGGAACACATGCATGACATCCAAATACTGTTGAGCTCCAATGCCAACCCCACCAATATACGTGGACTAAAATCAGAGTGCGTGTCGCGATTGGTTAAAATTGCAGGAATAATTGTATCTGCATCTGGCATAAGTGCAAAGGCAACGAAAATGTCCATTATGTGCTTGTCGTGCAGCACTGTTATACCAAATCTCAGAGTGAATCCCGGACTAGAAGGCTACGCCCTGCCACGAAAATGCACAACCGAACAGGCGGGAAGACCAAAGTGCCCCTTAGATCCCTTCTTCGTAATGCCAGACAAGTGCAAGTGCGTCGATTTTCAAACGCTAAAATTGCAAGAGCTACCAGACTTTGTACCTCAAGGAGAGATTCCTCGTCATTTGCAGCTATTTTGTGACCGCTCACTGTGCGAACGCGTTGTGCCAGGAAATCGTGTGCTCATACAAGGTATTTATTCAATTCGAAAAGTGGGTAAACCCTCTCGTCAAGATGGTCGAGAGAAGGCCGTTGTGGGCGTTCGCGCGCCCTATATGCGGGTGGTGGGCATTACAGTGGACACAGAGGGATCCGGTGCCATTTCTCGCTATAGCAACATAACCACCGATGAGGAGGACAACTTCCGACGCATGGCTGCCTCTGGAGATATATATGAACGCCTTTCACAATCATTGGCGCCTAGTATATTCGGCTCTCGGGACATTAAAAAGGCGATCACTTGTATGCTTTTTGGTGGGTCCCGCAAGCGGCTGCCAGATGGATTGTGTCGGCGGGGCGACATTAACGTACTGCTGCTGGGGGATCCTGGTACGGCAAAGTCGCAACTACTTAAATTTGTTGAGAAAGTAGCCCCGATTGCCGTGTACACGTCAGGAAAGGGATCTAGCGCGGCTGGTCTCACAGCGTCGGTTATGAAGGATCCTCAAACAGTAAGTACGTTTGCATATTAGTTGAAAATCCATTTTATTTAAGCTGATAATCTTATCCGCATAGCGCAATTTCGTCATGGAAGGAGGTGCCATGGTATTGGCCGACGGTGGTGTCGTTTGCATTGACGAATTTGACAAAATGCGTGAAGATGACCGGGTGGCCATACACGAGGCAATGGAACAGCAAACCATCTCTATAGCAAAAGCCGGCATTACAACCACATTGAACTCTCGTTGTTCGGTTTTAGCAGCTGCTAATTCTATTTTTGGTCGGTGGGACGATACAAAGGGCGAGGAAAACATTGATTTCATGCCCACAATATTATCTCGTTTTGACATGATTTTTATTGTTAAGGACGTACATGATGAGACACGTGATATAACACTCGCAAAGCACATCATAAACGTGCATCTTAGTTCAAATAAATCCGCACCCACTGAGCCAGCCGAAGGTGAAATATCCTTGTCCACGTTTAAAAAGTACATACACTACTGTCGCACACATTGTGGGCCAAGATTAAGTGAAGCTGCTGGCGAGAAGCTGAAGAGCCGCTATGTACTGATGCGAAGTGGTGCCGGGCAGCAGGAAAAAAACGCAGACAAACGGCTAAGTATTCCGATTACAGTGCGCCAGCTAGAGGCTGTGATTCGAATTTCAGAGTCATTAGCAAAAATACGCTTGCTTCCCTTTGTCATCGATGAACATGTCAACGAAGCCCTTCGACTTTTCCAAGTATCTACTCTTGACGCAGCTATGACTGGAAGCCTGGCCGGGGCTGAGGGATTCACGACAGAGGAAGACCAGGAAACTCTTAACCGTATTGAAAAACAATTAAAACGTCGTTTTGCTATCGGATCTCAAGTCTCTGAGCAGAATATCTTGCAGGTAATAATTCATTTGTACAGATAAATGAATTTGATTTAAACTTTTCCTTACGTTTTGCAGGACTTTTTACGTCAAAAGTACGAAGAGCGCACTGTAGTAAAAGTTATTCACACGATGATTCGACGTGGTGAACTTCAGCATAGAATGCAACGCAAGATGCTATACCGCATATGCTAGTTATTTGTTACATTCACTAATAGTTACTAATATGGTCAATATTTTATCATCATAAATCATAAGCATACTTTTGCACCCTATTCTTAAAATATAAAAATATTTCAATAAAGGAAAAAGCTTCGCATATACAAATGAAGCAAATAAAGGGGATGCTCTGCATTATTTTAATTTACATACTGGGAGGGTTACGTGTTTTCAAATTTCCATACTAATGAAAATGTCCAATTATAAATAAAAATTGCTGTGAGCTGCGTGAGGAGGGCATGCTTGCTATTGACAGATTCTTATTTGTACGTACGTCATACAAAATATTCGTATATGAATGTGCATCATATATTCTAAAATTAGAAAAGTACAAAGAATTTTATTGAAGTTTTGGGTATGCAGTTTTATTTTTGGAGCAAATAAATATAAAATTATTAAAAAAGTTAGCTAAGTGTACAAATAAACTAAAATTTGAAGCGGCCATAGTAAATATTTAGTGGAAGAATGTCAAAATAGTTCAAAATTTATTATAACTGAATGAGATGGAGTGGCATGAAATCACCCAGCGATTTAAGGCCTGACTCAAACTGTCTTCTGAAATCTTTTGAGAGGATACAATTAAGATTCTCAATGGGATTCAGGTCCGGACTTAATGCTGGACAGTTCAATACACGCTGTTTTTCTGCCTTCATAGAAGTTTTTTGTTACCGATACATGACGTACTACGTACATATCTGTCATATAAATTATCTATCTTAAAATACTATAAATGAAATTATTTTAAAAAGTAGTTATTCTAAGAAGTAACAGATACAGCAACTTCAAAAAATTGTACCGAGTAATGAAGCTTTGGAGTCTTCCTCGTATACATATGTACATTCATTTGTAAGAATTCTGATGTTCACAGGCCAAAAATTAAATTAAATTATTAAATTTTGCTTGTATTGACCTGGTATTTTTTGGTCGATCATTCCGAAAAGTACATTTGTGTATGATCGGATTTGCTTTTTCAAAAGCAAAATGCATGATATAAATTCTATATACATATAAGTATCAGTTCGAATAAACCACAAAATCGACATTGTTGGTTTACATACATAGTATTCCTACGTCATTCGAGAAATCCACAAAACCAATATTTTCTATTGGCTTCGAGCCAATTTAAAAAAATATTTTTTCTTCTGTTTAAGAACGTTTATTACTTCCTCTTATACAAAACTCAATTAGTACATTTGCGTATGAATAGCTTCATATGGATGTACATATATGCATGAACTATATACACACATGAACATATGTACATCATATATGCTCGCATATATATTTTCAAAAATAGTGTATGTATGGGCATATGTATATATTTTCATGTTAAGGCATTCGAGTAGACATGGGCATTGCCCATATTATTCTCCGTGGCATAATGTATCGGCTAGGGCCACATTCAATTGAACTCTATTCAGCGGAATGTGCTAAATGCATGGAATTCACTTTGCGCGTTGATGCTCTAACCTTAAAGCTCAACGGTCCACTAAATGACTATTTTACTGGTACATATTGTATATACATATACATATGTATAATGGTCCGATCGTAGTTCCGACTTACAATGCATATACATACTTACATATATACACATGTATATACTTACATAGAAACATAACGGAAGACGAGCGGACAGGACAGTTTGTTTATGTTCGTTAGCCGTTTTTGCCGGCCTGTTGACTGAGCCGGCCAAACAAAAATCCATCTACAATTTATTTGAGGGTACGGAAGATTTAAAGAAAATGTTTTTTATAAATATTCTATTCCATTTTACACACATTTTTAAGAATTATTGAGAATTAGAATCTTTCAATTAAATTATATTTGTTTGTTTTTGAGAGGTAAAAGGGGCTCGGCAGAAATAGTAAAAAATGTTGTTGTGTGTTAGTTCAAGCTCGTTTTGTCTTTAAGCATATCTACATATTTTTCATTCGTTATTAATATTATCTAGCTCGAGTATTTATACAATTATATTAACATGTTTCATTAATTTTTGTATGCATTCGTATGCTTGTATTTTAATGGTTTATTAATAAATTGATACTTTGCCCTTTGCACCGGATCCAGGGTCTCTAGCTAATTTAATTTGAATTCATATTTCTACATATGTACATACATACATACATATATGCATTCTCATATACGACTACTGTGCATATGAATGTAACAACAAACATACATGTGTGTGTACGTATGTTTGTACGTATTTTTCAATTACCGCTGACTGTTGATTGATGATAGGGAATAATAATGCGCATGATGTCCACTTCTATTTTTACATACATACATACATATGACAAACAGAAATAGTGCAGTGAGATATACACATATGTCAGTATTTAGCGGTGTTTTCAATTGAACAAACCCCCATCCACGAATTTTTCAAATATGAATATATGGTAGCAATAACGTTATAATCGAATGCCTCGACAATGACAATACCCAACCTACATGAGTATTTGAATTTATTATTTGGACTAAATGCAAATGCCTAGAAATCTGAATCACAGGAAATGGTTGGCCTTTTCTTTAATGTTAGGTTGTGTTTTTGGTGAATAATAGAAAGATTTATTGGTGTTTCAGTTGGAGTTGTAAATCTTTCGATTATTGACTATGAAGAAAGGGGGAGGAACACAAATATGATTCATTCAGCTCGTAATCTTTATTGTTTATTTTTGAAATAATGCTCTGACAGGTCGACAAATTGGCACGAATAGAAACTTTCCTTGTATGCTACTACTGGGTATCAAAAACCAAAAAAATGCTGTACATGCAGCTGCAGGGTTGTCATCTGTTCATCTGCATATCTGCTTTTTATTGACCAGTCAAATCTACTGACGTAAGCAAAAAATTACTCTAACCCTAACAATAATATTGTTTGGGCCACAAATTAAGTACAAAGAACGATACCCATGCCCAAATAGTATGCACGGTTCTAAATCATGCTCACTAAATCGAATTAAAGGCCGTAAAGGACAACTAAATAACTTTGAGCCTTGGATTAACTTCGATGCCAATAACCAGACAAATGGACATGCTGATCAGGAATATGTATATGTATGAGATTTTCAAGATAGAGAATCTTTACCGTTCGTATTTCACACTTGTTCTCTAAATTTGAATACTCTCTGAAAGGGTATAAAGTCGATCTATGAGTTCTAGATATGTAAATACGACTACATGTGTATGTACATACATTCTTACAAATAAACAAAAAGGGGTATGCATATGTATGTGCATAAAGATACATTTGTATATAAATGCAGGAAAAGATATACGTACATACATAAATGAATACATACATATATGAATATGGACCATACGGGAGAACGCAAGTAGGTGTGCGCGATGGCAGAAACACTGAGTGGGGCCTTTGTTTTGTGAATGAAAATGAAAAATCTCATTGTACATTCGGCGAACCCGCGCCTTTTGCATGTCAGTACAATTTTAGATTTCGACCGAGCACGTTCGGTCTTCGAACCAATTTGTATATTGGTGGCATTAAACCGCGTCTAAATTTACCCAAATTACTGGCGCAGTGCTGCTGAAGATCATGTACATTTATCCAAGCTCCCCGGAATCATCATCGTCCTTGCAGTCTGAAGAAAGTGCAGCAATAAAGATACAAGCAGGATTCCGTGGCTACCGTGTTCGCAAGCAGGTTCACCACTCAACAAAGGCCGTTAATAGCAACAGACTCGGAAACCGCTTTTCAAATTCACATAGCAAACGGAACCAAAACCAGCGCCAGCGCTCCAATAACAACGCCCATAAAGAAAACCAAATGAGTTCCACCCGTTATGAAGACGTCGCTCATCATGTTGAGATTTCAGCAAACGAGGAAAACGCTGCGAAATCAGTTGAAGATCGCTGTGCTACCAAAATTCAAGCCGGATTTCGAGGATTTCTCGTAAGAAAGAAACAAAAAATGGCCACAGAAGCAGCTGTGAAAATTCAGGCTGGCTTTCGAGGTTTTAGGGCTCGCAAGGAATTGAAGCAGATATAAGGCCACTATGAGTATTTACTATTTAGTTGACTTGTGTTATTTAATAGATTTCATGCACGTACTACTGCAAACTATGTAGTTCGAGTTTTATGATGTAAATTAGTTTAAGTTATATGCATAAATTATATGCATTGTAAATAGTTATAAATTAACTTATACTTAGCATCCAGAAAAAATAAATCACTATTAGTAAACTAGTCTTGAAAGCTATAAATTTACTTGGTTATTTGTTGTACACATTTCGGTTTCCAAACTACAACAATGCTTGTAAATATATATACACATATATAGTATGTACGAGATGTAAAAAGTCGATCAAATTATTTTATTTATTTATTTACTAAAATAAAAGAAATTTTTAGTTTGGTGGAATAGATTCAGGATAAAACTGTTAACGTATATTTATAAAGATTAATTGAAACCAATGATATGTTTCCTGATAATTTTGGCAGCTTTATGAAATAATCAGTATGATGCGATCTTGAGGAGTTCGAACTGTATTTTCATATGTACATGCATACGAAATGGCTAAATCGATTCGGAACTAACTGTGAGGTTGGTGAGACTAGATATAGCAACTGGAACATAGCACATATGTATGTATTCTCTAACTTGGCTTTGCAGTCGATCTGGTAAGAGCGAAATATCAGATAACACTACTCAAAAAATTGAATTTTTGATTTAGGCTGTGAACCAAAATGACTTTTTCTGATAGATTTCGGGATTTAAAAATGTTTGTAGTACTTTTTTATTTTGTTTATGATGTCATTTCTTTTAAAGAATTTTTAAAATCTGTTATTTTTTCATGCGTTTTTTCAGAGGTAGTGCTTCTATTTTGTAAATAACTTAAGTTTCTAATATCTGGTTGCATAGTTCTTTGCAGATCTGAAAAGCTGACAAATGCAACCATAAATCGTACCCAGATACTTTGTAGCTGCAGCTTAACACCTGGAAGATATTAAGATTTCAAATTCAAATTTCATCATTTTTCGCGGTATATTTCTTTGAAATTTTGATTTTAAAAACTCGGAAAAAGTCGAAAAACATATAATTCTTTTCCAACATTTTCGGTTTTATATAGACGAATTTATTAGGCGTCGTTTAAGGTATTGTTAAATAAAAAAATTAAAAAAAACAATAAACATTTGACTTGCAGCCAAAGCCGGAAAGCCCCCAACAAGCCCCCAGGCTCACCTGAGGATCCCGCTACATAGCCGATCCAAGTCCGTTCTTGACAGGGGCGCCAAGAACGGTTATGTCCCTCGGAATAAATGGCATGTGGTTGAATTCTGCAATCCCCACCTTCCTACAGCCGATAGGAAGGTGGCCGGGAAAATCGGGAGAAGTCGGCTGGAGCAGTGGACTATGGCTACAAGAAAGAAACCATAGTCCCCTAAAAATCCGACTCTAAGGGCAGACAAGCGGAGGCCAGATCTGGAGATGCCAGAGGTCCCGGAAGCGGGAGGCCAACACGTGGTTTCAGACGTGGCGTCTGTGGTGTCAGATGACTTCCAGGACGGCTACGTGTCCGATGAAAGCGACCTAGCCAAGGGTCTCAGGCTGATCGAGGTCGGAGAGGAGCTGGAGTCTCCCGACAGTGACGCCGACACGACAATGGTGAAGGCGAGTCTCAAGAATGTCCCTCATACTCCTGCAGATAAATCTCCACCATTTTAAAGCATGAGCTCTACTGCTCCACCTAGCCTAGTCCTCATTCAGAAGCCCTGAATACTTATAAAAAATACGGTCTGAGGACTCAAGACTATAATCTACACATAGCTGACACCACGGTTAAACCCGTACCTGCATCCTTCCAAAAAGAGAGTTAAGAGTAGAAAACCTGTCTTAACAAACTCAGCCGGGTTCAATGCATGACAGAGCTGGGCATATCTGGCGGACTACGCACTACCCCAGGCGAATCCCTCGATAACATTTTGTACCTGTGGCAACAGGTCCCTTAAAGCTGTACATGTACAGCTCAAGGTTGTAACACCTTCCGCATTCAGAATTAAAGAATCCAAACTGGGGAAAACATCCGCGTTTGGCCAATCGGGAATCTTGACGAAACTCCTGTAACGACCAGCGAGGACAGATTACTGTACACCGAGTGATCACGTCTCGACGCCTTTCCATGTATCAATCTCACTCAGAGAAGACTGGGAGAGGGGTTAAGCTGGACCTGCTAATGCGGTTCATATATACACTGATGGCTCAAAGTTAGACGGCGTCTACTGCAACGATCTCAACATCAGTCATTGTTGAAAATTACCATTGCTATCAATGCACGCATGTATTGACACACATATGTATATTTACATGTATGGATGAGAGACGTTTCGAAGCAACGTCTTCTTATCTTCTTTTTATTTGTTGTTTTCTTCTTTGGTTTCCATCTGCCTGCGAGCAGAACTTCTTAGTCAGTCACAAATAAACATTGCAAATGAACGAACGCAACGGCTACGTCTTTTCTGTTAAAATATAATTTCCACGGCATTGGTGAAACTCTGTTCAACAGTCATTGCTTCAGACTCCCGGATAATGTTGGTCTGTTCCAAGCTGAGGTTGTAGCAAAAAATGATCTCTATCGTCTCCAACCTTTCTGCGGACAGAAACTTGTGTGGGTCTTTTTAGATAGCCAGCAGCCAAGCAGGGCACTACCACAAACCACCATACCTGGCGTTCTTGTCCAAATACAATCTTACCGAATCTGAATCAGATTGCCGAATCTGGATCAGATCGGAATATTATTATAGCCAGAATGAAGAAATTAATTTTCAGTTGCCTCCCGCACCTCCTCCTCCACAAAAATTAATATACTGACTGAGTACGGGTATAAAAGTAGAGTTGAGCAATGTTTTTAAATGTTGCTTTTAGTTTTAGTCCTTTTAGTCCATAAAATATGGTGGGTGTCAAATATGTCTTGGCTATCAGTAGTTTGAGTGTTTCTGGTATATATTTTTGTGTTGGTGCAAATTGTCTTAGAAGACAATTTCGTGACCTGGTTACTCCGAGAAAGCGTATTGTTAACTGTTATTCCTAAATTTTCTGCTTGATCTACATGATTATTTTTTTTCCCTTTAATTTCAAGCTTGGGATAGATTATCGTATTTAGCGGTTTTTTATATACTAAAACACATTTACATTTATCTAGATTGGTCTAGGTGCTAACCCTGCTGTAGCTTTCTCTCTACCATCTCTGTGAGTATCAGCTCACACCCACGCACTAGCATATCACGCTCACGAGGATCTGGGTACCTTAGTTCGATCGTTGACGCTAATAATCCCGCTGGCCAACACTTCGTCCAAACGCATACCCACAGAGACGATGGAGTGCACATCGTTTAATATCCGTTCAAGGTTTCCGCTTCGCCGATGGGGTCAACATTGCCACAGGCCTTTTCTTTTTTTTTTCTTTTCTTTTCTTTTCTTCTCTCGAACGGAAATTGCGAAAGTTACCTACATCGATGAAACATGGAGTTGATTCCTTCTACTACCGTAGAAGAGGATCTCGCCAATGACAGTTCTTAGCCCACCACGCAGTATTTAAACTAGCCCAGTCGCGAACGAAGAGCTCAGGGACTTGGCAGCCCCCCGTTCCAATGAAACCACAACACGGCGGCTAGCCTAAAAATACTGGGGACACACCTAAGACTGGTGTCGTTCCACATGGCCCACGAGGAAATCGATGCTCCAAGTGACCTCGATCGCAAGATATCCAGCGACAGGAAGAGATCAGATACAGGCCTCATAAAAGGCTGCGATGCCAACGCTCACCACACTAAATGGGGGAGCTCGGACACAAATGTAAGGGATAAGTCACTTTTCAGCTTCATCCTAAACTCGAATTTGGTTATTTGTTATCGAGGAAGCGATCCCACCTTCATTATAAAAAACATGAAGGTTATCGACCTCACTTTAGTGTCTCACAAGCTGTCAGACATAATTAAGTGTTGGAAAGTCCTAGAGGACCACTCCTTCTCTGATCATAGGTATATCGAGATAGTCCTATCTCTCGAAAACCCTAAGCCCAGTGACTATATAAACCCCAGGAAAGCCAACTGGCTTACAAAAATGTTGATGATCTGATGTTGATGTTCTTTGTGGTTGATCATCACCGGAACAATTACGGTATTAATGAGCCAATATGTAGGGCTCTTCGCCGGTATAATTCGCTGCCTGCTGGGATGCGATTCGATTTTTGCCTTGGGAAAGGAGCCGTCAGACGGTTGCTTTCTGAGTTTTTCTTGTTTAATTGTTAGTTCCCTATTTTGCTTGTTTATTTTTTAATTAGAATTAAGTTAGTTTAGCCAGATAAGGTTTATCCGTTGGCGAATAAATAAATAAATGGAGGAACTACTCCCCCTTAGCACCAAAATGCCCGGACACTCAAGATGATCTTAATCGTCTAGTGGACAATTTCACGAAGGCATGCAATAAGGCCGTCACGGCAGCATGCCCCTCAACCAAACTTAGGGGGAAAAAGAAACCCCCCAAATAGATATCCCATCCGTCTAAAAGCTGCAGGACTCTTTTCTATAGAGTTAAAAGCCACAACGAGGAGAAATACTGGGCAAACTACAAGAGTAAGCTAGCCCTATATAAGAGGGAAACTAGGAGAGCAAAAAGAGCCTCTTGCCAAAAATTCTGCTCTGACATTGAGGAGACGTCGGAAGCCGCAAGGCTCCGTAAGATCCTCACAAAAACAACCCCGTCGGTAGGGTACCTCAAAATAATGGATGGTACGTGGACCAACTCTAGTGAGGAATGCCTACATATTCTACTCGAGACAAATTTTCCGGGGTGCACAACCATCGAGCCGGCAGACCCTCCCCCCCATTGAAGGCCCGGCATAAAAACGAATTAGTTCCTTCAAATCACCTGGTCCCGACCAGGTCATTCCGGGTCAATTACAAAAAGCCAGATACACAGACATTAACTGGCTGGGAAAAATTCTTCACGGCTGCCTTAAAATAGTCTTTATCCCTAAAGTAGGGAAAGCCTCACACTCAACCCCAAAAGGCTTCAGACCAATCAGTCTATCGTCCTTTCTTCTCAAAACCTTTGAGAGACTAGTCGGGCTACATCTGAGAACAACCATAAATACGTGGCATTCGCGGACGATGTTGCCATCATCTTCTCGTGAAAATTCCCCCAAAAACCTCCTCTCAACCCCCCAATACTAAACGAATGCAGGCTCTCCTTCAGCGACAATGCCAGATACTTAGGGTAGGTAAGTGACAAGAAGCTGTGTTGGAACCTGAATATCAAAGACAGACTGAAGAAGGCAGAAAGTCACGATAGCCTTTTACACTTGCAAAAAGGTCATTGGCTTGAAATGGGGCATGAATCCAAGCATAGTCCATAGGATATACCTAGCAATAATTAGGCCCATACTACTCTACGGAGTAGCAGTGTGGGGGCCTTCCCCCACTGCGTTCCGAGGGATTACATATATACTCTTTTTGAAATGATTATCCCCCACAGAGACAACTGGCTCGAGGCTCGACCACCTGGCCCAGACGGAGCCATACAAATCTTCACAGATGGCTCAAAACTGGACCAAAAGGTCGGAGGGGGAATCTACTCCGGACAGCTAAACATAAGACACTCATTCAGGCTACCAGGTCACTGCAGTTTCTTCCAAGCGGAAGTCATAGTGATCAAGGAAGCTTTGAGTAGCCTTTATGAAATTTCCACTACGGTAACTCATTTAAAGAGACCACTACGAGACATCATCTCGCAGATGATGGGCCGAGCCAGAACGAGATCGGACAGGAGGTGGAACACCACACCCAACTGTGAGATCTCTCGCTCGCTCTGGCCCCACTATGACCTTAAACGCACCAAGACTCTCCTAAGCTTCAGGAAGAGTCGGGTGCGAACACTGACGGGAGTTATAACGGGGCACTGTGTCATCGGCCGCATGGCCACAAGGTACAGACTGCCCCACCATGACTTCTGCCGCAGCTGCAGGGACGAGGAGGAAATAGAGAGCATCCAGCACCTTCTCTGCAACTGTCCTGCACTCATGGGGAGGCGTCACCGAATACTCGGTGGCGCCTTCTACGAAGATCTGGACAGTCTGGCAAACATGCCTCTAGAGAAACTGGTGCTCTTTATAGAGGCCTCGGGATGGTTCGCGAAACCTCCCTAGGCACCGGACAATATCCCGTGACGAGTGTGGGCATCACAATGGGTAGACTTGCCTCCGAGTGACCTCGACTTCAGTCGAGCAGCCCTATAAACCTAACCTAACCTAACTCATTTAAACATCTGCAGTGACAACCAAGCTGCGATCAAATCGCTAAATGCAGCTCAGTCATACGCTCCCTCACAGGACATTGGCTAATAGGCAACCATGCTAACAGGATGGGTGCCCCCTACAACTACTTCGTTCGTAGCTGTAAAGATGAGGACAAGGAAGAAACGGTGGAACACCTTTTCTGCTCCTGTCCGGCTCTCAGTAGAACGAGGCTACAATACCTGGGAATGCCTTTCATGAACGACGTATCAGACATGTCTACTATGAGTCCCAGAAGGATCGCAAACTTCATAAGGGCATCCGGATGGGACAACTGCTGACATAGTGTCTCACAAGGGAAGGTGACACGCGGTATCACAACAGGCCGCAACCGACCCAAGTGTGTCGGGTTCCTGGCGATTCCGACAACCGCTTCAACCTAACCTAATGTCTGTTTTCCACATAATCACCAATATTGTAGCGGTTCCCATACCACTCTCTCTCTTTCTCTTTACACCAAAGAAATACCATCCGGCCTCTAAAAGACGTCACACTTATCCAAGGAAGAGAGCGTTCTCGAGGAAACCAATTTTATAATTCTACTTTCTATCAAAAACTTTCTGAATAATACAAAATTAATGAGATTGATGATTTATTTTAACATAGTTAAGCATAAATATGGGTAAAGCTATTTAGATGTTATTTTCTTATACTCTGCGCTTTTTATACGTTTTTTTTGGTGCTTTGGAATGACTCTTAAAATATTGCAATCAATTTGTACTGGCATTGAGTTCTGCCTTAATGTCAACCATTTCAGTTCCATGTCAGTTTTAAATTTTACTCCATCACCTGTTAAAAATATGAAACAAAACGTTAAGAGAATTAAAGACAAGGTTTTTTCTATTAAGAGGCAAGACGTAAACTACATAGTATGTAAAGTAATGAAATACAATTTTTTTTGGTCTTCAGATTCTCTAATACAGCAACACAAATATTTTATGTGACAAATTTTATTTGATTAGTTTTTTAAATTTCTTTAGGATTTATTAAAAAGTGTGTCTCAGATGAGTTTATTTCTGGCTCTTGACTAGTGCAGTCAAAAATGGGAACATCCTCTCAAAAAATTTGTTCTCACAAAATCATGTTTTGACTAATTACACTAGTCAACACGATTTTTCCTCAAGGAACAAAACTAACTTTTTATTAAAGATTTGGGGCTTAGAAATGGTTTGATGATATTTTTTTTTTTTTTCTATGGCAGAACATTTTTTTGAAGAATTTTTGAAAACTGGTATTTTTTTTGTAAGCTTTTTTCAGAGGTAGCGCTTGTTTTTTTAACATGATACAATATATAGAAACTAACAGACATCCTGAAAGGGTAATAAAATCGCAAATAAACTCTCTTAGATACAAATTTAAATATAACATAATGCAAACCCTATGAGTACATATGTATGTATATATATGTTCTAAACATAAACCTTACCCTTTTCTTTGTTTCGTTGTGACTTTGAGTGTTTTTGTGTATGTCCACCATTGGTAAGAGGAATGTTATCATCATCAGGCGTCGAGTCATTTCTAAGCGCGTCTCCGCGCTGCAATTTTTGACGCCTGGCGGCTAAATTGCTTTCTAAGCTAATACCTTCCATTTTTCGATTGTGTCCTTTACGTCTTCTTGTGTGTATACGATATGCGGATTGTATTTTTTTCGCAGCTTCTTCCTCAATGAGTCGTTCAAACGATTCACTAATTGCAGCGTTTCCAAATGATGCCTTTGTCTCTTGCGTTGAGGACTTAGTACCAGCACTAGCGCGTCGCATTCGTCGCCTGGTAAGAAACCCACGAGCTCCCGCTTGTATTTTCGTGGCCGCCGATACAATTGTAGATTCAGTTTCAGTAGATGTGCCCAAAGTATCTTCCATAGCCGTGTCTATATCAAAGTTCTCTTGGTTAATATTTCTAGGGTCAATGCAGTCTGAATCCGTTTCAGATAGCGAAAACGCCATAATTTTCTTGCGAATGTTTTCCGAAATTTCGTCGTCTAAAAATAAACTGTTAGTGCTGATGATGCTAGAAGCCGTCATAAGATCTTTGGTACCAATGTCTTTATCATTAATTGAATCTTCATGGGTGACAGACCTAAAAATGCTTCGGGCATCGTCTCCAGCGATTGTGTAATGGCGTATCAGCGGTGCCCTTGCAGATTCTTCTTCGCTGTTACAATCTTTAATTTGGAATATTTCCGACTTAACATCACCGAAAACCACAGAGTCACTTTGGGCAGAACTTTCTCTCGTTTCATTTCGTTGCAACTGATTGTACACAATAATCTCACCTTCTTCAAGGTCAACGCTGACTTGTTCTTGCAAAGAACCTATAGTCCGTATTACTGGCTCATCATGAGAGCTCAAAACAAGTTGATTTGAAATTGGTTCAACAGCGTCGTTCGCTGTGGATGACTTGGGTGTTACCTTGTCTAGTTTTATCCCTGACATTGTCTCTAAGCCAATAGTTTCATCTGTTTCTCTTTCCGTTTTATCGAGCTCATCTGATGAAAATTGATTTTGCGTTTCGCATTCATTAGTATTTATATACGAATTTTTTTTAATACAAGGCTCTTCTATTGTTTTGTTTTGCATGTTATCAAACAGTTCTATCTCAGTAATAGATTGCGTCTCTTTTAGTGGAGTGTTATTTACTTGCTCTTGGGTTGATCCGACTGCTGCAGCTTTGTTAAAATAAAATAATACATTTTTTGTCATATATTTTACAGAAGGAACCAAACCTACTTACCATGATTTGAAGCGTCAGAATCTGATAATAAAAATATTCCTGGATCCCCAACTGAACCAACCACTTCATTAGATTCATTTAGTATTAAACCTGATAAACCATTAGAGACTTCAATATCATTACTTGAATCTCATCAATCTAAGAATTTCTGATACCAAATGTTAAATAGTATGTAAGGGAGCCATGCGTTTTATCAACTGCAATTTTATCTACTTTGCGTGCTTTTATTGAGCTCAATTTTATGTGCAATTTTAGTTTGGTTATGAAGACCAACTGATTCGGTATTATGCGTGGTCGTCATACAAACCACTTGGCTTTAATTTGCCTTATTTTCCAAGATGCCCGAAATCCCTCCGCTCTACGAACTTAAAATTCTACACGCGTTAGTTTGGTTGAATTAGTAATGCTAGTATATCTCTTTTCGCTCAACACACCTTTTATTAATTACTTTACTGTGTTCTGCCCACCCAATTCCATTCCCTTTACTTTCCATATTCATTTATTACTGTCTTCTGAGAGCTCTATGGTGTTTTTCTATCTGCTCGGCTTCGTTACATTTCTTCTGTTCTGTTTCTTCAAAAAACTTGGCTTTTAAAATCTTTTTATAATGTTCAAAATTGATACGATGATAATAACGCCAAAAGGCCTAAAGATGACGAGTATTTATATTTTTTAGATTTTCAAATACACTGATTTACTTTCCGTAGACTTCTGGACAAGTCTATGCCTTTTGAATTTACTCAGCTGCCTTGCTTTCGTTCAAGTCTAGTAGCTTGGAAGTTTTATGAAACTTTATATTAAGAACAATATTTTAGTAATTCTAGCATTTTGTTCACCACATTGCTCTTACTATAGTCGACTAAGACCTGGCAAGAAGTCCCCCGTAAATATTTTCATCATTCATTAAGTCATATTCTTTTGTACTAACGATATATCTGTCTTACCTAATTTATGTTTTGTAACTCTGTTATCAGCTATGAGATCATTTTCATTAAGTTCAAGTATAGTTTGCAGCTTGGATATTCCTGGTTGTTGTTGGTAATCCGGATCTGCCGTTGGAATTTCTGTGTCTTGATCTTCATTAATTATCAAAGGTGGGCCCAACGAATTAGAACGTGAACTATCGTCCAAAGGAATTTGTTTGTTGATTTGAACGTGTGTATCTGTTTTGAATGGAAGCTTCTTTGGTACTCTGTACTTGCGATTTTCATTATCCGATTTATCGAATGAAATAAAATATGAAATTGCTCTCTTAACTTTAGTTACATCAGTTTCTGTGGTTTCTGTTCTCATAAAGTAAGATGACTTTTTTCCAAGGTCCTTAATGGTAACTTCTTTTGTGTTGTTTAGTTCGCCTGTTTGTGCATCTGCATTAGCCGATGATGGATTCACCTCGAAATCATTATTAATTTCGTACCAGGTGCCTTTGTCGGTGAGATTTTTGAATGACTTAAGCTGAATCTCAGCAACAGGTCTAGGTATAAAACGACTTTTCTGAATGGTAGCACTTACAATTTCATTGTGTTTAATTTTAGGGATAGGCAACTTATTTGTTTTTTTATTTTTAATCACAGTAGTGTCGTTGTGAAAATTGTGGGTGCCAAATAATTGATTAGATACAAGCAATGTAGAACCTTTCTGCTAATTTAAAAAAAATTAAAACATATATGCGTTATTAACTCTTACCAGTATTTACATCCGGTCTATATTGAACAGACATGCTGCTTTTGTCCAATATAACAGCACCTTTGCGTAAGAAGTTTACAAAAGACAGGAAACGATTGTGTAGAAATAAAATGTATGAAAGCTATCGTCGGCATTCCGACATTTTTTTTAAAACAATACATATTAAAGAAAGAGTCATAATTAATTATGAAAAAAGATAAAACAAGAAGGAACGTTTGAGTCGCTTCTGGGGACGCGACTCTACTTATACGCGTACTCAGTCAGTAGATGCATTCTTGAACTTATAATTTTGTAGAATTTTAGAATTAAAAAAAAAATTTACATTTTAAATTTTTTTTCTACATCTGTTATCTACATCTACAATGTATATTTTACATTTAACATGTAGATTATAGATGTACCATTTTAATTCTACATCTCCTCCGCTAGGGGTTGCTCGCACACTGAACGCGGCAGAGTGTGCGAACGAGAAGGAGATAGTGTAGCGTGTCTCTGGCTGAAAAACCTCTGGGCGGGGAAACCAACTGAAAATTAATTTATTCATTCTGGCTATAATTATAATCCGATCTGATTCAGATTCGGCAATCTTGTAGATATGGTCATTCTCTACGATACTAAGTTTTTAGGGGCGGAAGGGGGCGGGGCGAAATTTTGAGCCTGGAAACCAAATTTGGTTACCCTAACTCTTATAGTCTCTGAGATCCAGGCGCTCAACAAGACAGACAGACGGACGGACGGACAGACATGGCTCTATCGACTCGGCTATTGATGCTGATCAAGAATATATATATACTTTATGGGGTCGGAAAATTTTCATTCTCTGAGTTACACACATCCACTTTTACCACAAATCTAATATACCCCTTAACTCTTTTTTGAGTACGGGTATAAAAATGAGTTTCCCATCGAATATCGGTAAATGCTTCTAAAATCACAAAAATATACCAGCGATTTATGAAGAATTTTTCTAATGGAGTTTTAACAATGGAAAAATTTTTACGAATTAAGTTAGCGTCGGTTTTTGTATATTTTTGCTATGTGTTTCATTCCCATTGTTTTACATTTTTTTTAAACTTTCTTTTCTTTGAAAATGGAAGTATTTTAGTTAAATATGCCATTGTTGTGGCAATTGCATTATATTATACCAAAACAAAACAAACGAGAAGGACCGTGTGAGTCGCTTCTGGGACGCGACTCTACTGTTATACAATTTAAATTTTTTTGCATATCTGTTATCTACATCTACAATGTATATTCTACATCCAAATTGTAGATTCTACATGTACCATTACTAAATTTTCACCGCCAGCGGACGCTCGAGTACATAACGAGGCATATAATGGCTAAATTTATGATCCGATCTGATTGAGATTCGGCAATCTGGTAGATATGGGCATTCTCTACGATACGATTTTATCGTATCCTTTGTGGGGCGGGAATTTAAATTTGAAATACACTTGTAACAGTGTAGCAGTATCACATGAGTCTGGAAACCTAATTTGGTTGCCCTAGCTGTTATAGTCTCTGAGATCTAGGCGCTCAACAAGACAGTGAAATTACCAGTGAAATTGAGCTTATGCCCTTCCTATAAATAATTTGTATTTAAACCAACCTCCAAATTGGATCGGACAAAATTGATGTCTCTGTTTAACATAGCATAACCAATAAACGTTTCCGACCCCATAAGGATGTATATTCTTGATCAGCATCAATAGCCGAGTCTCTGTCTGTCTGACCGTCTTGATAAGCGCCAGGTTTTTGGCATTTTTTGGTATTTTTATAGACATATGTGCTTTTACAGTTATTTCCTAGGAAAAGAGGATTCTTGATAAAAGTTTCTCCTCAAAGTCTTTCGAACATATTGAACTACCTAAAAAAAATGAGCAGAACATTTGTCCAATATCGGCCAACTGTAGGCGGAATAATCGCGGAATTTGGTAACATCACGCCAGTAAATGCCTCCGCGGACTTATAGCAAAAAAAACAGATACGTTTTTACATATACATGCCGAAAAGTTGTTATACAGATAGACAACCCAATTCGCAGAGTTTTGCCATTTTGTACCCCAACCTCGAAAACCACTTCTGTTTTATGTAAAGCAAGTTTATAATTTGGTGAATAGAGGGCTAACCAATTCATATTCAACATTCTTATTTATTAATATTATGCCCGTTACTCAATTTAATAATATATAAGGAGATAAAAACATTATGATTGCATTTTTGTCCCGCGTCCTCCAGTTGCACAGCAATAAGCTTCAATATCTATGCTTGAATTCTATTTGCAAACAAATACAAAACAGTGTAACTGTACAGCATGAAACTGTGCCCACTTTGCTTTATGAAAGATATTCGAATGTAAAATTTATATATGCATATAAAGATACTACTCTAAAAATGTCTCAAAATAATAGTACCATCTGGATTGAATATGGTAAAATTAGAATTAAATAATCGGGGGGAGCCGATTTACAAAATTTCGAATGAAATTTGATTAACAAATATTTAAAATTCCCTCAAGAAATGTTTGACTTTAAAAACTTACTGCCATTATCGTCATCTTGCAAATTTCTTTGTTGTCCATTTGAAAAAGGATGGGTTACAATATCAATTTCTCCATTTTCGGATAATGAATTATCAACTATTTCAGTTATACTTCCTTCTGTGTTTAAATATATATTATATATATTATGTATTATAGAGTTTCATTCAATCGTAAAATTACTTACCCGCCAAGTTCGAGACTTCTCTGACGCTTTGAATTTTATTGCTCTTCAGATCATCTGTAAAATAAAACCATTAAAAATTACATTTATTTTATATAATTAATTTTACGGTAATATTTTTATGAGCGTGTGGAAATGTATTCCCCTCAAAGCGGGGTTGGTCCACCCAAAACAATAGTCGAAAGTAAAACTATTTATTTTCAGCAGAGAATGACAAAATTACCATCTAAGTCCTTGGGTGGGGCAGAACTACCAGGAGCTTTGCCGTCTTTTTCTTGCGAACAACTTTTTCCAGGATTAGACATTTCGGAGACAAGTAAAAAGGATGGTTCATCTTTGTTGGGTAAAACATCCGGTTCTGTCTTATCACCATTATCATAACATGAGATTTCGGCTGAAATTAATAATATAAGGAATTCGTTCTACAAAATATTTAATAGCAAACACTCACTGGCTTTGGTTTCATCTTCTAGATTTAGTTGTACTCCATTGGGTTGCTCCGAAATATCAGTTATACTTGTTTCTGTATTTAGATATGTATATGTTAGCTATATTTCATAATATTGTTATAATTACTTACCCGTCGAATTCGAGACTTCTAAAACGCTTCGAATTTTATTCATCTTCAGATCATCTGTGGAATAAAACCATTAAAAATTACATTGATTTAATATAATTAATTTTAAAGATATATTTTAGAAAGTGTTTTAATGCAGTGATTTTTATGAGCCTGTGGAAATTCATTCCCCACAAAGCGGGGATGGCCACCCAAAAATAAGAGTCCAAATTAAAACCATTTGTGGAATAGAATGAAAAATTACCATCTAAGTCCTTGGGAGGAGCAGAACTACCAGGAGCTGTGCCGTCTTTTTCTTGGGAAAAGCTTTTTCCAGGCTCAGAAATTTCGGACCCAAGTACAAAGGATTGTTCATCTTTGTTGGGAAAAACATCGGGTTCTGTCTTATCACCATTATCATTAATAAACTTTTCGACTGAAATTAATAATATAAGGAATTCCTACTTCGAAATACTTTAAAGAAAACACTCACTGGCGTTGTTTTCATCTTCTACATTTAGTTGTGTTCCATTGGGTTGCTCCGAAATATCAGTTATACTTGTTTCTGTATTTAAATATGTATATGTTAGCTATATTTCATAATATTGTTAAAATTACTTACCCGTCGAATTCGACACTTCTAAAACGCTTCGAATATTATTCATCTTCAGATCATCTGTGGAATAAAACCATTAACAATTACATTGATTTAATATAATTAATTTTAAAGATATATTTTAGAAAGTGTTTTAATGCAGTGATTTTTATGAGCGTGTGGAAATTCATTCCCCACACAGTGGTGACGGTCACCCCAAAATAAGAGTCCAAATTAAAACCATTTGTGGAATAGAATGAAAAATTACCATCTAAGTCCTTGGGAGGAGCAGAACTACCAGGAGCTGTGCCGTCTTTTTCTTGGGAAAAGCTTTTTCCAGGCTCAGAAATTTCGGACCCAAGTACAAAGGATTGTTCATCTTTGTTGGGAAAAACATCGGGTTCTGTCTTATCACCATTATCATTAATCGACTTATCAACTGAAATTAATAATATAAGGAATTCCTACTTCGAAATACTTTAAAGAAAACACTCACTGGCGTTGTTTTCATCTTCTACATTTAGTTGTATTTCATTCGGTTGCTCCGAAATATCAGTTATACTTGTTTCTGTATTTAGATACGTATATGTTATGTTATATGTAATATTGCTAAAATTACTTACCCGTCGAATGCGAGACTTCTAAAACGCTTCGAATTTTATTCATCTTCAGATCATCTGTGGAATAAAACCATTAAAAGTTACATTGATTTAAGATAATTAATTTTAAAGGTATATTTTAGAAAGTTTTTTAATGCAGTGATTTTTATGAGCGTGTGGAAATTCATTCCCCACAAAGCGGGGATGGCCACCCAAAAATAAGAGTCCAAATTAAAACCATTTGTGGAATAGAATGAAAAATTACCATCTAAGTCCTTGGGAGGAGCAGAACTACCAGGAGCTGTGCCGTCTTTTTCTTGGGAAAAGCTTTTTCCAGGCTCAGAAATTTCGGACCTAAGTGCAATGGATTGTTCATCTTCGTTGGGTAAAACATCGGGCTCTGTCTTATCACCATTATCATTAATTGACTTATCGACTGAAAATAATAATATAAAGGAATTCCTACTTGGAAATACTTTATAGAAAACACTCACTGGCGTTGTTTTCATCTTCTACATTTAGTTGTATTCCATTCGGTTGCTCCGAAATATCAGTTATACTTGTTTCTGTATTTAGATATGGATATGTTAGCTACATTTCAAAATATAGTTAAAATTACTTACCCGTCGAATTCGAGACTTCTAAAACGCTTCGAATTTTATTCATCTTCAGATCATCTGTGAAATAAAACCATTAAAAGTTACATTGATTTAAGATAATTAATTTTAAAGATTTAATTTAGAAAGTGTTTTAATGCAGTGATTTTTATGAGCGTGTGGAAATTCATTCCCCACAAAGCGGGGATGGCCACACAAAAATAAGAGTCTAAATTAAAACCATTTGTGGAATAGAATGAAAAATTACCATCTAAGTCCTTGGGAGGAGCAGAACTACCAGGAGCTTTGCCGTCTTTTTCTTGGGAAAAGCTTTTTCCAGGCTCAGAAATTTCGGACCCAAGTACAAAGGATTGTTCATCTTTGTTGGGAAAAACATCGGGTTCTGTCTTATCACCATTATCATTAATCGACTTATCAACTGAAATTAATAATATAAGGAATTCCTACTTCGAAATACTTTAAAGAAAACACTCACTGGCGTTGTTTTCATCTTCTACATTTAGTTGTATTTCATTCGGTTGCTCCGAAATATCAGTTATACTTGTTTCTGTATTTAGATACGTATATGTTATGTTATATGTAATATTGCTAAAATTACTTACCCGTCGAATGCGAGACTTCTAAAACGCTTCGAATTTTATTCATCTTCAGATCATCTGTGGAATAAAACCATTAAAAGTTACATTGATTTAAGATAATTAATTTTAAAGGTATATTTTAGAAAGTTTTTTAATGCAGTGACTTTTATGAGCGTGTGGAAATTCATTCCCCACAAAGCGGGGATGGCCACCCAAAAATAAGAGTCCAAATTAAAACCATTTGTGGAATAGAATGAAAAATTACCATCTAAGTCCTTGGGAGAAGCAGAACTACCAGGAGCTGTGCCGTCTTTTTCTTGGGAAAAGCTTTTTCCAGGCTCAGAAATTTCGGACCTAAGTGCAATGGATTGTTCATCTTCGTTGGGTAAAACATCGGGCTCTGTCTTATCACCATTATCATTAATTGACTTATCGACTGAAAATAATAATATAAGGAATTCCTACTTCGAAATACTTTATAGAAAACACTCACTGGCTTTGGTTTCATCTTCTAGATTTAGTTGTACTCCATTGGGTTGCTCCGAAATATCAGTTATACTTGTTTCTGTATTTAGATATGTATATGTTAGCTATATTTCATAATATTGTTAAAATTACTTACCCGTCGAATTCGAGACTTCTAAAACGCTTCGAATTTTATTCATCTTCAGATCATCTGTGGAATAAAACCATTAAAAATTACATTGATTTAATATAATTAATTTTAAAGATATATTTTAGAAAGTGTTTTAATGCAGTGATTTTTATGAGCCTGTGGAAATTCATTCCCCACAAAGCGGGGATGGCCACCCAAAAATAAGAGTCCAAATTAAAACCATTTGTGGAATAGAATGAAAAATTACCATCTAAGTCCTTGGGAGGAGCAGAACTACCAGGAGCTGTGCCGTCTTTTTCTTGGGAAAAGCTTTTTCCAGGCTCAGAAATTTCGGACCTAAGTGCAATGGATTGTTCATCTTTGTTGGGTAAAACATCGGGCTCTGTCTTATCACCATTATCATTAATAAACTTTTCGACTGAAATTAATAATATAAGGAATTCCTATTTCGAAATACTTTATAGAAAACACTCACTGGCGTTGTTTTCATCTTCTACATTTAGTTGTGTTCCATTGGGTTGCTCCGAAATATCAGTTATACTTGTTTCTGTATTTAAATATGTATATGTTAGCTATATTTCATAATATTGTTAAAATTACTTACCCGTCGAATTCGACAATTCTAAAACGCTTCGAATATTATTCATCTTCAGATCATCTGTGGAATAAAACCATTAACAATTACATTGATTTAATATAATTAATTTTAAAGATATATTTTAGAAAGTGTTTTAATGCAGTGATTTTTATGAGCGTGTGGAAATTCATTCCCCTCACAATTGTGCCGGTCACCCCAAAATAACAGTCGAAATTAAAACCATTTGTAGCATAGAATGAAAAATTACCATCTAAGCACTTGGGAGGAGCAGAAGTACCATGAGCTTTGCCGTCTTTTTCTTCGGAAAAGCTTTTTGCAGGCTCAGAAATTTCGGACCCAATTACAATGGATTGTTCATCTTTGTTGGGAAAAACATCGGGTTCTGTCTTATCACCATTATCATTAATAAACTTTTCGACTGAAATTAATAATATAAGGAATTCCTACTTGGAAATACTTTATAGAAAACACTCACTGGCGTTGTTTTCATCTTCTACATTTAGTTGTATTCCATTGCGTTGCTCCGAAATATCAGTTATACTTGTTTCTGTATTTAGATATGTATATGTTAGCTATATTTCATAATATTGTTAAAATTACTTACCCGTCGAATTTGAGACTTCTAAAACGCTTCGAATTTTATTCATCTTCAGATCATCTGTGAAATAAAAACATAAAAAATGACAGCCTTTGTACTTAATAAATTTTAGCTTAATATTTCAGAAGGTGATATAGTGCACTGATTTTCTATAACTGTGTGGAAATTTATTCTCAACAAAGTGGGGACGGTCACCCCAAAATAACAGTCGAAATAAAAACCATTTGTAGCATAGAATGAAAAGTTACCATCTAAGTCCTTGGGAGGAGTAGAACTTCCAGTTGCTTTACCGTCCTTTTCTTGGGAAAAACTTTTTCCAGGCTCAGAAATTTCGGACACAATTACAATGGATTGTTCATCTTTGTTGGGTAAAACATCGGGCTCTGTCTGATCACCATTATCATTAATTGACTTATCGACTGAAATTAATAATAAAGGGATTTCTTCTTCGAAATAGTTAATAGCAAACACTTACTGGCTTTGTTTTCATCTGCTACATTTATTTCTTTTGCAGTGGGTTGTTCAGAAATATCATCTTTACTTGTTTCTGTATCTATATATGTATATGTTAGCTATATCTCATAATATAGTTAAAATTATTTACCCGTCAAATTCGAGACTTCTAAAACGTTTCGAATTGTATTCATCTTCAGATAATCTGTGAAATAAAATCATTAAAAATTACATTGATTTAATATAATTAATTTTAAAGATATATTTCAGAAAGTGTTTTAATGCAGTGATTTTTATGAGCGTGTGGAAATTCATTCCCCTCACAATTGTGCCGGTCACCCCAAAATAACAGTCGAAATTAAAACCATTTGTAGCATAGAATGAAAAATTACCATCTAAGCACTTGGGAGGAGCAGAAGTACCATGAGCTTTGCCGTCTTTTTCTTCGGAAAAGCTTTTTGCAGGCTCAGAAATTTCGGACCCAATTACAATGGATTGTTCATCTTTGTTGGGAAAAACATCGGGTTCTGTCTTATCACCATTATCATTAATAAACTTTTCGACTGAAATTAATAATATAAGGAATTCCTACTTGGAAATACTTTATAGAAAACACTCACTGGCGTTGTTTTCATCTTCTACATTTAGTTGTGTTCCATTGGGTTGCTCCGAAATATCAGTTATACTTGTTTCTGTATTTAAATATGTATATGTTAGCTATATTTCATAATATTGTTAAAATTACTTACCCGTCGAATTCGACAATTCTAAAACGCTTCGAATATTATTCATCTTCAGATCATCTGTGGAATAAAACCATTAACAATTACATTGATTTAATATAATTAATTTTAAAGATATATTTTAGAAAGTGTTTTAATGCAGTGATTTTTATGAGCGTGTGGAAATTCATTCCCCTCACAATTGTGCCGGTCACCCCAAAATAACAGTCGAAATTAAAACCATTTGTAGCATAGAATGAAAAATTACCATCTAAGCACTTGGGAGGAGCAGAAGTACCATGAGCTTTGCCGTCTTTTTCTTCGGAAAAGCTTTTTGCAGGCTCAGAAATTTCGGACCCAATTACAATGGATTGTTCATCTTTGTTGGGAAAAACATCGGGTTCTGTCTTATCACCATTATCATTAATAAACTTTTCGACTGAAATTAATAATATAAGGAATTCCTACTTGGAAATACTTTATAGAAAACACTCACTGGCGTTGTTTTCATCTTCTACATTTAGTTGTATTCCATTGCGTTGCTCCGAAATATCAGTTATACTTGTTTCTGTATTTAGATATGTATATGTTAGCTATATTTCATAATATTGTTAAAATTACTTACCCGTCGAATTCGACAATTCTAAAACGCTTCGAATATTATTCATCTTCAGATCATCTGTGGAATAAAACCATTAACAATTACATTGATTTAATATAATTAATTTTAAAGATATATTTTAGAAAGTGTTTTAATGCAGTGATTTTTATGAGCGTGTGGAAATTCATTCCCCTCACAATTGTGCCGGTCACCCCAAAATAACAGTCGAAATTAAAACCATTTGTAGCATAGAATGAAAAATTACCATCTAAGCACTTGGGAGGAGCAGAAGTACCATGAGCTTTGCCGTCTTTTTCTTGGGAAAAGCTTTTTGCAGGCTCAGAAATTTCGGACCCAATTACAATGGATTGTTCATCTTTGTTGGGAAAAATATCGGGTTCTGTCTTATCACCATTATCATTCATGAACTTTTCGACTGAAATTAATAATAAAGGGACTTCTTCTTCGAAATACTTAATAGCAAACACTTACTGGCTTTGTTTTCATCTGCTATATTTATTTCTTTTCCAGTGTGTTGTTCAGAAATATCATCTTTACTTGTTTCTGTATCTATATATGTATATGTTAGCTATATCTCATTATATAGTTAAAATTATTTACCCGTCAAATTCGAGACTTCTAAAACGCTTCGAATTGTATTCATCTTCAGATCATCTGTGAAATAAAATCATTAAAAATTACATTGAGTTAATATAATTAATTTTAAAGAAATATTTCAGAAAGTGTTTTAATGCAGTGATTTTTAGGAGCGTGTGGAAATTCATATCCCACAAAGCGGGGATGTCCGCCCAAAAATTAAACTCTAAATTAAAACCATTTGTAGGATAAAATTAAAAATTACCATCTAATTCCTTGGGAGGAGCAGAACTTCCAGTTGCTTTACCGTCCTTTTCTTGGGAAAAACTTTTTCCAGGCTCAGAAATTTCGGACACAATTACAATGGATTGTTCATCTTTGTTGGGTAAAACATCGGGCTCTGTCTGATCACCATTATCATTAATTGACTTATCGACTGAAATTAATAATAAAGGGATTTCTTCTTCGAAATAGTTAATAGCAAACACTTACTGGCTTTGTTTTCATCTGCTACATTTATTTCTTTTGCAGTGGGTTGTTCAGAAATATCAGTTATACTTCTTTCTATATTTAGCTATATATTAGCCATTTTTCATACAATCGTAAAAATTACTTACTTGTCGAATTCGAGACTTCTTTGATGCTTCGAATTTCTTTGCTATTGAGATTATCTGTAACATAAAACCGTTTAAAATTATATTCACTTTATATAATTAATCTTAACTTATGTTGTTCTAGTCCTGTGATTTTTTATGACCGTGTCGGAAATTAATTTCCCACAAAGCGTGGATGGCCCTACCAAAATAACAGTCGAGGGTAAAACCATTTGTTGCAGAGAATGAAAAGTTACTATTCAAATCCTTGGGAGAAACAGAGAGAGTTTCGACGTCTTGTTCTTGTGGAAATCTTTGACCGAATTTCGAAATTTCGGACTCATTATACATTAGACATTTATTTTGAACGGGTAGAACTTTGGATGCTTCTATTATATTATCGTCAAGTCCAATTGATAGTTTGGCAGTAATTTCTAATAAGTGTTTTTACTTATTTGAAAATCATGTTTGAAAAATGAATTTTCAATATCGAAATCTCCATTTTCGGAGAATGATTTATCCACTCTTTCGGCTATACTCGTTCCTGTATGCAAACATACTATACCATCAGACAGGCTCCGACTTTCACTTACTTTTGCGTTTTACGTTTTCAGCTAAAAATCATACTTTTCATTTCAAGACGCTCTGACATTCGCAAAAGTGAGGTTTATTTCCTCCTGTACTGTTAAGCGCAAAATTAACTGCACTTAACTGCCACGTGATAGTGCCGGATCATACAAAAAGGCCTCTGTTATGCTTAACAGAGATTTATCGATAACCAACTCCGGCGACGACAGCTGTTCGGATGAATCCATTGCATGCACATATGAAATACTGACTGTCAGGGTTAACAACATTTTTCGTACATAAACAATTTTCTAGGCTCAACAAGATCGGTACATACTAAAAAAGTATCCAATTTCTAAGCAGTGCAACCGTTCGAAATGCAGTGCACAACTCTGATCACACTCTGTCTTCAAAAAAGTTCTTCTATAGAAAAAACCCGTAATTCTTAAAAAAAAAAAGAATGTTAAGCTCCCAATCTATCAGAAAAAGTCGGTTTGGTTCGAAGCGGAAAAAATGTTCAGTTTTGTCGCGTGGTATAATCAGCGTGTTTATGAATTTTCTCTGCAATTTGGCGAAAACTGGCCTGGCCTTGTAAAAATTTTCACAAACTAACCCACAGAGGGTTAAAATGAAATTCATAGGTCTCAATTAACTGTAATGGTACGACTGTTTTCTTCGAAAAATTAGTTCAACGAAAATGACCTACTAAACTGTGTCCGAGGGTGTCGGCTATGCAAAAGGCTTCCAGGTTTCTGGCTTAGTGGAAGAGTAGTGAATGTTTAAGACAATTCAGGCCATTACCCAGAAAGCAGAGTGGCTACTAAAGGCGACTCTTACAGCCATACCGAACTTTTCCGATAGATTTGGAACTAACCATTTTTTTTAAGAATTCTGATTTTTTTACAGCAAACCTTTTTTTTAAGAATTAAAAAAAATGGTATTTGTTAGTGGACATAAGGATCTCAAAGTCAAACTTTTGAAAAAATACCTCAAAATCCAGACCGTAAGCTGAAACCACAAAGTTATTGCGTCCAATTTATAGCTGCGTTGATAATTTTTTAAGTTTTTTTTTTTTAATTCATTACAATTAAATGTAAGTTTCTTAAGTTATCTAAAAGTTTGGATCCTCGAGGATTTGAAAAGAAGGCTCTTCAAAGTACAACCCCATAACCGTATAAAATAAATATTTTATTAGCGGAAACGTTTTGAGACGCAAGTTTTTAAAGTCAAAATTTCGAAAAAATATACCGCAAAAAAAGATGAAATTTGAATTTAAAATCTTAATATCTTTTAAGCTGCAGAAACAAAAAGTCTGGGTCGGATTTATGGCTGCGTTTGTCAGCTTTTCAGAACAGCAAAGTTCTATGAACCTTGATATAAGATACTGAAGTTATGTGAAAAATAGAAGCACTACCTCTGAAAAAAAACAAAAAAATACTAGATTTTAAAAAATTCCTTAAAAAAAACAGCATCATAATTCGTTAAAAAATTTTAAACCTCGAAATCTATAAGAAAAAGTTATTTTGGGCCACAGCCTAATTCTAGTGTTGACTAGTGTTAGTTAAAATGTATTATTTACCGTTTTTTTGTGTTTTCGTCCGGCTTTCATCTTTTTTAATGGCAGCATATTCGTTTTCAAGAATTAGGCAAGTGTTATTTTTGTCTACTTCTTCCTCCATCTGTATTATGTTTTGAATAAACTCCTCAGAATTTTTATTACCAAACTCCTTGTGCGCATAGGTCGATTCGGTAGGTAGGAGTGCCGTCGATATAGAATTGTATGAACATGACTCAGAACTAATGTCGTTTAGCTCCTCACGATTATCTACAAGGGCAGGCACATTTCCCTTGAACCTCCGGTCATATACCATCCTTCGAAATGCTCTTTGAATAATTATGGCTGCCGTCACTAAGCCGAATGAACCTTCTTTAAATTGATTTTTCTGATTCATTTTTTTCAAATATCGACGAAATTGTCGTTGGATAATAATAACCGATTTTATATATTCTCCAGTTTTATGGGTATCATTGTGTAGTTTTTTCTTATCTGAATCCTTTCGGGTTTCAAAACTCTTTTTGGCCAAGTAGCTGCGAAATAGCCTTTGAATCATAAAAACTGCACGTATTATTTCTTTGTCGTATTTTTCTTTGTCAGCAATTATTTTCTTTTGATCTTTATACCGACGAAAACTCCTTTGAATAATGATGACTGCATTCAAATAGTTGCGTCTGATTTGATTTTCCGGATCTGCAGCAACTATTGACGTAGTATCATTAAGCGGTATAACGTTACTTGAAATGCTGTTGGTATTCTGTACTTCTTCTGGTATTTCAGCAGTTATTTTACGACCACATTGGCAGGTTACCTTTGATACAGGTGGGAATGGCTCTTTGTCCCTCAATGACTCTTCGTATTCCACATATTTAGTGTATTCAGTGTGTATCGATGTGGCCTCCGAAAGATTTTGAAAGTATTCTTGGGCGAATATGTAAATATTGTCTGGGCTTTCTTTTAGGACTGCCTTAATAAATTGTTTTATTAGTTCGGTGAGATTTCCCGGAATTATATTAAATACGAGTGATAGTGGCACCTGCTGTCGAATACGATTTTTTATGATTGTTTCATAAGTTTGCATTGGCTCGTATTTTCGCATCCCTCGGTTCGATTTTTCCGTAACAATCAAATTAAAAAAATCGGCAGAGAATTTGTATAGGTTTTCAGGCTTTTCACGTAAAACTTCTTTAGCATACATCTTCATTAGGTCCCGTAGTCCCTCAGGTACTCTTGGTAAACTTTTTTCCGTCATATTAATATGATGGTCTCTAAGAACGAACTATTCACATAAAACATTGAAGGAAAACTAGCTGATGAAATATCCTTGTTGTGGCTGTACTTAGTAACCTGAAAAGTCATGTGTTTCCATACCAACAGCCATTGCCCACACCATACGTATGTACATACTCGTATGTATAAAAAGTATGGCACAGTGCACAATGGCCCCAAAGTCGTTTTTGTTTGGCAGAAAATCTAAAAATGTAGATACAGACTTGAAACTTTGCACATTTGGTAATATTAGGATTAATATTATATACAAACATCTTCGGACGAATCGGGCCACGCCTACTTCCTCCGCCCATATTTGACCCAGCTGCCACCGAATCATTTTCCCGATCTTGCCTGATATTCGGCTGCGTGGAGACTATATTTTTCCGAAATCCGAAAATCCGAAAATTAAGAAAATTATATTTTTTTAAAGATAATTGAATTATAAACTCTGTTGTAGAGATTTTTTGGGGGAAAATGCAGAGTTTTAAACAAATGTTTTCGTTTTATAAATTCTTAACTTTTCAGATCGATAAATCAACTAGAACTCTATGTGGAAAAAATCTATTCAATTTAATTTCATTTTAAAGTAAAAAGTTTCAGTTTTATAAACTAAAGGTTACATTCTAATAAAAAAATTTGTTATTTAAATAATATTTTTTTGCTTGCTTTAAAATTGCATTGCTGACACTTCTTTATTCATGACTAATAAAATTTGTAACTTGTTTTTTATAACTGGAATACCTTTTCAAACATAAAATCAGTTACTTCATCAGCGCTGCGATCGTTATTGCAGGGCTTCACGACGAAATTCATATGTGACTGAAGACAAATTTGTTTCCAAATTATTATTTATCTGCACACTTTATTGAATACCTTGACGTTTATTATCCATTTTAAACGTTTATTTTCCATTAAACCGTTTCTGAATAGGAATAATGTAAAGTTTGACAAGAAATTGCTCCCAATGCAATTGGGATTGCAGGGCAATGCAACATCCCAGGGTTGCCATAGATCAATTGACTTTGTGACGCCGCCAAAAGTTCAGGGTTGCCACAAGGCTCAAGAATAAAAAGGTTCCTAAGTTTAGGGGTAGCTACTTTCCGAATATTTCGTTATTTAAAAAAAATCTTTTCATACATCTTGGACTTTACGCCAAACAAATCGATGTGGGACCATTGTGCAGTGGGACAATGCCCGAATAACTTTGAAAAAAAATTAAACGAAGACAGCTAACGCTTTCATTCAACTTCTGTCTTATGTCAATTATTGTATTGTTTTGTATAGCACTACTCGACACAAATTTTCCTCAAGAACCGTACCGATTTTCTAATAGTTTTGGTGCTTTGAAATTGTTTGCTGAGATTTTGTTTTTGTACTGTATATACAGCATAACTTTTTTTTGAGAATTGCAAAAAAACGAGAAGGAACGTGTGAGTCGATTCTAGGTACGCGACTCTTCTTATACCCGTACTCAGTCAGTACTTACATTTTGTAGCTTATAATTTTCTAGAATTTTAGAATATGTTATCTACGTTTACATCTACTATGTATATTCTACATATACTCCGCTAGGTGTTACTCGCGCACTGAACGCGGCAGAGTGTGCGAGCGAGAAAGAGAATGAGTAGCGAGTATCTGGCTGAATTAGGCGGGGAAAGCAAAAATTAATTAAAATTAATTTCTTCATTCTGGCTATAATTATAATCCGATCTGATTCAGATTCGGCAATCTGGTAGATACAACTCTTTTTTTGAGTACGGGTATAATAAGTTGTTGAACCCCAAATTTCGATATTTTTTTTCCTAACTTGATTCTACAAAAATGGAAATAACAATATATTTTATATGTTGAATTTTGGTATATCATTTGTATTCTGTATTTTTCTTGTACCTGCGTCCGCGCTGTTTTTTTGCTATTGCCTGTGCGAGGTTGTAACACATATCGCTCTGAACGGGACAAATATAAAAAAGGTAAAATAGAAATAGAATAGAAATATTAATAGATAGTTTTAAGAAAAGCAAATAAGCGGGAGCAATACGGGAGTTGAACTACTAACAAATCAATGTGTATTTAAGTTTTTCTTTTGAAAACTGTTTATGATTTTTGTATCGAACAATGTTAACAACGAATACACCTTTAAAAAAAACCAAAAAGATAATCAAGCGATAAATAGTTTTTTTTCCTATTCGATCTGCAGTAGGTGAATAAAAATTAAGTAAGTTTGCTGTTCATTGAAAAAATGGTACACTTTGAAGATGTATAGTATACATAACTGTATACATAACTCCTAGGCGAAAAATCGGATTTTCCCAAATATTTCATGCGTATATTCAAATTATCAAAAGCCCTCACCCAAAAAAGTTTGTTGTGGCCACCTCAGTTGGGCTAACTGTCATCAAACCTAATATGGGACACCATTTCTTCTCAACATCCTTCTTATCCCTCCAGGGCTGCAAGACTATTAGAAAACCGTTTCCTTGATGCCAATAGAAATGTCAAAATAATCGACGCCGGATATGAAATCGGCAATCAAGAAACCAATAACTTTGGATGCAAGAGGAAAATCAGATTACTCATCGGAAGCTAATTGGTGCATGGATGGCTTGAATGCTCAGTTGGCACAACTGGACAGGACCAAATCCGAAGCGAAGGGTCCTGCTTTCAGAAGTAATCATGTACATTAGAGTGGACTGAAAATGCAAAATTTTTGAATCTTAAGTCGGCTTCGAATATAAAAGTTGTATTAAGGGATTCTAAGGCGAGGGTAACCAAATTTTTAAAATCAGAGATCGTGTTTTTTTATACAAAATGTTGAAAAGTGCAGAGTTACAAAAAATTATAGCTTTCAAAGCGATGCTCAAAAAAAAAAAATAAGACGATATACCGCGAGATTTTTGTCATCTGCTTTAAATCTATGCATGTACTTCTTTTTAAAATCACAGCGACAGTCAAAGCTGCCTGTTTGGAATAGCCTAGGAGATTTCACCGCCAGCGACTAGAGTGGTAGGCATCACCAGCCAACTTATCCTATCTTAGAGTTTCAGGAACTATAAGCTTGATCAACACATCACCAAAAAAATCGGATTAAAACTCTCTCTCCGAAAAGAATGTCGACTGCCGAGCCTTAAAGAATGTATGATCGGCTGAATTAGCGAATGTTCATGCCGGATCCTAAGCAGAGAAGATCTGAGGAAAGAGTTTTCCTTAGTTGAGACTGACAAGCGAAGATAATGAACACAGATCTCCAGATCCTGGTGGTGAATTTTACTTATTATTCAGAGCTATCCCGAAATGCAATGGGGTGGGGCTACTAGCCGCCGGTACCCTGCCTGGTTTAGGCAGCAACAAGATACTTTCTGCTATGATTCCGTTTTGTATGTGCTTTCTGGGAAAGCGCTCTATTCGAAGATTTTCTATGATCGAATAACTAATAACTGCAGCAGCACTCCCTTAGGTCACCGACGACGAAAGAGTACCGAAAGAACTACGAACCTCGAGTACACGGCTTAGGCAGTGGTGGTTACGCCACCATTTTACTGGGTACTGTACTGTACTCCGCTCGGTTTGAGATTCGGTCTGCCCCACCATCAATACTGTTGCAAGGAATGTATACAAGCATCTCCTATTCCGTTGTTGTAATCGTTTGGGAAGGCGCATACTACACTCAGAGGAAATAGCATAGTAAAATGAAAGACACCCAAATTTAAATTAAATATTCTATTATTAAATCCCTTTGTATTTTCAGAAATTAAATATAATTAACTTTAATTTAAACAAAAATTTATTAAAAGGTCTTTTTGATACAGCCCATATTTAATCTAAGGAAATAATCAATTGATATATTTTTGTATCTAAATGTAAAAAGTTTAGAGCTTTCCTAGGTGTAGGAGGTGGATCCTTTTCCTGGAAGCGTCGGAATGGTTTCGAAAACCTTTTTAATCTGAGGATACCAACAGTGATGAACACCACAATGGTCGGATTTGCCTCCAATTGACCGTAACCACGGTCGAGCAGCCCAATTGATCGTTCCCAACCAAACACAATTTCACGTCGGGAATTCATTCACCAAATGTTAAATTTTCAAGCTTTTTCTTTACCCGCATTAATGTTTGATCCCATCTACTATATGTTATGAAGTACGACGCGTTTCGACCCTATAAAGTATATATTAATGGTCGATTGGGGCATTATTTAGCTATTGAAATACTTGAATTACACTACCCGACACCATTTTGACGCTTTGAACCAAACCAATTTTTTTTATAGATTTGTAGCTTTAATTTAACTTTTTTTTTAGTGCATATTGGAATTGCATACCAAGTAATCAAACATTGCTTTGTGATATATAAGTTTGGGTTAATTTACTAACAAAATCGAACTTTTGGCATTCTTTGAATAATTTTATTAAGTGGTAGCTTATTTTGTTAAGAATAGATGCCGCTAAAGTTGCAGAAATTGTAAAAATGTTAGAAAATTTTAACTTAGATCTTCATGAATATCTATTCTATCACCACGAATCAAAATTCCTGTGAAAGGTGGTACAATTTTAACATTATGTTTTTTTTTTTGCTGATATTTGAACTTTAGATTTTGAGTAAAATTTATTAAAAGGAGCAAAACGTTGAGGGAGCAACTGTTCAATCGGTAAAATGGGATATTTGGAGGTTCGGCCAACAAATTTTAGCTCAGCCGTTTCTCAAATAGTTTAAAACCAAATGTAAGATACTTAAATTACGTGAAAAAAGAAGCGCTGCTTCTGAAAAAAGCTTTACAAAAATAACAGTTTTCAAAAATTCATAAAAAAAAGTTCTGCCATACAAAAAAACATAATTCTTACAACAAAATTGAAAGCTCCCAATATATCAGAAAAGTCGGTTCAGCTATAAAAAGTTCAGTTTTGTCGAGTAGTATTATCTTCATTTGCTTCCACTATTCGACAAATAATTGGTATATCATCATATCGAGATATATAATTAACAGACGAACTGAAATCTTTTTGAATAATGTCGTATTTAAATTTGTTCCAATCACGACATTTCAGGAAGTGGGAAAACACAGATTCCCTTGAAGGTATAGTAAAATCTAGATAAAACAATCGGCGTTGCCAAATGTTTCCTGGGTTTTGCTTTTTTTCTAATAAGAAAAATCTGGGAAGCAATAAACACTGAACTCTGGTTCGTGCCATTATTACGCGATGCTGCATTTTCTCTCCCAATCCAAATATTGCTCCAAATGTAAGTTTCCCAACATCAATTAAATGACTTTCATTTTGTTTAGCCTGCAAAAAATAGAATACCATCAAAAATATTATGATTATTTTAGGATATAACGAACGAATTCAATAAAATACATCCACCATTAGTTAAAATTCATATTCTCATAATTCGATTTACAAGTATTTAAATATACGTAATTAATGAAAAATATTTGTATTACAATTTATAAAGCAGGGTTCTTAAAATAAAACCAGTCGGATACTTTTTGACGAGGCAGAAGAGCCTTAAGATACAAGGTACTTCGAATTTTTATAAAAATACATACATATTTATATGTATTTATAGTCAAAGCTCGACTTACAAGGTAGTATGGTGTATGGAGCGATTCAACACTTGAATAGACTCACTGGAAATGAGCGAGTGGTGAACGGATGATTGAGATGGGAATATTAGTGGAAGAGAGAGAGAGAGGCAATCGGCCACGCTTGGGACTTCATTCCCTGTTTCCGAATTTTCAAATTAAATATGGACGACATTCTGGCATTAGTGGGATGTCTCACAGGACACTGTCACCTCAAGAAATTTGAAACTACTTGAAATAGACTGCTGTAGGTTGTGGGGAAAAGATCGGAACACATCTATACTCTAAATTTGTAGAAAAAAATCTGTGTGTAAGCGGCTATCTCCGCAACACATGCACCATATTGCATGGTGTTTTTTTTTTAATGATATCAAGAGAATGTGGCATGATTTGCAAAAACAAATTTGTACTTTTCTATAAATTGGTTCAAAAAAAATCTCAAATTTGATCTAAAAATGTGTGTTTGAACGCCTATTTCATTTCATTTTGTGTCATTTTTACCTTTTTGTATGAACAATTATCTTCTGAAAAATCTTAATTTATGTAAGTATGTTTGTTGCTTTTGGATATGATTGTTTAATTTCGATGAATTCCTAAACATAAAATGCATTTAATAAGTAGCGAAGCGCGCGGGTCTGCTAGTATAGTATACATGATAAGTATGATTGATCGACTTACCACAGACTTGAGAGAATTGTTAGTTTCTTTTTCCTCTATTTCAGAGCTTGAACTATTTTTATTTAACGCACATTGTCCTGTCAGCTGATTGGGGTTTGATGAGACTTTCATAGTGTTCATGAAAGAAATACCTCCTTCTGATGAATCAGTCAGATGAAAAATCTTTTTTCCATTTTTTAAGGTGAACTAAAAAATGCACAAATAAGGAATAGTAATGTTTATGAAAAGTTTGTTTTAATATAATACCGTCATGTCAAGGCATTGAAGTAAAATACATTCTCCACTAAGCACAAAGTGTACATTTGTTAAAGTGCCGCCTTTATCCTCATGATAGATTGTCTCCAACGGATCATATTGCTTAATGGTTCCAACTTTGCAAGCATCAACAATCTACACGAAACATACATACATACATAAATACGTATATAAATCGTTTGTATAATATAATAACATTTTTTTCACTTGCTTGATCATTGTCGAGAAATTTGAAGTAGTCCAGGGCCCTTAGGGCTCTTTTCTTCTCATCCCAAAGATCCATTAATGTGGTAATCACTATAAGCTCATCGTTGAATATTTCAGAATGCTCGCAATGCGAAACAAAGTTAAACGTTCAATACTCGTGGTTATTAGCGACTGGAGGCATGCATCCATCCAAAGATTGGCAAGTGGCATACCAGCAAAAAAAAAACAAAAACACAGTAAGCCAAAACGGTTTACATGAGCATCCGACTATCAGATACCTGTCTTTTTTACCTTGTCTTGAAATATTTAACAATATTTTCAAATTCATGTAGCCTGCAAAAGTTAAAACAACACTACTACTGATGAATTTGTTTCGTCGAAACTGTTTCCAATTAAGATGAAGCTTAGAGATTCACAGGATTTCTCCAGCAAAATTGTGTGGAAAATATTTTTAGACAAATTTACTTTTCGTAGACATGCCAATAAATATGCAATTTTTCACACGGCTATGGAATTTTGATAAAAAATATGTGTGTATTTATGGGCCCAGTATGTTTCACTTGTGTACGTCTGTTACAAAAATTTGAGCCAAAACATTAAACTACTAGTACCTGGTATAAAGATAGAATAGAAAAAAACGAAAGCAATGTTGTTTGGGGCAACCTATATTTGACGGAATAGGTTTGTAGTCACGTGATGCTTCTACTGGTAGGCGACGGGGTATTATTGAATCGAATTAGGACCTAACGTTGTTTATTGCTGATTAAATTGACGGGTACATGCATTTGTAAATGAAGCAACAGAAAAACGACAGAATTCTAAGTAGTATATTTGTATATGTATATCGCGTGCTTAGGTTAGACATTTCCCATTCATTATGACATGCTCCACAAATATCGCATTTACTTATTCATATTCTTAAAGTCTTCCCCTTTATTGGTCCAATTATAATTGTATTAATTTGTATCGCGGAAGTAATTGTACTTGGAAGTGAATAGTTTTAAAACTCCCTTAACAAGCGATGATTTATATTAAACCAAAAGATTGTTTTCCAAACAGCAGCTGCTTTCTAACTAACTAACTTTTATTGAAACAGAGGCAGACACTGGGCTAAATCGGGTAAGCTGTTGATGCCAATCATAAATTTACATAAATATGTACTCGTAAAATTATCTCTAACAGTTTTTTTTGTATGTGTTACAAACATCTGACCAAAATTGTAGTACTCGGCAGAAGTAACAAGGGAAAGCATGTCAAATTTGTGCAATACAAAATATATTTATTTTTTTACTCCTTGAGCTTAAAGTTAAACTAAAAAAAAAAGTAATGATAAAGCGTTGGGGAGGGGGCAGCCGTAGCTACTATGCCGTTTTGGCTGCAATTCAAAATATAAACACGCGATATATAGGAATGTGGATACAATTTTTGTTTTGTTTTGCCTTATTTGTAAATGCCTATGCCCGTCGTTTTAACTAGTTACAAACAACGTTAAATCGTTATTCTATTCAATCAAAATGAACACATAAATACACAGTAGGCTATCAGTACACTAGGTTGCCTTGGCGCATTACGTTCGAGCGCATACTTTTAAGTTGCTTCCAATAAACATGTCTTGAACTAACTGATGGGGGCCAGATCTTGGACCATCAATATGACCAGATTACCGCTTCGTATGCTTAGATACAGACATACTGCTGCCAGGACTGGATGATCATACTGTGTTGAATTTTTAGTCTCCATCCATGTTCTCGCCACACCTCCATGTATTTCCACATTTCCTTTGGAACTCTTCTATTTTTGGTCTGGTGTGATCTTTTAAGCCACAGTCCTTTCTTAACATTAATATCTGGAAACTTTTCTGGTCTGGTGGAAGGCGGCCAACCAAATCCCACCTAGAAAACCTTGCAGAGTTCAACAGAGTTGGCCGATCTCTAAAATCCTCGAGAAAGATCGAAAATAGCGTCTGCTGTGGGCTAGAGCTATCGTGGACATAAAACATAAAACGGACGTAAATCTGCAAAAAAAAAGCATGGTATCAAAACACCAAATTGCATGCTGTTTTTTTAATTGATAGCCAGAGAATGTGTCATGGTTTGCACACGCAAATTTGTACTTTTCTACAAAAACGTTCCTCAAGATTTAAAAAGTAATCAAAACAATCTTAAATTTGATCGAAAAATGTGTGTTTGAACGCCTGTTTCATTTTATTTCTCCGCAACGCGTACACTAACACAGATATCTCGTAATGGAGCACCCGGTTGGTGCATGTGAACGGGAGGCGGGCGAACCATTTCCGCGGAAGTGCGGGCTGTTGTTTCGCGAGTGGTGGAAGTCCTTCAGTGGTATCTCCTCAGAACTGGTAGGAAAACAAGACCCATTAGGCGTCATTTTTCGGTTGAATCATTGGGGATTTATTTTCTGGGCCTGGGCCTGGGCATCCTTGGGCTGCTCTCACGGGATCGATTGCCGGAGCTGCGTGGCTGGGATTTCTCGCGTGACGAACTGTGACGATCGCTCCCGATCTGAGTGGTCCGCCCGCATAGTCGCCCCGAGGCTGGCGTTGGGACTGCGACGGCGCGAGCGTCCATCGCTTTCATTTCGAATGCTGCAGGAGATATGTACAACAAATGAGTTCCACTCCTGATTCTGTTTCTGGTAGACTTACCCCTCGATGGAGCGATTCTGGGTCATTTGTGTGCAACTAACACCAGCTGTATTGTCAGTCCTCAAGACAGCAGCGAATCCGGTCACACGATTGGCCGTGCAGAAGATGGGGCGATGGTGACAGCTACGGGAGCTGCTCCCACTGCTGCTGCTACCGCTGGGCGCTGCCGTTGTGCCGCCCACAGCATACACGGGCGAGTCCAACTGGCCGGGAATCTCTATAAGCGGCCCTTGGTCAGACTCTGCTTGGTGGACATGCAGCGGATGTGATCATCAAACAGGAACTTGGCAGAGAGCAGCGGCGTGCGGTAATGGGTCACCCCTCCGCGATGCACGGTGATGTGCATGCGACCCTCCCCAGCCCAAGTGCTTAGCATCGGGCACTGCAGAACATGAATTTTTGGTGAATTTTTGTATTTGTAATCGAACAAAAAATCAGCTGACTTTTTGGATTTATCGAGGGTACCTGTGGTCAGACCATCAGAAATATACCGAAACATACCGTATCCTTTTCAAAATATACCGATGAAAATAAACATTTTTATAACAATCCACATTGTACGTTTGCCAGCAAATTATTATTTAAATTACTTACAAATGTGTGCTGAAGTGTAGCCTTCCGTAAAACCGATCCGTAAAATATATACTGTATGGTTAGTGGTAAAACAGACCGTAATGTACCGAAAAATTTATTAAATATACCGTTATATACTGATATATAATTTCGACGTCAAAATATACTGAAAAGTAAAAAATATACCGTAAACGGTCACACATTAAGGGCTATCAATTGGATTTTTCAAAAATATTAGAGGTGGCAGACACATCGATGGAAACATCGATGTGCTATGGCGACTATACTATCGAAGAAGGTTGGGTAAAATCATATTTATATTTTGAAATGAGCCTGAAGACCCACTCGAATTTTGGAAAGTAACCAGGATGGAGTCATGCTTGAAAGGAAATTCCCCTACGTCAGAATCTATAGTAAGAATTGTATCCATTGAAGGGACAAACAAGTCATGAAGTTATAATATTAGTCGCAAACAAATAACTTTCTCTTTTTTAGATGGCCAAATATGCTGATGAAAGACCTCCAGAAAAACCTCCACGCTTGCGACCAGTTATGCTATTCTTAGCAGCTACAGCAGTAGCTACTTCCGTATTAGTCGCCCTTCCGCCTCAAGTCAAAAACTTTATCTTAAGCCGACAGAATACTTCAGATAGTATCTCGAAAGATTTGCAATCCTGCACGCCTACATATGCAATTTTCGGCAAGAGCAATACAGAAGAGCACTTGGTACATGTATTGAATGTTCTTCATAAGTTTGGATACGAAAGAGTTCAAGTGAACGAAAGCTGGAATCTCTTGTGGGCCCATGATTATCCCTTCCTTTCCCTTCCTAACTTAAAGAACCTTGGCCAGCATCAGATAGTTAATCATATTCCGGGCTGCGGGTACTTAACAAACAAGGTAGATTTGTGTACAACTTCTCTGCCATTTCTTCCTCGTGCATTTAGACTTCCAGCACAGAGAGACGACTTTTTGGCATACGCCCATGCACACCCAGATGTACTTTTTGTAGAGAAACACAATGAGCATAGACATATCAAAGTTCGCCAACCAAGTGATATCGATCTCTGGTCAAATGATTCGTTCGTTCAGGAGTTCATACAAAAACCATTCTTGGTGGACGGTCATAAGTTTGACATAGGCGTTTACGTGGCGATAACTGAAATTAACCCCCTTCGTGCATACATCTACACAGGTGACGTTCTTTTTCGCTACTGTCCTGTCAAGTATTATCCGTTCGACAGCGAAAACGTAGACAAGTACATAGTTGGCGACGATTATTTACCCACTTGGGAAGTTCCTTCATTACGCAAGTATTCCAATCATTTTGGGGGTAGCATGCGGACAGTTTTTGAGGCATATGTACGAGATCAATCCATGGACCCTTCAAAAATATGGCCTCAAGTAGAACATATCATCCGCACAACAATTTTGGCAAAGGAAAAAGATATTATCAATATTCTTCACTCTTATAGACAGCATAATTTCTTCGACTTAATAAGATTCGATCTTTTTATCGACGAGAATCTAAAAGTTTATCTAATGGAGGCAAATATGTCACCAAATCTTTCATCAGCTCATTTCAAGCCGAATTCGCTTTTGTATGAGCAAGTGCTATATAGTGTATTTAACTTAGTTGGAATTCGCCAACTACGTGGAACAGGTGCCCCCATGTGTGTACAAACTGTTCAAAAAATATTCAATTTAAATATAATATATTGCATTTTTATAGGTTTTCTGAAAGCAGCGAGGTTCTAGCATCTGATAAAAATTTGGCTACTGCTTTAAACTCATGCGCTTCAAATTGTGATAAAAACTGCAACAAGGAAGAGTGTAGTCTCTGTATTCCTTGCCTCAGTGGATCACAATACAAGATGCTTCACCAAGCGTACCAGGAGCATTTGCATCGGATTGATATGAAGCGGATTTTCCCAAAGCCAATTGTAGGGCAAATAAATATTTCATGAAAGCTATTGTCCTAACTAACATCAATATATTTACAGCTAAATTTGCACAGTTTCAATATAATTGAAGAAACATCTAATATGTCAAAGAAAAATGCGTGGATGACCCGTTGGTTCTATAACAAATGTCAATATGAACGAACATGGTGTGTCTAAATTTAAAATGATTACTGATTAATTTTCACATTTACATATGTACAATTAGACCAATCAGATTTAACGCTAAGAAGAAATAAATTTTGATTTCATATTTTCACAATTTAAATTTGTGTATATTTAAAATGATTACTGATTTATTTTCACATTTAACCGCTAAGAACAAATTAGTTTAGATTTCATATTTGTACACCACTTGCAAAAAGTATTTTGATTTGATCAGATGCTTGAAACGCACAGAGTGAGGCAACTTCGACACCATATCATATAAAATGTATATATAAATATAAGATTTGAAGATTTCTTGTATTGAAACAAAATTTAATGTCTGCAAAACACACATACATGTATGTTTGTGTAAGGTTGTACCAAGATCAGATATTTATATATTTGAATTGACTCGAAACGATCCACCTGCAATGATACTAAAGAACGTGTAACGTTTTTGTTATTGGCCTAATATATAAAGTCATCAAATTCTTTTTATTTGGTTCAATCAAAATGCATATGTATATACATACATACATATGTACATATATAGGTATTTGTTTTATTAAGAAATTTTTATTTTACTTAAATAAGGAGCTAAATATTGGAAATTATTCAAGGCGAATAAAAATAATTCGGTGTAATTAAAAAAATATTAATTATTTAATATACAATTTTATGAAATCTTATTAAACTTTTTTGTATGCCAGTTTTAATAAATAAAATGTACTAATAATTGTAGACTATCAACAAAATCCAACCAATTCATGATTCGGCTTAACCAATTCTTACTGATCTATTTTAAAGAACATAGTATATCTGTATGTCCATATTTATGTAAATTAAAATGTTTACTTTGGGAATATTCTGAAAAAAAACAATTTCTTCGCACCACGACTTGTTTGATTAATTTTTAAAAATTGCTATAACATAAAATAAAATAAACACAATGGAGAAATTCAAAATTTTCTTATGAGCCATTTTGTATATGTTGCAACCAAAAATAATGTTTTTTAGCTGTACATGGTAATACTCTGGGTAATTTTTTCGACCAGTCATTAATTTCAAATGAATATGGGCATATCCGCGGGTCGCGAACGTACGTTCGTATGCTTTTAATGCACAAAAAAGTTAGAAAACAAAAACTTTCCAAGACTTTTTTTTTGCGTTTCAATAACATTTTATTAGCTCTATGCTTAGTGCAAATGATGGGGTTCATCGAGTTTTAGTTTTCAAAATAATTAAAAAAAACATGCGGTCGCGAACGTACGAAAAATAGAAGTCGACTTTGACTTAATCTAGAAAAATGCAATTATCTGCGAATTGGAACGGAATATTCTAAAACGATAAATTGACTTTAGAAGAGGATTAATGTAGCTTTCTATAAAGTATATTCACATAAAATTATCTCCATTGGTTTAAAAAAAATTAAATTAAGTACCGGTCGCGAACGTACGGGTCGCGAACGTACGATTTTTCCATATGTATTTTAAATTTTTTCACCTTACGTTTTCCCTTGAATCAGTTCATATTTCCCTTAAAACCAACTTATTACTCCATTTTATGTACGTAATAACATTTATAGTAAAAAGAGAACATTTTATTTAAAATGAAAAAAATAAATGATAACAAGAAATTTATTTATTTAAGTTTTGTGGATCGCTTTTAATTTTATTGAGATATCGGGTCTGTTTTCCACTTGTTTTAGCCATCTACGAATATTTATATGCGTGTTAAACAAATAAAAGTTAAAGTAACAAATAAAAAAAATACTTACGGTCGCAAACGTACGCTACTTCGAAAATCAAAATAAAAAGTTTGGTTAATAGTAACCCCAAAGTTATTTTATATTTAAAATAGTTACACAAAACTTACTTTGCACATGCAGTTTCAGCCACCTGCTTGCATTCAATGCGAAGCAATTACAATAAAATGATGTTTTCGGTCGTACGAACGTACGATTAGAACATAGATGAGAAGCAAAATAAAAATTAACCGTTAACTGAAGATTTTTTCCGTCTCTTTGCATTTTTCTCTTCTTAACAGATTGCAATAGAGAGATTTGGTAGAAAGAGTGCAAACATATCATATGTTTTGCATGCAAAATAATTAAATATAAAAATGCCTTCAAAAAAAGCTAAAAGTGAAGAAATCACATTTTTCAAGTTATCAGGCAAATTTTCTCATGAAAACCACTGAAATATGCCATAAAACCATTGCATTATGAAAATTTGGACATTTCTTTATAAGTATACACAAAAAAATACGATGATTATGAACATTTTATTTTTCGGTCCTGGTTGACCATTCGGCGGATATGCCCATATTAAGAACTGAGAGATATTAAGTTGTCATGTGTAAGAACTGTTTAATTAAAAACTCTGAAAAACATATTTTCCGGTCCTTTTTTAGGACAAGCCCCTTACGCACTCGTTTCGCTCGCTGACAACCCCTCACGCATTGCCCCTTGTTGACACATCATTTTGCATTGATACTGAATTGGATGGCCAATACATACATATGTATGTAGTTTTGTAAGCTTTAGTGAAGGAAAATTCAAACATACGTCGGAATCGGATGCGCTGTAAGTTAAAGTAATTTTTGGTAAAAACACTACTCAACAATATCGAACTTTTTTTTCCTCAAGGAACCAAACCGACTTTTTCTGATCGATTTGGGGATTTACAATTTTTGTTAAGGAAATATGTTTTTTTTCTATGGCAGAACTTATTTTTGAAGAATTTTCCAAAACTGGTATATTTTGTTTATGCTTTTTCAGAAGTAGCGGGTTTTTTTAAAATAACTTAAGTATGTTACATATGGTTGTAAAGAACTTTGCCATTCTAAAAAGCTAATTGATGCAGCTTGAAACTGGACCCAAGCACTCTGGGGTTTTAGCTAACTGTCTGGCCAGCTTTCAAATGCAAAAAATTACTACAAAAACTCAGGTAAAGTCGAACAAAATGATATCCTGTGTCTTTTATTTTTTTTGTATAGGTGAATTAATTCGGCGTAGTTTAAGTAGTCGTAGTCGTTGACCAACCCTCCGAAAATCACATTTTACCGTTGCTGGCCCAACAAGCAATGCTTGTTTTGACATTTTTAAATTTTACATTTAATAAAATTGGAATTTCATGGAAGTTCATGTTTGAAAATAAAACCATACCACACGAAATATTTTTTTAAGTTTTCTTGTCAACGTTATGTTTTTTCTTGATATATGAATTTTGAGTAAAAGTTATGAAACGGCCCAAAACGTTAGGGCAGGAAAGTTTCAAATGGTAAAATGTGATTTTCAAAGGGTTCGTCAACCAATTTTAGCTAAGCCGTTTCTCCATAGATTTACATATTTATTTATTGAAGATTAGCAACTTTCTGCTAACATAAATTAAGATTAAGATTTTGATGAACAATACTTTAAACAACGTCTAATTAAATACAAAACTAAAATGATAAATTTTGCATTTAAGAGCTTAATATTTCCCAGACGGTAAGCTAATACCACAAAGTTCTTTGGTCCAATTACAAGATGCATCAATTAGCTTTTCAGAATGGGAAAGTTCCTTACAACCATATGTAAAATACTAAAGTTATGTAAAATAAACGAGATGGAACTTGTGAGTCGCTTCTGGGGACGCGACTCTACTTATACCCGTACTCAGTGTATACATTTTTGAGCATGTAATTTTTTAGAATTTAAGAATACAAAAAAAAATTTTACATTTTACATTTTTTTGCTTCATCTGTTATCTACATCTACAATGTATATTATACATCTAACATTTAGATTATAGATGTACCATTTAGATTGTACATCTCCTCCGCTAGGGGTTGCTCGCGCACTGAACGCGGCAGAGTGTGCGAGCGAGAAAGAGATAGAGTAGTGTTCATCATGCTGGTTGTGGCGGGGGAAGCAACTGAAAATAAACTTCGTCATTCTGGCTATAATTATGATCCGATCTGATTAGTTTTATCGTATCTTTAAAATTGTGCTTGCCACAGATTTTCGTCCTTTGTGGCTCGGAATGGGGCGGGGCGAAATTTTGAAATACACTTGTAGCAGTGTGATATCACATGAGTTTGGAAACCAAATTTGGTTGCCCTAGCTCTTTTAGTCTCTGAGATCCAGGCGCTCATGAAGACGGAAAGACGGACGGACGGACGGACAGACGGACGGACAGACGGACATGGCTATATCCACTCGGCTATTGATGCTGATCAAGAATATATATATACTTTATGGGGTCGGAAACGTTTCCTTCTCTGCGTTGCACACATCCACTTTTACCACAAATCTAATATACCCCTTAACTCTTTTTTGAGTACGGGTATAAAAACCGCTATGTCAGTTTTCAAAAATTCTTTAAAAAAAGTTCCGGCACAGAAAAATAAAAACGAGAAGGAACGTGTGAGTCGCTTCTGGGGACGCGACTCTACTTATACCCGTACTCAGTCAGTATATAAATTTTTGAGCATAATTTTTAAGAATTTTAGAATTAAAAATTTTTTTACATTTTTTACATTTTTTTGCTACATTTGCTATCTATATCTACAATGTATATTATACATCTAACATGTAGATTATAGATGTACCATTTAGATTGTACATCTCCTCCGCTAGGGGTTGCTCGCGCACTTAACGCGGCAGAGTGTGCGAGCGAGAAAGAGAATGAGTAGCTTGTTTGTTGTCAGGAGGGGGTGGGGGAAACAACTTAAAATTTCTTCATTCTGGCTATAATTATGATCCGATCTGATTCAGATTCGGCAATCTGGTAGATATGATCATTCTCTACGATACTGCGTTTTTATCGTATCTTTAAAATTGTGCCTGCCACAGATTTTCGTTCTTTGCGGGGGTGGAAGGGGGCGAGGCGAAATTTTGAAATACACTTGTAGCAGTCTGATATCACATGAGTCTGGAAACCAAATTTGGTTGCCCTAGCTTTTATAGTCTCTGAGATCTAGGCGCTCATCGAGACAGACAGACAGACGGACGGACGGACAGACAGACATGGCTCTATCGACTCGGCTATTGATGCTGATCAAGAATATATATACTTTATGGGGTCGGAAAATTTTCCTTCTCTGTGTTATACACATCCACTTTTACCACAAATCTAATATACCCCTTAACTCTTTTTTGAGTACGTGTCGGGTAGTGTAATCGCAGATTTTTCGCTTGGTCGATTTTATGAACTATGATTGGCCAAATTTACGTCCCATTGCATTGATGGGGCGCCAAAATAGTTGGTTTGCTGGGCTGGGTTGGAATACGTTAAATATACATATTGATATACATATATGTATGTGCAAAAACGATAGTTCCCTATTTCTCTATATAAATATATTCAAGTTTAAACTTATTGTAAATCTCTTTAACGAGATATACATATGAATGTCAGAATAACGAAGGAAATACATAGATCAGCATGGGAAGTATTTAGTGACGTGACAGTGGAAAGAAACGAAGAGCTTGACACAAGCGTGACATCGCTAGTTAATGCCATAGCCGGAGCTACTCGACAAATTCAGGTTTGATAATATATTGGCTTGCATACATTCTTACTCAGATGTACCCGCTGATGGCTACAGCTAATAGAATGGATGGATATGGACAGATGGAACTAGTGATGAACGGATGGGGAGTCCCATCAATGTATTCTTTTTTTACCGATGAAGAGGCAGACAAGGACGCTTTGTCGGCAATTACTTGTGTCGGTGTGAAGCGATGGATTTATCGCTTCAACAGCTAATAAACAAGCTGAATTTATTGTTATCTCGATCTCTATTCAGAGTCTCTATATACAGTGTGCAAAAGCTGTGATTGTGATCATTGGCCATGAACGTCAACTGAGGTTTGTCGGTCACCATTATGGGACTTAGGTTCTGGCGAGCCAAAGCATGAACTTCGTTAATGAAATACTACAGGGTATTATGATTGAGACCAGATGCGCGATGATTTAGACAGATCGAGCGACTAGTCCTATAGTTTTGACCTGGTCCGGCTAATCAGGCAATTTTCACCAATCAGCATTTAAGACGTCAAGATTTGACTCACCAAATCAACGAGAATGTTTTGTCAATGTTATTCCATGGCAGATACCTTTTTGAAAAACTGCAAAAGAATCGATCTTTGGAGAAATAATAATTTTTCTTGTTGATAACTTCATTTACATAAATTTGAAAATAAGACTAAAACAAATTAATGATACTAGTTATTTTAATACCCAGCATTAAAAGATAATATAGGTATATTCAATTTATTTAAATGCCAGCAAGAAGCCAGAATGCCATGTCCGACAAATTTTGTTTGCACAATGTGGATATAAAAGCCGGATGGAACTTCGTTGCTAGGAAATTATATATACATAGATGTAACGAAAGATGCGCTAAGGAAACATCTAGATATTTTTTTATTAGGTGAAAAGAGGCAAAAATTAGTGCAGGATTGCATAAGGTTACACTAGTCAACACGATTTTTCCTCAAGGAACAAAACCAACTTTTTATTAAAGATTTGGGGCTTAGAAATGGTTTGATGATATTTTTTTTTTTTCTATGGCAAAACTTTTTTTTGAAGAATTTTTGAAAACTGGTATTTTTTTTTTAAGCTTTTTTCAGAGGTAGCGCTTGTTTTTCCCACATAACTCTAGTATCTTACGTCTGTTTGTAAAGAACTTTGCTATTTTGAAAAGATAGTTAAAACAGCTAGAAGTTAAGCCCAAACACTTTGTGATTTCAGCTTACCGTCTGGGAAATATAAAGCATTGAAATGCAAAAATAATGATTTTTGTGCGGTATTATTTACGAAATTTTGACTTTAAAAACTCAGGAAAAGTCGAAAAAAAATTATATCCTGTGTTTTCTATTTTTTTATGTAGAGGTGCATTAATTTGGCGTCGTTTAAGGTATCGCTCATAAAAATCTATGGAGAGACTTTGGAGCTAAAATTCGTTAACCAAACCTAAAATATGGAAAAAATGAACAAAAAATACCTTTTTGAAGGCGGCGGGCCCAACTGCCAATTGGGAAAACGAAAACGAAAAAGGGTTGTACATTTGGGACCTGATCGCGATCGCAATTCCCGATGGGCAGTTGGGCCCGCCGCCTTCAAAAATTATCGCTACCTCTGAAAAAAGCTAAAAAAAAAAAATTCCAGACTTCAAAAATTCTTCAAAAAAAAGTTCTGCCATAGAAAAAAAACCATAATTCTTTAAAAAATTTTAAATCCCCATATCTATCAGAAAAAGTCGGTTCGGATCCTTGAGGAAAAAAAAGTTCGATTTTGTCGAGTAGTGTTATCAGTAAACAAGAAATCATAAGTTTAATCATACATATGAACATATATATTACAAGAAAGTCGAGAATTAATTAAAATAAATCAAAATTTGTTGCTGCTATTTTACTTTGAAAAAACCAAGATTGGTTTCGTCCACACTGCATATGTTGCTGTACTCAGCAAAACTGTTTCCAATCAGGAATCTATCTATGCACATGTCCCCATAGGTATGATCAATCTTTTTAGTATCCGCTTCACGAGATCGATTAAATATTAAAAGAAAGGGAAAACGATGAATCAGTAGGTACACCAATGCTGCTAGTTTGGCGATTTGTCCTTTCAAACAACCCACTTTGGCTTGAAAAGCTTGTGCCTATTGACAGAATATTGACAGAAGCTATTTCACTTTTCGGGGCGTGACGGACATGTCGGCGCTACCGTTGCCGACGGAGACTACACTACACCGACGCCACGAGCAGCAACACCAATACCAATCATAATACCAACCCCAACCCCAACCCAACCAACTTGTGGCGAGCTGTGAAAAGGGGCTGGGTTTCCGTCTGTGCCAAAAGTTTTGACTGCGATTCAATAAACAAACGGTATTATTAAATAATGTTCTCGCAGAGTCATGAAGGCTAGGGGTCGGTTCGCCGATTTGTCTAATGCTGAAATAGGAATGCATGTGGATTAAGAAGAGGCCACCGACGGCTAAGCACCTCACCTCCGAATTCGGCACAACTCTTAAAACTCTGCCACGCTGACGCTCCAAGTTGAGCGAAGCTCGTAGGTGTTTTAATGAATGTTGCCAGGATACAGGTGCCAGGCGAAGCCATTTTGTTATTTTTATTTGCTTTGACAGTCAGTACTTGAACACACAAAGGTGAACGTTGCGGAATCGCATAGAGTTACCGTAATTATAGCAACGGTCTCGAATGCAAGTGACTGCGATGAAAAGACAATATTACTGATCGGAAACTATTCAAAGCCCGATACGCAATGAGGAAGCCTTTTGTGAACTTCAACTTCAACTTTTCCCCAGGCTGTGAGTGCCCAGGGACCCTCACTTATGTGTATGTTTATCGGTATGGCGCCGCTTGCCACACGCTGGTAGCCATCATTATTTATTGTGTAAAACAAAACATACTGTCGGTGGTCCTCCAAAGTTTAGGTGAGATTCCTAAATAATTTGTGCAACAATATAAATTAACTCAGAGACCCAATACCATATAGCAGCCATCCCATGCACTGAAAATAAATTGGCAATGATCAGTAGAACAGTAGAACTGACTGAATCCGATAAATCGGATTGTATTGCATCAAAAGTGTACAGAAATAAACACAATTCGTACTAATCGTAATTAATTTTGGATTGGAAATTTGACCTATTTTAGGTCTGAAAAACTGACTTTTTTACAGACCAATCAAATCCAGCCGAAAGTAAATTCCACTAAATTGTAATTTGATTTGGTGGTCACTTGCGTGGATTGCGTGAATATGTTAATAAAGGTATGAAAGAAGGTTGGGAATAATTAAGTATTTCAATATTCCTTCCAATGGTGGTGTAGTTGAGGTTGGGCCGGACCTTGCATGCAAATAAAACCTCAACAAGTCAAACCGGAAACCCAAACATTTCGTTCAGTTTGCTTTGTTTTACAAATATACGAGTATAACAAATATACACAAACTCGCATGAATGTACAAGTATGCTTAGAAAAACTCTCAGTTCTGTCCCTTACTAGCTGGCAACCACCTCATACCACGAGTATAACACACTGAAGATTCATACCACAATTCAACCTGTGGTATAAATTAATGGAAAGTCCAGTCGCGTGTTTTGACCGGGGTTCGTTACCATGGTAGTATACTTAAAGGTGGAAAATAGAGAGAGGTCATTTTATGAATATATATGCAAATAAGATTAGGGTGTCCAAAGGATTTCTCTGAAAATACATTTTACCAGCAAACGCAATGGATTCACCGAAATAATTTGTAAGTATACATATATACATACAGGCATGTACATATGTATGTATGTAAACTTATGACTAGGACTCTTGGGCTAAATCACTCTGACATTGTCGAGCAATGATTTTATACGGCTACCGACCACTTTCCAGAAATAGCCTCCCTTCCGTAAGAGCTACCCGCATGCAAATCAAACGGAAAGGCCTTAGACGTGGTCAAGCGTTCAAGCCCAACGGTAGCGCGCGCATTTCGGAATTTTCCGTGGAACTAAATAGGACGCGTCACATCTTTAACTTGTAAACCTAATACCTACAAAGCTATTTTGTTATTCTTACCATTGTAATTGTTAAAGAATAAAATAAATTCTCATGTAAAGCGTGAAAAAGTGAAAGTGTGATATCAAGTGAAAAAACTTGTCTTTCTTCTTGCCTCTGAAGAAATGCTCTATACGAATATGGGGCGAAACAAATTTCAGGCTGTCTGGGCCATATTTTCGGCAGATTAAATATTTTAGAGCATCACGGCTGAAGTAACTTAACGAACCATTTTTCCAGCATTATGTACATACATTTCTCATTAGTCGAGTCGCGACTTTTGTCTTAGGCTGCCCTTTGCGACATCCTTCCAAACCCAAAAGATACATACAACTCAAATTTTCGTTTACAAATGAGAATAAGTAGATATATTTACTTACGAGTATGTACATTATATTCTAATAAGAAACTATTTTTCAGTTTGTCTAAGTTTATCTTTCCAAGTCTATCGGGTGATTTCAATATACTCACTATGCTCAATTTACATCACGTGGACAAATATGGTTCTGGCAATAGTATTTATGACTACTTTATTAACAACTAAAAGTGATTCAAACGATTATATTTTAATGCCTAAGGACATCCCAACATTATCGAGGTAATTTAAATTGACTTGCTTTTTATTTTCAGTTGTCTGCTTTTATTTTGTAAAAATGAAAAAGAGCCATAACGAAATCACAAAGAGAGCTTTAATATAATCGTACTTTAATGGTGGCGTTTCCCCTCGGCTGAACGATTGCTTTTGAATTATAATGTGTGGGCATTAATGGATGTTTGACGTGTTCGATTCAATGGTAAATGAGCTCCTTTTCCTTGTCTGTATTTGGTTTGGCCGACATAGACGCAAGGTCAGAAATAATCCATCGTCATCATCTGAAATACCTGTAGGTCAAAAAGGTTATATAAAGTACATTTTTGTAATTTAAGGCTCATCAAATATTTGTAGATAATTTGGAGAAGAATCCATTTATTTTGGCCTTATGCAGAGGAATGGACATATGTACGTACATATGTATGCACATCCGTCTATATGTGCATATTTATAAAATGCTGCCCAAAAAACATGGAAAGTATGTCACCCACGTGGACCCTCTACCTAAATCGCCATTTTCTGAGCAGATACTCTTTCACTGCAAACTTAAAAGCTATACACGTGGATTTTTATACAAGTATGAGGAATGAGTTCAACATCTGCTTGGTACGAGTATATGTACTTGTCTGGGTTTTGGCTTGGGATTTTGAAACTCGTTTAGGTTGCCGCCCGCATTGTGCCTATTTTTCCTATGTATAAGTATGTATGTATATTTGTATGTATGTAAAAATATCCTGCAAACAGCGGACAACGGCACTGTAAGTATTTTCACTTACCTTACCCACAAAAGCCGCAACTGCTACCAAATTCATTAGATGCAGGTCACAAGATAAATGGCACAGAATACGATTACATATATTGAACAAGCTGAAAACATGATTCAATTACTCCCATTTCATGGGAACAATTTAACCAGTCGACTCTGAGGAAGTAGGGGGAAGGAAAGTTCCGCTGCAACGTTAAATAGGTTGACGGGAAGAATATAAATATATGTAAAATACCTATATAATTAATTAGCTGCTTTTATAATATTAAGGTAGCTTCGGGAACGCTCATCGATCATCGGTAAAATAAAGAAGTTTTTTTGTTTTGAATTGATAGCGCTCGATGATTGGTCACCCTTAAAATAAATCATGAAATCATGAATATTTCTATTGTCCACACAACAATCGGAAAACACGGATAACATACATACATACATATTTACAAATCTATACTATAAATTTGTAGAAAAAAATCTGTGTGTAAGCGCGTGATAGATATGGTAATTCTCTATCGTATCATTAAAATTGTGGCTACCACAGATTTTGGTTTTTGTTGGCCGGAAGGGGGCGGGGCGAAATTTTGAAATACACTTGTAGCAGTGTGATATCACATGAGTCTGGAAACCAAATTTGGTTGCCCTAGCTTTTATAGTCTCTGAAATCCAGGAGCTCATCGAGACGGACGGACAGAAGGACAGACGGATATGGCTATATCGACTCGGCTATTGATGCTGATCAAGAATATATATACTTTACGGGATCGGAAACGTTTCCTTCTCTGCGTTGCACACATCCACTTTCACCACAAATCTAATATATCTAATATACCCCTTAACTCTTTTTTAAGTACGGGTATAACAAAAATCTTAAGTTTGGTCTCAAAATATGTGTTTGAACACCTATTTCATTTTGTGTCATACTGTAGAAAGGAACATTTTATGATAGATTTTGTTTTAATACCTTTTTGTATGAAAAATTATTTTCTGAGAAAATTGCAATTTGTGTAATCATTGATTACACTTCTCGACAAAATCGAACTTTTTTTCCTCAAGGATAAAAACCGACATTTTCTGATAGATATGGGGCTTTAAAATTTTTTAAAGAATTATGGTTTGTTTTCTATTGCAAAACTTTTTTTTCAAGAACTTTTGAAAACTGGTATTTTTTTAAAATCTTTTTTCAGAGGTGGTGTTTGTTTTTTTACATAACTCTAGTATCTTACGTTTGGTTTTTTGCTATTTTGAAAAGATAATTAAAACAGCTAGAAGTTAAGCCCAAATACTTTGTGATTTCAGCTTACCGTCTGGGAAATATAAAGCATTGAAATGCAAAAAGGATGGTTTTTGTGCGGTTTTTTTTAGAAATTTTGACTTTAAAAACTCAGGAAAAGTCGAAAAAAAAGTATATATATATTTTTTTGTGTATAGGTGCATTAATTTGGCGTCGTTTCAGGTATCGCTCATTAAAATCTATGGAGAGACTTTGGCGTTAAAATTCGTTAACCAAACCTAAAAAATGAAAAAATTAACAAAAAATACCTTTTGGAAGGTTGCGGGCCCAACTGCCAATTGGGAACAAAGCAAACGAAAAAGGGTTGTATATTTGGTACCTGATCGCGATCGCAATTCCCGATGGGCAAGTTCTTTACAAACAGACGTAAGATACTAGGGTTATGTAAAAAAACAAGCGCTACCTCTAAAAAAATCTTAATAAAAAAATACCAGACTTCAAAAATTCTTCAAAAAAAAGTTCTGCCATAGAAAAAAAGCCATAATTCTTTAACAAATTTTTATGTCCCATATCTATCAGAAAATATTGGTTTGGATCCTTGAGGGAAAAGAAAGTTCGATTTGGTCAAGTAGTGTTATCATTGTTTATTTTCGATTAATTCCTAAACATTAAATGCATTTAGTAAGTAGCGAAGCGAGCGGGTCTGCTATAGTGTTTAAATATTTACTTAACATAGTTTAGAACAATTTACTTATATATGTATATAAATAACAACAAAGACAGAGATCATAACATAGTATGCGTTTATCAGTTCACGTTGTCGTCTTTGAGCCTTCTACGGATAAAACCATTAATATAAATAAAAATCAGGAAGGAGAAGAGGTTGGAGAAAACCAAAAGCAATTCTTTTAATCTAGGGCGAAAAATATTTAAATTCTGATAAATCGAAATAATTTATAAAGTGGACATATTCATAGATGCTATTATTATGGATACCCCTCTACAAAGATATCAAATTGTTTAAAATCATTAAAAAATTGCACATGGATAAAATCGCGTCGGGACTCGACCATTTCAACCATTGGCATTGGCGTTAGACACAAAATATCAGTTTCCTATATTAAAGTCATTGGATTGTATGGACTCATATAAGTTGATGTCGTACACCAATATACTACTTGAATATACTACAAGTTGCAAATTTGATTTCCAATGGACCAAAGCAACACGAACAGTTAGATTAATTACGGACTTGCTTGTCTACACCAAAAGTTCTCAGGCTTGTTCTTTTTAGGTTCTACACACATACATATGTATGTATGCACATACTTAAATGTATGGATGTTCCTTGCAGTTTTTGTTTTTGTAATCGGCGGAAAATCAAGTTTCCTACAAACTAACAGTGTGGAGAGGTAGAGAGAATGATATGTGTACATAAGCCGCAGCTCTCTCAAAAGTCTGCAAAACCGGCTTTCCGCTCTCGATTAACCAAACCAGCGTACGTTCTCACGACAGCCTCTATAGCGATCCGCTGCGTCTTTACGGACGATTGGCGGCCAGGGCCAGAAACTTTTCAACGGTGGCGCGCAATACAACTAATTCGGAAAAATTATGGCACGCGGAACAGTATTAGCTGAAGTTTAACTTAGACAGAAAACTGTTGACTGTTGCTATTTTCAATTGGAGGAAATACGATTAATTTATATGTGTTTCCTTTAAAACCGGTGTAGTGAACCAGTAAAACTCATGCCTACATAACGTTTAAAAATGTGAGAGCTTCAACGGTGAGGCACAAGTATACTATGCTGAAAAAATTACGCTAATATGTATGTATATGTAGCTAGTTTTTAATAGGCTTGCACAACTGTTACTAGAAAAAATTGTTTTAGAAATGAACAGTGAGTGTGACAGGATGAAAACGATGCTTGTAAACTGCTCTGAAGCGATACAATAAATACGGAAGAGTTGGCTTTCAGTTTAAATGTCTTTGAAAAAACAAGACAATCGCTTAATTATAAACGATTAAAAAATCAGTGGAGTGCAATAATTATTGTTTGGTAACAATTAAAACTGAAAATGTTATCTATATGTTGCGATGGATAACACACGTTGCAGCTGTTCTTAAACATTCAACAGGTATACATATATAACATACATAGGTATATTATGTACAAATGTGCAGCATAATATTCTCAAATATCAACAAAGAGCAATTTCTTATCGTTCTAAAATGTTTTTTTTTCTGTTGTTTTTTGTTTGTAATTTTTTGGGTGCCAGAACAGCTGCTTTCTCTATTTCTATCGCACTTTAAACACCCCGTATTCGATATTTAGCGTGAATAACAAAAAGCTCAAGATCGAACGCTTCTTAATTATTGGCTAAGATTGCTGCTCGCTCCAATTTGACATTATTGACATAGTTGACATAGCAGTATTAATCATGACTTACGTATTTTCATGCGTTCTAACTAACAGTTACAAATTGGTAAGGTAAGGCCACTGTTCCACATTCAATTTGTACCCAAGTTTGTCGAGCTCGATTCGAAAAATGTAGTCGAATTCACATCCTTCAATTTACTCAGAATATTTTATTCTCCTTCTATTTATCGCCCTTTTTTTTAACTAACCAAACAACATTGAGTGGGAAAAATTTGAGCCCCGAAGCTTGCCTTTTTTATTTGTTTGATCTTCTCCGGAAACTTCTCGTGCTGTTTTGTAGTAAGTGAGCGCTTTTATATATATGTACATCCTTTGCAAATAGGACGGAAAAGTTGTTATTTATTAGTGCAGATAGATCTCAATTGGTTAATCGATCAAATAAAATCTCGAAAAAGCATAATAATCAGAGTCGTTAGTGTGTGTTTTTACATACACATGTACAATGTACATAGCTACCGGCAAGCGTGATGCCAAAACAAGATTTACTTGCGCGCTTACATACATACATACACATGTAAGTACTACAGCCGCGCTTATGAGTTTGAAAATAAAGTATGTAAAAACACCACGAAATCGACCTTGTCTGACCCACTTAACTTTGAGCTGCGGCAAAAATGACAGCTTTGCGGCACTATTTATTTTCAGTATTTATTCTGGCGCCTCGTGCGTGTTTAAGTTTCGAAAATATGTATATTCGCTTTATTCGTTACTGTCTTCATTTGCAGCTTAATATGCTACGGTGCTACTACATGGAAGGTGGAACGCAAGAGAGGATATAAATTGACGAGAGTAGTTCAATATCCGATCAGACAGTTGCCCGTTTCTAGCGAATCAATAATCTATGTAACTAAAGTGTATGGAACGTATTTTAATAGACTAGGAGAGATGTAAAATTCCTAGAGAGCTTCAAGCCATTTTGCACATAGAAACGCACTCAGAAGAGTGCTGTCGTAATCTTTTTATTTTAATGAAGCACCACAGTCCACTGCGTCGGAACACACATAATGAAAACTCGTTCTTAGCTGACTGTTGCTATTGCTCAACAATCTCTAGCCATTAATGTGTCACTCAACTGTATCTTATAATACAACTTAGAGACTTCACCGATTTCAGCGACAGCAACTATCCCGTGCAGAATGAAGAACAAATCCTGGGCGAAGGCCCATGCTCGTAAAGACATTTATTTATGCTTGACGCCCACAATATCCCTGCTCTTAGATTCAAGTCTCAGCATACCATTTTCTTACCGAGAGATGCAAATAGTGAAATTTTACGATGTTAAAACGATATTTTAGGCCCAGGTAAGTCACAGTCTGGTACTCTGGCCCTAGGCCTTGCATATGTATGTACATACATATGTACCCAAATCGATAAAGCCATACCCGCCAAACAACAAACCGAACCAATTTTTATAGTTTATATCCCACTGTTTTTTAATTACACATGTAAATGACTATATCCTGCTACATGCAAAGAAACGATGGATCTGCAAGAGTATTTAAAATACAGTAGCAGCAATGATTATACCGGAGTCAGCAGGGTAATTCATCGCATGAAGTCCAGTCTCCGTGGCCTCAACCTGGAGATCAAACTTAGCAAGATAGTGTTCTTCAAAGACGCTCTAGTGTGAGCTTACTCTGTTCTTTGATTTACTTTACTGTCTTTTGCCCTTTAGGTGCGTTGTAAATTACTGCAAAAAGACAACAAAGAAAACGCTGATAGCTAACCGCTTGGAATTCTTTTAAAGAAAGACACATTTTTTTTCCTCAGCTTTGATTATAATGAGAAAACCTGTGAGAAAATTCTTACATCTTACTCATTTATGTACATGCATTTGGATTTTTTGCAGTCGCAAAATTATATCTACCATATTGTTCTCGAGTCTATTCTTATTGGTTTGCTTATACTCTCCTTTTAAATACACACCCATACACAAATGCGCTTTGCTGTGTTTATAGGGTTGTACGCCCCAAAGGTGGTATGACATTAGACTTGGCCAATTTCGCTGCGTAGAGAGGGATAGCATGAGAGACAAAATGCAAAATGATTGCTCATAGTCGTCTCTAGACACGTCTAATGGCTTTACTTAGAATAGCTGAGGCACTTGAGACAAAAAGATGTTTTCCAGCTGGTCACCAAGACAGCGAAATCTACCAAATCTAATATGGCTATAAGAATATTAATCGGCATCCTGAAGTGACCCTTTAAGTTCGAGGATCAGTAAATCCATATGTTTATTACAGACTTTTTGTTAGTCTACGGCAAGCCCCTCCCAATCATTTATCTAAAAGAACGTTTGGTTGGAATGCATAATATATCCAACAACAACTTCAACAGCTTTGTCAACCACTTCATCTTTACACACATATGTACATACATACATCTCCGTATGTACTTCTCTGCGTTACAAATTCTTACCAATTTTATAATAACCTCTCAAGAATAGAAAAATACTGTGCATAGTATCAAGAAATTTGTTGACACGGGGCAACGACTACGGAACGCTTAAAAAATCCACCTAACGAATTATCAAAATGCATCCCAATCAGATCTAATCGAAAGAAAAAGAAGCTTTCTTATCCCATACCATAGAGATAGATATTATTATATGTAGCTGCCATATTTAATTTTGGAAGCATGCGTCCATCAAATATTTATATAATAATATATATAATTATAATAATATATATAATTTTTATGCTGCACCAAATAAGATCAAAATCCCATTAGCTTAGCATTTACCGTATAGCCCCAAAAAACTATCCATTCCAGCCTGTAAATACATACATGTGTATGTGTTTACGTATATTTATTTATACCTACTACGAATATTAAAAAGAGTACAATTGTAAAGTTTTCAGTTCATTTCCCTGCAGGTTTCAAGTTAATTCACTTAGATATGTGGTTTGTATGCAATAATATTGCATGTTTATTTAACCTACCTAGCTAGGCGCACCCAAAAACACGCCCGCAGCTGCGACAGTAAAGGCTACATATGTATGCAGATGCACATATGTACATATATATCCAAACATACATACATACACATATGTATATGCACACGTACACATTTATGCTTGTACTCTGCAAAAATTGACTACAGACTACAGACACACAGATAGACTGACGAACAAACTAAGTTTAGAGACGGCCGGCGAAGGGGGTGAACGGGCAACCAAGCCAAGTACCAGACCCAGCTCAGCCCCAGCCCCAGCCCCATTAAGACAAAACAGGAAAGGATAGACGGGCTTCAAGCATGGTGAAGGACGGTCGCAAACGAACGAATCGCCAACAAAAAAAGTGATTACGAGTCTGCGATGCTGGCTGGCTAGGCTTTTTGCTGTCTGGCAGCGAGGTCTATTGTCGTAAGCAGATTAGTTTGCCATCAGGTTCAACTTTATTTGCAACACAAATTTTCATTCTACTAGTATGTACTTTTGTGCAGCCGGAACGCAGTCAGAGCCTGTTGCAGGCAGCCAAACCCGTATTCAAAAAAAGACAAAACATCCACAGCTCACGAATCTGCGTGCTAGGAGCAGCCATATCCCAACAAAAGCAAGCCAAAAAAAAAATGAACAACGCCCAAAATCTTGTTTTGGTCTCGAGTGGACTCACGAACTGCAGCGCGCCTGAAACGGAGTTGCAACGGAGTGCAGACTAGACTATGACTAAGATCAACATTGGTTTAGGGTCGAAGTTTATTTACCCTTTAGCAAGGGCAATTTATCGCAAAGTTCAATAAATATCATATCCGCTTTTGTATGATTAAAAAATATGCTCCTACAATTTGTACTGAAACTGTTTGCTTAATAAATCTATTAATTGTTCGGCAGACATATGTACATACAATACAATCCAATCCTTGAGGTTCAAAACAGTTGGTGAAAGATGGATCAATTCTAAATGTATTACGAGTATATGGACTGCAAAGAAACAGTGGAAGGCTGTGGGGTGGCTTATTTGCCGAGTGGTTGACTGGCTAGATTGTCCCAGAAGTTGGGACAAAAAAAACCGTCAGACTTCCGCGCAAGGCGACCATGCACATACTCCTATGTATATGTGTTAAGAGAAATTCGGTCCAATGGCACAAATATTGTGTGTTGTGTTTTACAATTGTTGCGCAATATGAGAGCTGAACCAGTGAACGCGAATCGCGGGGCTCCACGGAGACGGGCCAGACGGGATTGGGAACTGGGGACTGGCTTTTGACTTGACTTGAAAATGAATGCATTACCGGGTATATATGTATGTACCCCCACTGTACACATACAGATTCGATATATATCCGAAGCCTTTCTAAGCTAAATGCGGGCAAAGGCAAACCGAACATATTGCAACACACTGCGACCAAAAGCGAGGGTGTCGGGTAGCCAGAGCGCGCTTGCCTCGCCTCAGCTCTGTTAATCCGGTCTGTATGAGATTCGACTGACATAACTGGTCATTGGCTTGTAACTGCAGCTAAGGACTCGGCGATGCCACTTAGATGCAGCTGCATAAACTGGAAATTGGCAAATACAGCTAGCACGAACAACAGACGATCGCTTGGACGGGACGATGCATAAAAAACCGGATTGGCAATAGCTCACCAGAGTGGCTTACAAAAAGTCTCAGTTTGCAATTTAAGCAGCATCAGGCCAAGACAAAAAGGAGCTGCACTCTCTGTCTCTTGGCTCTAATTACATCGAGAACTTTCGTGAGCGCTAAGGGCCTACAACTTCAGTTGATTTCTCATTTATAGTTGATTTCAAGATTTAGTCAATGATACGACTCAGATCACGGGCCTGTAAATCTGATTTCCCAACACTCATCAGAGTTTAAGATTTAATTATTAAGATTATGCTGATTATGACAATTCGAAAATCAAGTTATCCTTAGGGTGCCAAAAATGTTCAGACAAGGCCACTTTAATACACACAATTTGGGGGAAAAGAGCAGCATCTTTGAATAGGCAATGTAAGCTATTTCTTGAGCAAACTAGCAATGCAATTCATTCTAGATAAAAGACGCCCAGAACTACAAATTTTGTTTGTCCTAGATATACACTGACGTGTATATTTTAACCGACTATATATTGGACCCGACTATTCTTATTCTCTGTACATGTAGCGGCAGCGCAGCAGCCGAACATTTTCCTATGCCGTGCAGGGCCGTGCGAAATTTTGCAATAGATCCTAAAGTCTCCGGCTTTCACTTACACCTTTCCCTATACCCTTTACATAAAGAAGACGTTTTTCTTGATTTAAAAAAAGTTTGAATAAATAATAAAAATAATTATGCGATGCAAATCGGATAGTAGAAAATGTCACTACGAGGTATTTATTATTTTTGTGACTAGAGATTAGTAAAATTTTGTTAGTGTTGACCTAGCTAAAATAATTTTAAAGATCAGCTGGTGGGAGCTTTATTGAGGTTATTTATGAGTCCGAAAATTGGCAGGGACGTACATATATTTAAAATCGTAGATCTTTAGTGTTTTTTGTGGTCAGAAAAGAGCGTGAGAAAGGTTTGAAGAAAATTTAGTCTAATAGATTTAACAAAAATAGGCAACAAAATTGGGTTGCTCTACATTTTGTAATCTATACCTATTTCACAATAATCATATATATAGGGATATATTTCAACAATTTTCCACGTATTTTTTTTTATAGTCTTCTTATAGTAGTATAGTATAGGCAGATCATTCGACTGAGTCGGACCAGCTCGGACCTCGTACCATGGCAAACCATACTCTAACATTGGAACGTGAGAGAACTATTTTTGAGTAGCCACTTTTTGATTTGAGCCTTACAACAATAAATAAATACAATAAGTAAAATAAATACTGATTTTAAAGTTACCCATACCCACATTACAGAAATGGCTTCCAACAGTAGCAGTCAATCAGAAGAGAACAAGGCCCGCGTCCCGCTACGCCACATTGGAAAGGAACAGAACAGTAGAACTTCGAATGCGGGACCGATACTCCAAAAGGAATGCTACTACTACACCCCAACTACCTCCCAGCAACATCAACAGATTCAGCAAGGCTGGCAATCGCTTTTGGCTTTTTTTGGGCCCTGGCTGAGTGCAATGACCGCATATCGATTGCTGACAATCAGCCTTCTAATTGGTATTCTGTGTCCACATCACATTCACGGCGTGGATCCCAAATTCGATCCTTCGACGCGCATGCGACTGGTACTGGTACCGGCAGACGCACAAGTAAATTCAGTTATCTACAGATTGCGTGCAACTGACGAGGAGTTCGACTATCCATTGACCTTTGAATTTGTGGGTGATGCATTTTCGTCCACCGTCAAAGTAGACTCGCTTCCATGCACCAAGTACAATTCGGTTTGCCAAGCAAACATCGTGCTTCAGCGTCGCTTGGAGCCTGGGCGCTATTACGACTTCCAGGTTTCAGTGAAGGACTCAAAAGGTGGCATGGCCACTCAATTGTGCTCAATTACAGCAACCAATTTTACCACACCTCATGACCTCATATTTCCACACAAGCCCGGCATTATAATGATACCTGAGGTGAGAACATTGCTAATATGTTATTTCATAGCTTTAATCAAAACGGGTCAAATGTCAAGTAGAAGTAATATCCCTCAAGATTTTTTTAATCGTGATACCAGATTGATTTTATCAAAAAATCATTTTTCAAAAGAGAGATCTACTAAACATGTCCGTCAAAACTTTCAGTTCCGTTTCCAGCTCGAGCTAGTCTCATAAATCAGAAACCTTATTAGACCATATCGGATAAGCCAGAGTGCATATAGCGCATACGAACTCAGTATTTTAAGTATGTGTGTACATATGTATACATGTATAATATGTATGCATATGTACAACTTTATTGTCCGTCCGCTTGTCACAAAAATAGAAACTACCAAATATATAATTACACGATCCCATAATTACGAATGGTTGTTACAGCCAGAAGAAAGAAGAAATGGATTCGTCCATGGAGTTATGTTTTCTTAAGTTTAAGTTTTATACCTACTCACTTCTTAAAAGTGTTAATTGATAAATAAAGTATTTAGTTTCAAATGACAGAAATTTTTGTCTTTTTTTTTAAGGATTCAAAACGCGGCACGGAATTAAATTACGTAATTGCGCGAAAGAATCCGCTGTTTCAAAAACCAGTCTACCTCGAGCTATGGGTAAGTTTATGGTTAACGCCGCACTTAACAGGCATTCTGAGCTTTTTTCCTCCCATCAGGGTTCTCCGCTTTTTGCGATAAGACAAAAAATTGTATCATCCGAGACGACAGAAGGTACAGTTTTTCTTTTGGGTCCTTTGGACTTCGAAAAGCAAGCCATGTACCATCTAACGATACTTGCCAATGTGAGTAAAAGCCAATTCGATTCGCCTGTCTGTTTCTCACTACCTTCGTATAGGATGCGTACGCTGAGCCTGGCCAGGATAGTCGCAATATCGCTGGCATGGAAATTGTAGTTATCGTCCAGGATGTTCAAGATCAGCCTCCTGTTTTCACTTCGGCGCCGCCAGTTACCAAATTGCCCACTGGCATTCTCCCAGGCGATAAGGTACATTTTTGAGTTTCACTATTCAGCTATTTAGTTACGATCATTTGATTTCATTCAACTGAAGATATTGCAAGTACATGCGGAGGATGGCGACAAAGGAAACCCAAGAGAGATTCGATTTGGATTGGTCTCAGAAAACAACCCATTTACATCGTTTTTTGACATCAACGATACAAGCGGTATATATCCCCAGTACATATTTTCTTATAAATGATTATTATTATTTGGTTTTAACTTTAAAAAATTTGAATTTGGTTGGGATAAAATAAAATGATAAAACACAAAAGAAAAATTCGAAAGTTTCGAGTAAAAAAACGGCTAGTTATCGCTGGTAGCAATATACAGATTGTAGCTTTGCATGGATAGACTAGCTCTGTAAATTATCCTCCGGATATCTTTTTCTACAAAAATAGTGTGAGGAACTAAAAAACATTTTCTGCGAAGAACATAGGGCACAAGTAACGCAAGCAAAATAAATTGGACAAAAATCCAAAACCACAACAATGATTCTGTTCGAGCAAGAAAATAGCAGCAGCGCAACATCAGGCAACCGATATTAACATAACTACTGGCGAACGGCAACCCGCTTTGTAGTTAGACTCGTTAGATTGCAAAAACCATCTTCACCTCTTCTCTCTTTGGCTCACCAACACCAACTTGTCCCGACCACAGCAGTAATACCCGTTCGTTCGTGGCGGCCAAGTTCTTTGCCGCAATTCTACCCGCCTCTTCGTTTCCCTCACCCATAATCCATCAATGGATCCACTGCAGTGAGACTTCCTTGTTTCGTGCTAGTCCCGTCCCGTCTCGACTCCAATCGTCTCTACTTCCCAGTAGCAGTTTGATGGCTTTTGCTCTGACGCCGCATTCGGAATGCCACAGCAGGCTCTTGAATATAATGGCCAGACGTCTACCTCATCACCTTCTCGTCATCGATGTGCATGTGTGCCCATACCAACTCCATTGCAATGGGAAGCATATTTTCGAGCTGTCGTTTGTGGCTGACCCTTCCATGAAGATCTCAGCATACTTATTTACTTCCAAGTAAATATATTTCCAATAACACATCTACGTATATCTGGTAATAAACTATGGGATATGGGTAGTTATCTGATAATAACTTAGCGCAGACCCTTAGTCAGTCTTTGACAGTCTTTATTACTCGAAACAGATTAATCAAACGTTGGAAAGTGTTCAGTAATACGAGTTTAGTTAATATGGAACTATCGCTTGGGTATTGTACTATCAATTCCTTCTTCTTCTTTTGGAAATATAGTATATAGGCTGATATTTTTGTATTGCTTGAACTTTTTTCTTTTTAAGGTGAAATATTTTTAATGCGACCACTGGAAGATATTGCGTTTATAACGCATGTGGGTGATCCTGTACTGCTTACGGTAATTGCGGAAGAAGTTAAGGTTGGCCGGGACGAGCCGCCAGCATTGGCATCTACTGTTCAATTGGCGTTCTTTCTGCCAGATCGCACCAATTCACCTCCATACTTCGAAAACGATCAGTAAGTATTATGCTCCGGACTTTCCACCCTTTTATCTCTTTGACTCTTACTCCAACTACACCTCTATTGCTATTTCTTTGCTGCAGCTACGTATCGAGGGTAGACGAAAATGCACCGCAAGGCACTGCACTAATATTCGTTGACCCATATGTACCGCGCATCTATGACGACGATACTGGAAAGAATGGAGTTTTCTCGCTGACATTGCTAAACAATAATGGAACATTTGAGATTACTCCAAATGTAGCGGAGCGCAGTGCATCATTTCTGGTGCGCGTACGAGACAATACGCTGTTGAACTACGAGATGCGACACTCGGTGCAGTTTCAGGTGCAGGCCCAGGAAGTGGGTCCGGCTACGAATCTCACGGCCATTGTGAACGTCACCGTCTACATCAATGACGTTAACGATAATGCACCAGTTTTCGACCAGCCCTCCTATACAGTGGAGCTTCCCGAGAATATGACAGTGGGAACTAAGGTGGTGCAAGTGCATGCCACTGACTTAGACTCGGGATTGGGTGGCAAAGTCCGATATACTGCCATTCTGGGTTACCTTAATACATCTGTTAACCTCGATGCAGAAAGTGGATTAATCACTGTATCGACGAATAATCATGGCTATGATCGCGAGGTAATGCCGGAATATCACCTGTACGTAGAGGCTCGGGACATGGACGGTGAAGGTAATCGAGCACAAGTGCCTCTAATCATCAAGCTAATAGATGTTAACGATGAGACGCCGATATTTGACAAGGATCTATATGAGTTCATTTTGACACCGGATCTCTCGAGCTTCACTACCACGGCCGTAGTACATGCAGAAGACAAAGACGCTACGGCGCCCAACAACGAAGTGCGGTACGAACTGATCAGTGGCAACTACGAAAACAAATTTAAATTGGACAAGGTCACCGGGGAATTGACAGTTCAGGAAAAGATTCAATTGCGGTCCATGACGGATGCGAGTGAACGAAGGCATCGGGATCCAAGTACATCTCCATCCAGCTCTGCCGATGACAACGAAATGTTTATTCTAACTGCTCGTGCCTACGACCTGGGAGTGCCTGTACTGTTTTCGACAACAACGATTCGCATTTACCCACCGGAGAGTCGGAAGCGCGTGGTGACTTTTGTGGTACCAGGTCACAACCCAGATAAGGCTAAAACTGAAGAAACGCTGTCTGCCATAACCGGCGGAAAGGTGTTAATTCACTCAATACGACCGCTGCGACCTGATGAGCCGGGTGCCAAAGACATACCCTTAAATAATCCAAGTATCAAGGAGCGTAGCGTCGTTACCGCAACAGTGCTGTATGGCAGCACGTCGGTAGTTGACATATCGGATATACAGCAACGCCTATCCCAGCACAACAATTCCTATGCAATTATGCCGCAAGACACATTGCAGACAAACGTAAGTTTTTTTAAATTGGTTGACTCAATGATTAGCCTACACTGCCTTAACAGAATCTAACACCACTGCAGACTCAATATAAGGCTGAAAACAAGGTGCTCTTCTGGCTGCTCATACTTCTGGCCACACTGGTTGCCTTTACCGTCCTCATCCTACTTCTTTGCTGCATATGCTCGTGGTGCCCTCTGTACAGTGCAGCAACGTAAGTAGCAAACTTGGAGACTTTACAACTGTATCTTGTTGATTTATACCATTTTGCATAAATATGTTGAAGGGTCAAGCAGTTAGTCTCGTGAGTAGACTAAACTTTCGTATATGTAAATGTGTTTTTTCCTGCAGACTGACTCGTTAGTTCAACAATGGCCATCTAAGGTCACAGCTATTAAAGAACGGGTCTCTCATGCTTCAGTTTTATTTTAAGTAAATACAATGTAGCTATTTAATGTAAAGTCCCGTCCGACAATTACCTCCCCACGCAGGAAAAGACTATATTTTAAGTGAATTAGACTTCGATATAGATCGGATTTTAAGACGCTTGCACAGTCGATCAGAATTGGCCTCTCTTTTCTATCCGATGCTCAACTAATATGGGGATACATTTATTTTTTAATAGAAGACTAGACAAAATTATAGTGATCTTGGTAAACTGTTTGTTATTTTAAATGCCTAGGTGCAACGAGTTCAAAGGGCTGTGAGATTCCCGTCTATTTACCTGCACAGAAACTTTAACTACCGGAGCAAGAATTAATCTTTCGATACATGTTCAATGAGAGCATTTTGGGAATCAATCAACAATTGCGCAGAAATCTATTGGCAATATTGAAGCATCTTTTCCATCGCATATATCTATTTTTTTCTAGGACAGAACTTTTTTTAATACTTTTTGAAAACGTTTCAAGCGGTAAAATGTAATGTTCGGAGATTGGTCAACCAATTTTGGCTCATCTGTTTCTCCATAGATATTAATGAATATTTTAAAAGACGCCTAATTGGTGCAGCTAATCCAAAAAAAATAAGCACAGGACTTTTCCTGAGTTTTCAAAAAATACCGCATACAAAAATCATAATTTTTCATTTGACAGCTTAATATTTCCCAGACGGTAAGCAAAAACCACAAAACACTTGGGTCAATTTTTAGCAGCATCTATTAGCTTTTCAGAATGGCAAAGTTAATTACAACCAGATGTTAGATATTTAAGTTATATGAAAAAAATAAGCGCTTCCTCTGAAAAAAGGATAAAAACAATACTTTTTTTAAATTCTTTAAACAAATTTCTGCCATAGTTGTTTTGGCTCGAAGCGGAAAAATGGGGTCGGGAAGTGCTATCAATGTGCGTCGGCGATGAACTCATGATTACTATTTCTTCTTAGAATCTCAATCTCTTCCGCGGTCGCCAACGATTAACCCAGGAACGTTGGGTACACGTGCTTTCCATCTGGTGTTTTATCAGGATTGATGACAAAAGCGTCATTGTCACTTTCAAATTTTTTCATGTATGATTGTAAAAAGTTCATAGTTCATTGTTCTTATTGAGGGTACGTACATCTCACTATTGGCGAGAGCGTGTTTGTGGTCTACAGGATTTATTTCCTCATGATATTTGTAAAAATGTACTTATGTGCTTCGTTTGGCATTGGCAGCAATGAGTCCACTTGTGGTACACTGTCCTTTGATCTTAAATGTTGAATGGAATTGTTGACCAATTGCCGCATTATTTTTGTCTATTTCTGTTGCTCCGAACGATGTAATTTTCCAGCATGAATTGAATGTACGAATGGCCTTCAAGAGCAGGCTTGATTCTAGATCCGTGCCGATGAGCAGACCGTTCAGATAGTTCTGGCGGTGTCTCAATTTCTGGTAGTTGCACTTTTCCTAGAGCCCATGACAATGTGGACCTTTTTGTCCATAGCACCAATCAGCACTTTCGATGGTTCGTACTCCAACGCGCGACGAAGAAACGAAGCGTCTCGCTTGTCTCAGTTCCAATTGTCTCTGTTGACTTCGTTAATTTCGCACCTCTTGTGATTGGGATAAACTCAATTGCGACATGCTAATTAAAAAAGTAACAAACGCACAGACAAATATTAGTATATGTCAGTCAAAGCAATACTTGATCCAAAAACACTAAAATCGCGATTAAAAGTTAATGGGCTGTGGTATGAAGATGAAAATTACCCCACGACCTATTTGCAGACCTACTTTATATACAACATAAGAGTCAACAAAAATTATATCCGCTTTGCAAATGATCGGTCAAAATATCTTTTTTTATTCGATCGAACTATTACAAAAATGAATGTTTAATAACTCACAATCTCCCAGGGCTTTACTTTAAAGCTTCGGTTTCCGAAGCCTCGTTTTTTGTTATACATTTTTTTGAGCGAAAAAAATAAACACCATTTATAATAATAATATTTAATATATGATTATAATCATTACTTTAAAGTTGCATATTTTTTATAAAAAAAAGGATTATGTGTAATACTTATTAAATTACTCAAAAATAATTATTATCATTGAAGAAAATCGTAAAAAATTCCCAATCATTACGATGTAATTTTTAAAATATAACTTATAATGACTATTGTCTCTGATCAATATATACATATGTACATTGTAAAAAAAAATGTATTTACGTGGTACTCAAAGAGGGTAAGGTTACATTGCGGTAGTCAAAATGTATGTAACGGCCAGAAGGAAACGTTTCTGATATAATAAACTGTAGTTATATAAAGATTATGCAATAAATTTCCGATTCAATGTAGCCATGTTCTTCTGTCCGTCCTAATGAGCCCAGCCCCAACCTCAGAGAATATAATAATAATGGGAAAACAGATAGAAAGCTACCGATAAAACTCCTTCAGATAGATGGATAGTCCAAGTGGTGGTAAAAATTAAGTCATCCGATTTTAATACAATTTGACTTCCATATTTGGCTTTGAAGAATCTTGTAAAGGTACGGATTTTTAAGATTGGTTGGACAATTTATAAAAACCATACGATTTTGTCCAAAACAAGTTCAAGCGAACGTTTCCTAGGCAGTTATGGTGATACAATAATTAATATATTTATCTATATTAAAAAATAATACATTACTTAACCAGAGAATATGTACTAAGTTCAACATGATTGTCTTAGATCAATTTTAAGAGAAAGTTTTTAATAATCAACATCAAAACAATTCTACAATTCTTTTATTTTTCTCTTGTAGCAAAAGAATAGTTAATATCAGTAGAGCTGAAGACGATGTGCATCTAGTGCATAGGGAAATGGCAAATGGAAAGCATACAAAATCTGTTCAGGTAGATTTTGATCTTTTTCGAATTCAACGGTAGTAGTTAACGTAAAGAAAACGCACTTACCCACGGCAAAATGCAAAAGCTCTCAATTTTAATTTAAATTTGTATATTTTTTTATTGCAACTACGAGTGCAAACAAAAGCTCGCTCCACAAAATCTGCATCTAATACATGCGAGTGTAAATCATTCGAATTTATAGAAAGCATTAGTATTCAAATATGCACATGTATCATATGTAGCACACTTACTGAAAATGACTATTGTGTGATTTGCAGGTCGCAGAGTGGATGGGAAGACGCGAGGCCTGGTCAGCGGAGAAGCCCCCGAATACCAGAACGAAACCTACCCGATGGGAGTTCCGCGACGGACGTGAACATCCTAGCGAAAACGTAGGGACATTTCAGGATGCCCGAGAGAAGCGTCATATACAATCAGCTGAGGAGCAACAGGGACGCATTAAGTATGCACTCCGATCTTTCGCGAAATGTCATCACACATTAAGGTGGTTTATTTTCATTTTATATTTTAGAAAACAACGTACAGCCAAAGACGATCTTCATCTTAGTTTTCATAACTCTAGAACCAATCTTATTAATGACCGCGACATATACATGGAAGACTTAGTGGAAAATCGAGATATAGTGGATGACATTAGCCGTAACCGGGTAATTAAACAATTGGACTATGCGCAGAGACATCGCTGTGAAACCGAAACCCACGAAATTGACGACGACTCTATGCGGAGACACGAAATAGATCGGGGTAGCGACATGGACTTTACCGCCGCCCAAAACAGTATGAAGGGCAAACGCGAACTGTTTATAAAAGAAGGAAACGTGGAAATTCTACAACTCATGACAAGGGATAAAATTCACGATGCTGCAGCGCTAGACGATGACAACATTTACGTAAACGTCCCACTAAAGCCCTTGGGAAACCTGTCACATCCACAACTCCTAATGGTGGACAATACGGGTAAAGAGATTCTTATGCGGAGATTTATTGAAGAGCAGCCGGATGGTAAGCAGATTATTCGCGAGCACTATCAAATAGTACCAGGGGCAACCTACATCCAATCCATGCCGAACGAAGTACAGCAGGCCTCCACTTTAAAGGTCGATACCTATCCATTGGCGAAATCAGGGCCCAACAGTATTGTCTATTCTCAGATGGAACCGGAAGTAAAGGTCATACACACGCAGCCAGAGCAAGCTGTTGAAGCCACTTCCAAATTGCGGCCTGCTATATCGAATCACTCTCTTACCCAAGAGCTGGAACACTCTCTTAAGCAACAGAATTCGCTGCTGCGACAGATACTGCTCGAGAAGGACAAATTGGAGTCCGGCTATACGCAGGAAGTGGCACTAGAAACACAGAGTCTGCCAGGTCAGTCGATGGCTATTGGCACGCAAACCGACTGTGATGCCGGAACGCAAACTGATACAGTTGAAAACCTTATCGGGCACACATCCGTCACTTCACAAGTACATATGACATCGAAGTCGTCGCATCGTCGTGCTCGAAGTGAGAACGATGAATCCATGTCTGAAGATGGCTATGAATATGTGCGGTTTATTCCGCCAAACAGCCCTGAAGGTACGTTCTGGATCAAGCGTCGACGGACGAAGAAGCGTCGGAAACAGCCACGTAAAAGGATCGTAATGGTGGAAGAGGTGAAACGTAAAATCCGCACGCCCATTAAAGAGGAAGAAGAGCTGCACGAGCGGAAGAGTCGAGTCCCACCAAAGAAACCGTTGCGGGAGACGAAGACAAGTATACTGCGGAAACAGCTAAGCGACGAAAGCCGCAAAGCCGAGGCCCATTCCAATGGAGAATCGAGGGCAGGCGGACATCTCAAGTCAGATGTATGCATAGAAGTAACCGACTCATTCGACGATAATACAAGTCCCAGAAACCACAGCACAAGAAAAATTCTAGTTGATAAATATTACAAACATTCCGATGGTGAAGGGGAATTCGACGATGGCGACGATACAGAGTATTCTTTTGACTCAGATGGAGATGAAATCGTAATCAGAACAAACGATAAGTATGTAATGGAACCAAAAGAGAAGCGAAAGTTTACATTTTCTCCAGAAAATATGGGACACATAAAGCAGAAAAAGTATTCCCAAACACAGTCACTAGTGGAGACAGTCGAAGAGGCGCAACCAAACTCAATTCCGAGATTATCAAGACGAGACAGCAAGAAGCGGGACAACAATCCCAGAAGGCAAACCTCATCGGAGCCCCCCCACCACCGGCTATCCATTTCCAAGTCCGATTCGATAGCTATTGAAGACGAAAATACATACCGCGCAACCACATCTTTGAATGATCGAAACTATCAAAGTGAAACTGAGTTAGCCAATCTTGAGGGGTCACGAGAACGCAATGTGCCCAAGTATATGGAGTGGTACTACAATAAGAAAAAATCGTCTGTAAGCGGCCGTACCTCGACGGAGTCTTCGAAATCTCAACCAGCAAGCAAAAGAAAAGTTGGTGCATCGGAAAAAGGCGTTTCAAAGACACGTGTCGCCATCCAGCCCCATGATTATGATTTCCATGGTGATGGTGGAAAATATAAACCTGAACCGGCCCCACGCAGGTCCCCGCCGAAAGGCACTCGTTTGCTTAAGGAGGACAGAGCTTTGAATAAGCAGCGTAGACCAAAAAAAGAGACTGACACAAATCATCCACTACTGCAGCACTCTGAGCATCGGTTTGAGCGCGAAAGTGCAATGGAAGTTCCAGCACAGCCTACCAAACTGCCTCACTATATGTATCCAGAAACTCCTCCGTATGCAGCAACAGCTGCTTCAGACAAGGAGCTCCCAACACAAAGGCAGCAGCCAAAGCCGTCCCCCATTAAAGAAAATGAGGTTAAAGTGACAAACTCGAAAATAAATCCTCTTAAGCAAGCTCGTAGCTTCGCACATCAGACATCATCGCATGCACAAAAACAGTTAAATGCTTCGACGCTCGAGGATGACCATGATTCAGGCATAGCTATGAACTCACTTTTAAACAGCCTGGGCCGCCGCAATCCGATAGCCGAGAAAAAAAGCGTATTCTCCATTGCCTACGACGATGTCAGTCGGGTCAAAAAGATTCCCTCAGGTGGCGAGTCCCCACAATACTCGTAATGCGAGTTCTGCGAATCATTTAATGTAGCAATCAAATGTGATAGCCTCAAAGGCTCCTTACCTACAAATCATCGAACTAATACTAAATGCAATACTTGTTGTCTATAGAATGTTGCAAATGTTCAACTCGTTTCAGTTCAACGGAAATACATCCAGATCCCTATTAATTAGTCGCTTTCGTTACAATCATAAGCAGATAATTTTAGTATAATGTTTTATATGTAACTTAGTACTTTAGAGGAAGCTCGGAAGGACATACCGTCCAAATTAATTCCATGTACATATGTACTTATAGGCATATCTTTTAAGTCATACTACCAATTAACTCTAAACATTAACTCATTGTAATCAGACATTTGCATTCGTCGGTTATACCCTTGCAGAGGGTATTAAACATACATATTATAGAAGACCACTATAGCTGCCATATAAAAACATGTCTTTGTGAGAGAAGCTTTTTTTATTTTAAAGATATTTAAACCAACCAAACGGTACAAACAGTTTCATTTTTGGTTGATTGTAACCGGATCATTATTACTGATTCAGTAAGTTGCATAGCTGTCACAGGAACGATCGGTCAATAAACAAGTCTTTGTGAGAACACCATTTTAGTAACATGTGTATATAAGTTACATACATTTGTAAATAATATTTATGCAAATATTACTTATAACTATGATCAGTCGATATTTCGTAAATCTCAGTAACTTTGTGAAATCAAGTAGTTTAATTTCATTTTACAGCCTAAGAGAGGGATATATGTACATATGTATGGATGTACGAAACGCATTTTGATACGAAAATCTATTTTGCAAAAATTCCTATCTTTTATCTCACTGGGCACAACATACATAACACAAATAAGTGAAACACGCAATTCAAGGCTACTTCATACTAAATATGTAGGTATATACATACATACAAATGTACATATGAAAGACATGGCAATTTCTGACCCCATACGAAGGCTGTCTGAAAATTTGTTCACGAATGGAACAATCTGAAATGGCTCTCCACAGCAGGCATCAGAACTAAGCTGGTACATGGTATTTACAACCACTTTCCCGCTATGGCACCGCTATTGATCACATTCTACGTTCAACACACACTCTTTTTTTCGGAATATTAATCCTATTCCAACAAGCGGAGTTGAATGGTTCTATTCATGGAATAGCAAAGCTTCCTTTTTTTTTAATATAAAATCTGTTGTTTTATTCATACATGCACATTATATGTGGGTTGATGAATTAGACGTCATTTGGGGAATCATTTTCAGTCTTGAAGTTGCGGCAAACGTGCGGCGACAATATTCTATTTGACGTTTCCTACTCATTTTAATAATGGGACTTGCATTTATACATCTATACATAGATAACCGCTGGACCGATTTTGTTGTATTTTTCTCCGTCCCGAATAGCAAAGTAACTACTAAAAAAATTCGGGTAAAAGCAACAAGGGCTCGGAAAATTGTTATATAAGACGTGTATATTTTCCAGGGCACAGTTTATTCATAATAAAAGAAAGTATGGTGCATATTATTATAGAGTCCAATCTTTCCCAACGAAGCAATTAAGCTACGGAACATTGCCAATAATTTAACTTATGAAGAACGATACGAGAAGAACACATCGTTGATGTGGCACGATAGTTTGCGCGGATTCTGGGGCATTGAAGTTTTCTGGAGAAACGCCTGAATTGTTAATCGTAACGAATCTGTATAATAAAAAACAATTGTTTTCAAAAGAAATGAGTAAGGAGGAACGGGAATCCGTACTAGAGATATAGCATAAATATGCGTAGCTGAAGACGGAATGGGAGACGATCATATCAAGATAGATAGACTTTTCTACTTGATTTATACATTTACTCGCAAAAATTACCACATTTTCCAGTTTCCTCTCTCATCCGAATATCCATACAAATGGATTTTTACGTTTGTTGTGGTGGGCAGAGACTTCCTTCTTCTCCCAAATTCGTCTGCAGGGTGGTGGTGCGGTACGGTATCGCCTCGGTTTTATTTATGTCCTGTTTATGTATGAAGTCCTTTAATTCAGCTTCGTGGAAGCGTGCTTAAGAACTAAGTTGTCCACTTATTTATCTGCGTGGATGCGTGACGCCTAGAATCGAACATCAACAATGTTTGTTTTCTACTTTTTATACCCGTACTCAAAAAAGAGTGAAGGAGTATATTAGATTTGTAGTAAAAGTGGATGTGTGTAACGCAGAGAAAGAAACGTTTCGGACCCATAAAGTATATATATTCTTGATCAGCATCAATAGCCGAGTCGATAAAGCCATGTCCGTCTGTCCGTCCGTCTTGATGAGCGCCTAGATCTCAGAGACTATACGAGCCAGAGCAACCAAATTTCCAGACTTATGTAATATTGCACTGGTACAAGTGTATTTCAAAATTTCGCATCGCCCCTTCCGCCACCACAAAGGACGAAAATCTGTGGCAGGCACAATTTTGAAGATACGTTGCTTCCCCCACCTCCTCTAGCACGAGACCACGCTACTCATTCTCTTTCTCGCGCGACCTTTGCGGTTATTATTTTAGTAGAGCCGCACCTCATCACTTTCCAGTGTTCCAAATCGGACAATTTAAAAATTAAAAAAAAAAAATTCCTTGAAATTTTTAAGGTTTTGGTTCTCATCGGAAAAAATGCCTGCATTACCGCAAAGTTGACAAAAAAAATGATTTAATTTATTATACATTTTTTTTTAAATTTGGTCTATTTAATTTAATTTTTTTTTATAAAATATATTATAGCCCCTGATATCTCGTTATTTTGATCGTACAGCTGTTTTCAGGAAAATATTACGCCTGGACGTATAGTCAAATCTTATTGACCCATTCCCGGTGTACGGCCGTATTGTAAACAAAATCTCAGAAAAATATGTTAACCGTTGGAAGGCGTGGAACAAGCCTCAAATATTTGTACCTGCACGTAATGTTTGCTGCCGCTGCAATACCTGGCCAATTATTTCCCGCTCCTTTGGGACAAGGTCCATGGCCAGGAAATACCGCAACGTGGACAAAACTTTGGAAAATATATATGAAACGGCATATGAGCAAAACACTTGTGCGCAGCAGCTCCTCGGAATAGACAGCTCTTGCTACAAGGAGCAAATCAAAAACATAACGAAGCTGTTTCGCATGTATTTCAGTCTCTCGACAGCCCTTATAGGTTTAGAGAAAGTTAATAGCTCAAATTTTGACTTTAGGGGGGATGTCCTGCGAGCCAATGTGTCTGATGTGCTCGACTTTATTTCCTTGACCCACATAGATGTTTTCCGCAATGAAAGATTGGCAACCTGATTTTAATTTTAAATCATTAGTTTTAATTTCAATTAATTTTATTTTTATTTTGAATTAATCAAACCCGGTATAGACCATTCAAACACGTCTTTAAATATTGGGGATGCCACACCGCCCGAGGGCCAATTTTCCAGTGTTATCGGTATCTCTTACGAAATATCGATATCCATATCAGACACAATCGAACTAATGTTTCAGCAACATTTTGGGTGTAGCTCGGCAACATGCCCGACACCACCGTGTATAAATATCTTTTATCTTGTATATTTGTCCCTGCAACTATCTAATACAAACCGCTTGTTTTAAACTCATCCGAAAATGTGCAAGTGCCTCGCCGGTAACGTAGCGTGTTGGTAAGTAACATACTACATATATATTGTAATTCAATTTTGTAAAATAAAGTGATAATATGTATGTGTATACAAATGTATTTTTTTACTGTAGATGCATATGTACATATGTATTAAAAAAGATACACAAAGGAAATGTGTTGAACGTGCGTTCAAATCGAAAAAGATCAATCCCAATGTTGTGTTGTCAAATAACTTAGATATGCATTCTGTTAAACATATATACATATGTACGTAAATGCATACCGTATACAGGTATAACTATGGGGATATACGAATTTAGATAACCAGTATCCAATAATCAGACTGTATTTTCAAATTATTTCTTGAATTGTCCGCAACAACAAAAATTGTTTCTCTTATAATAAAGTTATCTGATCTTGTCTGTACTGCGTACAAATGTATGTATATTTTGGGACAGAAAGCCAGAAAAGTTTCAATACTTAAAGACAGACCTACGGACATTACTATGTAGACTTGGTGGTTGTTACTGATCATGAATAGTATATGTATATGTATGTACATACAAACAAATATGTATGTATGCTGTATGGTCTCGGGGATGATTTCTTTTGCGTTTTTCCGGTTTAGTGGGTGCAGTTAGCGGGTTCTTCAATATTATTGGGTAATGTAATTTTGTACATTATGACTCTTAAAATACCTGGAGAATTTTAATTACTTATAGTGAAGGCACACAAAAATATAACTTAATGGAGTAGACCTCAGAATGTAGCCTTATGGGAGCTGCCCTTTAGAGTCTTTAACTTACAAAGTTAGTACAAAAAGCCAATTTCATTTCAAAAATTACATCCACCCACATTACATTTCTGTATCGAGGCATCCCCCCCTATTCCAAGGTATTTAAAAAAATCGAATATCTATCAGGATTTAATACGCACGACACGGGGCTGAATAATTATAAATTTTGAAAAAATGTAATGTTTTCTGTAGCCAATATTATCGGGACGTATTATCGAGCATTATTGAAACGTTTCTTTATTTTCACGAAACAAAAATACACCCGGCCCTCGCTTAACACGGGGCTACGTTACTGGAAAACCTCGTGTTAAGCGAAAGCGTTTTAAGCGATATAGGGTATTGAGTAAAAAATAAGAGTTATGTTCCTAGATTAAAAAAATGTAGGCTAAAAATGAAAATTTTTTATTGTGGCGGAAGAACGGTTCTAATTTTGGATTGTTTAGTGGCTTTTAAAGCTTGATTTTAGCACTCTTTATAAGGTAAAGGTATTTTTTCCAACTTTCTCTTAAACTTAAGTCATTTTAAACCATTCAGTAAAATCAAAATTACAAGTCCGTTTCTTTTGCTGTGATCCCATTTTCGCTATTGGTCCAGCAACGTTCCAAATGATCCCAAACAGAAAGTCAAAGCTAAAGGTTCCGGTACAAAAAAAAATAAACCATTAAAACAACCGACACTACCGAATAATTGACAAAATATATATTTCGATATTTTAAATTGTAAAGGAACGGGGATTTGAGCGTGTTAAAAGGGGGAACACGGGAGCAAATTTTTAACCGTGTAAGACCGAGTTCGTGCTAAAAGAATTCTTGTTAAGCGAGGGCCAGGTGTAAATTATTATTTTTTTATGTACCATATTATTATTTGGATATCCACATATTTATGTATGTACGAGTACTTTGATCATTGCGCGGAAAAGGAGAAAACTGTTATTAAAGTTGTTTCATATGGCTCCAGACTGTCTTGGCTCCAGACTGTCTTGGCTCCGCTCAGACGTGATGAAATCATTGTTTAGTTGTCTAGCCATATGATGCTCCCCAGCACTCGACACTGGGTCCGCAGTGGCCAGTTTCACATTTCCCAGTGCTGCTAGCACTCGGGGGTGGAAATTTCACTGGATACATTTTCTACGCAAACAAAAAAATGTATTACGTCATATGTACATATGCATGTACATATTTATACTCTCTACCATAATAAAAGAAACGAAGCATAATTTAATATGGATGAACTAAGGCTTTCAGGCTGACAAGCAAATTATGAAAACTATACTAGAATGTTTTCAAAGACTTAGCTCACATATTCAGAGAAGAATGAGAATCACGATCTTGATCCTATATTTAAATGTTAAAACTTAAGAGTATCAAGAAATCGTTATCTTATCTCCTCATTTTTTATCTTAGGAAGTGCAAATAACTGGAGGCAGAAAGAGCATGATTCAGATACTTTATTAATTCAGTGACCAAATGGTTCATTAAATGGTCTTTCATTATTATTTTGCGTCCTTGCTAAAGTGAATTAATGAATCCAAATTTCAAAGACTTCGGCTTTTGACTTTAAAAACTCAGGAAAAGTCGAAAAAAAATGATATCCTGTGTTCTCTATTTTTTTGTGTAGAGGTGCATTAATTTGGCGTCGTTTCAGGTATCGCTCAATAAAATCTATGGAGAGACTTTGGAGCTGAAATTCCTTAACCAATTGGTTAAAATTGGTCAAAATTTCGTAAATAATACCGCACAAAAATCATCATTTTTGCATTTCAATGCTTTATATTTCCCAGACGGTAAACTGAAATCACAAAGTGTTTGGGCTTATCTTCTAGCTGTTTTAATTATCTTTTCAAAATATTAAAGTTCTTAAAAACCAGATGAAAGATACTAGAGTTATGTGAAAAAAACAAGCGCTACCTCTGAAAAAAGCTTTAAAAAAAAATACCAGACTTCAAAAATTCTTCAAAAAAAATTCTGCCAAAGAAAAAAAACCATAATTCTTTAAAAAAATTTAAAGCCCCATATCTATCAGAAAAAGTCGGTTTGGATCCTTGAGGAAAAAAAAAGTTCGGTTTTGTCGAGTAGTGTTATATGCCGAACATATAAACATACCCCTTACTGCTTATCCACACTGGCAACATGGAAATGGTTCTCTTCATTCTGGCTATACAATTTATCCGTATATTGATGCTGATCAATAATATCTGTGCATGTATGTATATGGGGTCGAAAAGAAAGCCTTTTACATTTTACATCAATTTAAAAGAATTGAATATACCCCTGCATTATATGATTACCAGGTATAAATAGCTGGTGTGGTGTTTTGTCTTCCGCCTGAAATAGCGATATATTTCTGTGTTTTCCTGTGTGTCTGCGCTGGGGGTGCCCACTCCCTATACATGGCAGCTACATGTATATAAATAAAGTAATAATTCACATGTCAACACATATGTCATATAAAATTTAGATACATATTGCTAACCTAGACCCGAGACCCGATGCAAAAGGATCCATTACAAAAAATAATTATCAATTATTTTTATCTCGACTATTATAGATTTAACCAAACTGATTGCTTAAATAACATTTATATATAATTTTGCCGTTTCAGCTGCTTTAATTGCGCACTTAGTGTGTTAATATCCATCATCAGTACATTTTTAATCGTTTTTATTGTGGTTGGCATAGTTGTGTACTTTGTTTACTACCACGAAAAGGAGGATGATGTCTCCAAACTCAAAAACACTGTTACCGATAACTTCCAGTCAGGCCTTGACAAAATAAAAGATGCCCTAAGCAAGAAATAAGTCTTCGTACAAAATTTAAATGGAGTAATCGGAATAAATCTGTAACTATTTATATTTAGCTCACCACCGACTCAAACAATTAATAAATCTTCAACTTTTTTTTAGACTATGGCACCAACCACCTACTAACGAAGCGAAAAAGCCTTAAACCAAAATGATGATAATTTTCAAGCATTTTCCATAACAGTACAAAAACACAGTGAACCATTTGCATAATGTCTAAATCCAATAGATATACATATGTACATTTATATATGTAAAACTCAAATAATTTAATTAAAAAAACAGAAAAATATTTAATCAAAAGGTGTAAAATAAAACAACGTCTTTGTGTGAACACTTGAAGTAAATTTTCTTAGGCAACAAACTATGAATGAGTCTCAAGCAAATTATACATAGTATCTGCACTCTCAGTAAAATCACCGCCTCTTCATTGCATGGAAGAACAGCCTATTATTTGCACTTGTTGCACTTTTATATTGCACCATATATGTATATACCGACCAGTAGGACTATGCGGAAGATCCCTTTAAAATAAACATGTATTTTGAATGGTTGGTTCGTTTTTAAATGATATTTTTACCTGTTTAGCAGTTGTGCTAAATTTTAATTCAAATAAAATGTTCCAGATAGGACTAAAAACAAAACGAGAGGGAACGTTGTGCGTCGCTTCAATGCCCGCGAATCACCTTTAATACCCGTACTCAGTCAATATATACATACATATGTCAGCTTATGATTTATGTGGAATTTTAATATTTTTTTTCTGTACATTTTTCGACATTTTTCATCTACATCTCCTCCTCCAGAGGGCGCACGAGGCTTGTCTAGCTCTTATAGTCTCTGATATCTAGGCACTCATCGAGACGAACGGACAGACAGAAATGACTATATCGACTCGGGTATTGATGCTGATCAAGAATATATATGTATATACTTTGACCAGACTGAACCTGAATAAAAGGACTATGGCTGGTGATGCACCTCTGGATCCTTAACAGCAGAACTCACTGTTGTCGGCTTGGGAGACACTGGATTGCTGCTCGCCTTCAGTCGCCTTCGACAATGGAGCATGCTGCTTTCTCCCTTGCAAAATGCTCCCAAAGTCTATGTTTTGGCATAAAGTTCAAAATTGTATGAAAAGATTTTTGCTTGATAACGAAATATTCGATAAATAGATCCCTGAAATTTCGGCGGTGTCACAAAGTTAGCTGATCGATGACAACCCTAGGGTGTGAGAAATGGTGGGAATTTTTTGAAAATACACCGCCTAAAATTCATTTCTGATAAATGGCATCAGCTTTCGAAAGAGTGCAAGGTTCCGTACATAGAAGCGGCCGCCAAAGGCCAAGCTATGTAAGTCAAGTTAAGTTAAGTTTACAGTGCAATGTAATAATTATTCGTACTTCCATAGATACAAAAAGAAGTTGCGCCGATTTTTAAGGCAGAATCCAAACATTCGGGAAGAAGAGTTGGCGAAGCTTCAGAAGAAACAAACGAAAAGAAAGGCCGTCTCCAGCTCCAGCAGCGATTTGACTGGTAAGTACATTTTACAATGCAAGGTGTTTTTGTAAATTGATCCCCCTTTTTCAAGATGATGACGACCCACATGTCCCGCTATCCAAGGTTATCCGATTAGATGGAAGCTCTGCTGCTGTCAAAAATAAGGAGCCAGTCGCGTCTACAAGCAGACGTTTGTCCACTGAGAGTGTTCCTCCACTGCCTCTCAATACGCACCGCACGCCGTCCAGCGCCTACAAAAATATCATGGACTACGAAAGCGACCAAATATGCAAACAAATCCGTTCGCGACTGGCCAGGTCGATCATCAAGGGAAATGCTTCGAACAGCAAGGAAATGCTGGAAGAGTGCTTCAAGGCGGAGACGAAACTGATACAGGAGGACTCTATTGAATTTCCGCAAAATTTCCGCGCCTTTTTGGAGGATCATCTTCAGCTTGTCGACAAGCGTCCGTACGAGAAATACGAGAAATATTTCGGCACGTTAGATGCAGAGTAAATAAAATAGCATTTCGTGTTCTCATACCATACCATACTATACTATATACTATATTATTCCTAATTGCATTAAAATGTAATAAAAATAGCTATGCTATGTAAAATTAATTGAGTTATGTAAATTTCAGGCCATATATATTTCTATGGAGAGACTTTGGAGCTAAAATTCGTTAACCAAACCTAAAAAATGGAAAAAATGAACAAAAAATACCTTTTTGAAGGCGGCGGGCCCAACTGCCAATTGGGAACAAAGCAAACGAACAAGGGTTGTGTTGTACATTACTGCATTCCTATCTCATCCTGCACACCGGCATACGGCGACAAGGACATTGTCGCTCGCATAAGCGTAAGGCGCATCCCAAGAGCTGTTGCCCGTAATCGAAAGTGTATTATTATATTAATATTATTACTAGCAAAGGCGTGAGTATAATATACTTTAGAATGCTCAAATATCAAGTAAACGTATTTATATACGTAAATATACGTATAAGTATAAGTACACTGATTAAGACTATACTTATAACTTATATTAAGTATTATATTACTTAATTATTATATTATTATTATTATATATTATATATTATATTATATATATTATATATTATATATATTATTATATATATTATATATATTATATATTATATTATTATTATATTAATCGTAAGGCATTTCGAATCGAAAGAAGGCCATTCCATCGTCCAAAGCGAGTGGAAAGAGTAAGATCTGTGAAAGCGTATTCAATATTTCTGCAATCAACTGAAACCTTCGCCAGAATGCGCGGCAAAAGCATCGGTATAGAGGCGTGCCTCCTCCATGTCACCCCCATACCATAATTTATGTTTAATAGTTTTAAGTTCTTCAAATTTGTGTTTATTGTTCTTCGCACATGCTGAGCTATCAATTAAAGTAGAAAACATTACATTTTGTCTTATTCGACCAGAGAATGCTGCGCTATTAGTTCACAGGCCCGTGGTTCATGGTCCGCAGCGATCATCATCATCTTTGGTATATCCCTATTCAATAGACACGGAACTTTTTGGGGTCTAGATTGTTAGCTGTAAGTATTATTCATATTTTTGAAGGGTTTGCCTCCATAGAATATTTTTTGGAATTATCAGATTATTTAAATGGGTCTTGCCTCACGAATCTCATCACATTTTTCTCCAGAATTCGGAATATTTTTGATTTTTTCCCGTGTTTCCTCTTAAATAGTATGTTTTATTGCATTATCATTACTTCCTTGGAAAACGTCAATGTTTCGGCAAATATTCCGGTACGAAAATCCATTTTGTGGACTTTTCATGTCCTCATGTCTTGTAGCTCGGCCAAAAATTGGCCGATTGCTTGGTAGTACCTGGAATTGAAAGCAAGAAACGACTAAAAAATGAAATTAAAGGGTAGTCTGCCCGCGCCATACCCACCACTATCCAGGTGTCGTTGTGGGAACCACCGGGGCTACCCAACATGAAGCTTCAGCTCACTGCCACATTTGGTATACAAGGCACGCATCATACGCGGTGGCACTAGGTTATCCGCAAGGCCCGATATGAACAGAAATGGATACTAAGGAGGGAATGACAATTGAGAAGGTGATGACCATTCTATAGCTAAAAAAAACGAACTTACCTTATTCTTATAGAGTATATACCGACGGATGCACCAGCCCACAGCTCGGGTATGCTATGCTGAACGTGTTCTCCACAATGGCGCATAGACAGCATCAGCGGCCACATCACGACGACGGCGCCGCCAAGAGAGCCAGAGCCAAGAGCGCCCAAAGAGGATCAGTTGAGAGTGATCCAGATCATGGCGTGTGGAGATAGTCAATGGCGACCGAGCATCGGCCGCGTTCCGTGGACGTGGACGTGGACAGGCCATAACCCCGATACTCTACCATCAGAATGTTGTAGATGCATGTCCCATGTTCCCATGAAAGTAGAGCACAGAACGGACTTGGCTTATCTTATCCAAAAGGCAACGTAACATCGTCGGGCGGCAAGTTGCGAGTTGGTGGGCAAATCCGGATGATACAGGAGCAGGGCAGGTCTTGGGCGTAGTAGAATATCACGAGACAATACACTTAGTGGATGACGTTCTCTGAACATTACTTACTTGTATTTTGTACGCACACATCCTCCACATAATGTGTGGTTAAAATTGAACCAGGTGTCACCACTGAAAAAAAGTGTGATTAAAATTGAACCAGGTGTCATCACTGAAGAAAAATGTGTGGTTATAATTGAACAGGTAGGTGTCATCACTGAAGAAATGTGTGGTTATAATTGAACAGGTGTCACCACTGATGATAGTTTGGTATTTTCGGTATTTTTGTTTGCAATTCAAATTCAAATCTGGAAATCTGGAAAGGAAATTAAATTAAAAAGGATATATTATATTGTGGTGTTCCTGCTGCGTGTACGTGTGTCCATGCGGTCGGTATTCGTCCAATGAAGAATATACCAAAGGCATTTTTCGATATGTTGACTAAAACCATTTTAAAATTTCATTAATTTGTTATCTTTGATCTCTTTGCTGTCTTTGTACTTACTAATCAATCAAATTATTGGCTAGAAAGCAATATCCCATTTCTAGTTCGTGGAACTTAAATATTCCTCGCAGTTCGGCAGAAGTTTTTCAGAGAAGTAGATTTTTCAATAAATTCGGTACACGAGCTGGCAAGCAACTATGGTATAATATTACGAGTTAGTAACTAGACAATTAGATCTGTGGAAATGAAGAATCGTACCTCTTTCCGCATATCTAAAATATCAACACCACAGGTCGAATTGAATTCCTTGCAATACTCTTCTTTTAAGTATAAGTTATTCGGATTAATAAAGAGGTAATCGTACAATGTCCTTATGTATGTATAGGATGGAGTTTGGTCAACACGACGTTTAACAGCCTCCGAAAACTCTTTTGTAATCCTGTTTTTCGACAAGCATATGCTATAAAAGGAAAGGTATTTAATCGTTGCGTTCTTACTATTCAAAAACGGTTTGATGGAAAATAAATATTTAAAATGGATAATAAACGTTAAAGTATGTGCATGAAAAATTTAGCTGAAAAATCTAAAAACTTAGCTGTGTTGTCTATAGTAGAACTTTCGTGAAGTGCGAGGTAGGATCGAGATAACAGCGTTTATTTATTCACTAAAGAATTCAAATTAATAATTAATAATAATTAGGCTTTTCGCTCTATTTCAGCTCAGCCAGTCAGCTACTCAGAGGGCTTTGATCTGGTCTTTATATCACTTTCTAAGTTGGAAAGAAACTGATATAGATATATGTCTCGCCTTTACGACAACCTTTAGGTTAGACCCGTTCGTAGCATTAGCTTAGTCACTGCTACTCTCAACCAATCTACCAGAATAAAGCTCTGGGTTGTGAATAGCTGATCCGTCGTCAGCATCGGCTTATATCCATTGCCAACTTATGGGATATGACGGCATCGCTGTACGATGCTCCCTTTCGCCGAGTGCCTCCCGGGGTCGTTTCCTTCAACCTCATCCGCTTTACTGCGAGTGGGGTTTTTGGCAACTGCTTCATCGGCTCAAAAGAGGTCGATGAGAGCCTTTTGGCCTCCTCGTAGGGAATTCCCTTAGCCAGCAGAAACCAAAGTAATTTCCTAGCACCTGCAAACTACCGCAAACAGCGCTCCGAAGTTTACATACCTTTGAAGATAGAGGAATAATAAATCTTAATAAAAACAGTCTATTATGCTTAGACGCAACACACTCAGCCATCTATGTTACGTTACTATTCCAGCTATATGATAAAGCAGTCCGATGTGCCAAAAACATATACTCTGCGTATAAAACTTTTGGTGCATATGTTGTTTTATGTTGGACAAGCATGAAAAACGAAACCAAATGCAAACCATCGTAAAGGCAATATTTAATAAAATCAATATATTAAAAACCATTTTGAAGCCATCGACTCGATGAAATTATACCAGGCTCCCATAAAATGATACTATGCTTCCCGTAGGAAGCCATGTCATGTGCATGTGCCGCTGATTGCTGTAAATCGTTCGACGACTTCGATTTGCACCCGATTGTATGTACATTCAACCATACGTATATCCTTCTATGTTTTGGAGCAAAGTTTACTAGATCCTGCGCACTGACCATAATACGTATTTTGTAACCCGGACTCTCTCTGGAATGAACTGAAATAGAATAACAGGGTGCAGAAAAAAAGATAAGAAGTGAGAGCAAGAGAGCATTTTTTCCTCTTTCACCTGCCACGGCATTTAAAATAAACCTATCCCAATACATTATGCACTGTAACTTTTGAGTTCTAAGCGCCTGGTAAGAGGTCCACTAAGTTTTGTTCATGCAAAAGAGACACGCCTTACCATTCTGACCAACAGGAAAAAGTGTTTTGTGACGAATTCAGTACAGAACTTATACTTTGAGTCGACAATTTATCGAAAACTGGAAAAATATCCTGAAGTAATGCAACAAAAATGCAAAATACTCGAACAGAAAGAACAGGCATTTACATCCTCTTCGTTTCTTCGTCTCGCATTGTAGTACGAGCCATCCGCTCATCCGAAATTGCTGAAATTGCGCTTGCCGACACCGTTTATACGAGTCTCTCCAATATCCGATAATTTACTAAAACATTTTCAAAATAATAATTAGATAAGTCGATGAAGATGTTTGTATAAATAATAAAACTGGCTGTATAAAATTGCCAATAGATTTCTGCACAATTATTGATTCGCAAAATGCTCTCAATGAACGCGTATTCAATGTTTCAAGAAGTTAAATGTGATTTTCGAAGGTTTGGTGACAATACTTTAAACGACGCCTCTACTACTCTACTATTGTATTTTTATTCGACAGTGCAACTTTGCCCCCTTGCGTCTAGCTGGCATTGTACATTGTATAAACACACAAAATTTACAAAATTGACAACAAACATAAAAAAGGCACAGACAAAAATTAGATCGAGATTATCCACTATGCTCCGGCTTTCGTAAATTTTTCCGATTACGATTTTGTGACAATTCGTACGAATTGAAATTATGTGCGCTCCGGTTTTCGTAACTTTTTTCTATCGATAGTAGCCATAGACATCTCAGCTGGTCCAGTTGGAGGGTTCGTTAGTTTGTCGAGTCGAGCCCGTTTATTTCTTCGCTATAATTCTTGTTCATATCCTACTCATATCGATGGCGCGTCCCCCTATTCCCGCTCCTTAGCTTAATACAATGGGATGGGTGTTATATAATTAAATAAATAGGATTAAATAGAAAAGGTATAAATATTATTAACTACATATGGCTAAAGCCTAGTACTCAGATAGAAAAAAACACCTCGCGAACAGAATCAGGGTTGATATTCGTATGAACCCGATAAAGCCTAGTACTCAGATCGAAAAACTGTTTGCTAGCAAACGAATTTCATATATTGTTCGAACAGCCAGTGTGTGACCAGAGGTGTGCACTGCATTCCGAACGGTTACTCTGCTCAGACAGCTGCTTGGTTTTTTAGAAAGTTAATAAAATGCACTTCTTCGGCTGGGGCCGCTCTTCCCCAGCCATATCCTGGGCTCCACAACATTTTGTTGGCAAGGTAATGTGTCTGACTATCAGCAGCAGCAGATGGCAACGCCTCCCGTGCCGGATACCGTGAAGAAAAAATGTTTTGAAAACTATTTTTTTTTTATATATATGAAAATGAATAAAAATAATAAATTATAATATCCATTTAATTGTCATTCATATAATACTGCATTAATTAGATTCTATTTGTCTTCATTATTAAAATATTTCATTTGGTTTTGTTGTTCTCTTATTGCAATGTTTGCTTCGTGTTTGCTGGCAAAAGATATCAAATTGATATCTTTTTCGAGGTGAGTCTAAACATACCAAAAAACGAGATGGAACGTGTGAGTCGCTTCTGGTAACGCGACTCTACTTATACCCGTACTCAGTGTATACATTTTTGAGCATATAATTTTTAAGAATTAAAGAATAAAAAAAATATTTTACTTTTTACATTTTTTTTGCTACATCTGTTATCTACATCTACATCTACAATGTATATTTTACATCTAACATGTAGATTATAGATGTACCATTCATATTATATTCTACATCTCCTCCGCTAAGGGTTGCTCGCGCACTAAACGCGGCAGAGTGTGCGAACGAGAAGGAGATAGATTAGCGTTTCTCTTACGGGAGGGGGCGGGGGAAGAAACTGAAAATTAACTTCGTCATTCTGGCTATAATTATGATCCGATCTGATTCAGATTCAGTCTGGTAGATATGATCATTTTCTACGATGCTACTCTTACTTTTCTGGTATCTTTAAAATTGTGCCTGCCACAGATTTTCGTCCTTTGTGTGGTCGGAAGAGGGCAGGGCGAAATTTTGAGATACACTTAAAGCAGTGTGATATCACACTTGAATTTGGTTGCCCTAGCTTTTATAGTATCTGAGATTCAGCCGACAAACAAGACGGACAGACGGACGGACGGACATGGCTTAATCGAGTCGGCTATTGATGCTGATCAAGAATATATATACTTTATGGGGTCGGAAACGTTTCCTTCTATGCGTTGCACACATCCACTTTTACCACAAATCTAATATACCCCTTAACTCTTTTTTGAGTACGGAAATAAAATTAACGTGAAAAATACCATCCTTTATCTGTGGATGTTTGTATTTTTGTATCACAAGAACCAGCTGGTTTTGTAATCATCGATATATAATTGAAGAATCGATATGTCCAAAAACACATGTATGTTGATGTTTTCCAACACCTTTCAGCCTGTTTACACTTTGCATTGAAGATTTTAATGGAAATTCTGAGGGCAGGTGGAAAATAATTCATAAACATTGTGAGTGTATAATTAAATATTAACAAATAATGTGCAAAACTTGTTATAAAAGGTGCATTCCATACGTAGCCATTGTAAAAGAGCTGAAAAGTTTTTGAGGAAATCGCAAAAACAGAAAGCTGTGTGCCATACATATGTATGTATGTATTCATGCTCATATGTGTGTATGTATGTTTGTACATACCAATCTATTCAAAAGTTTACTTTCAAGAACTTATATCAAACCGACAGCTGTTGAGCACACGGCAAAGCAATTGTAAATACATATGTACATTCGTTTATATAAAAGCAAAGTTCAACGGTACCCTTACAAACACGCGCTGATTACGATATTTGTATATCACCTACACCAATGCATACATGTGTATATTTATGTAGATGTATGAATGAGTTTTTGCCTCCTCACAATGATTCGGCAGTAATTTACACTGTTTCCCTTTATCATTGCTTAATATACATACATATGTATGTACATGCATACACTGCATATCCATTGGTACATGCGGACATTGTAGATCTACAATTGAATATAAAAGTAAGATTATAGTAGAAGCTGTTACGATTAAAACATAAACAACTAAATTGAAAACCTCCTAATCAAGTATTTTCCGGTACTTCCCGTACATCTAGCTTACAGCCTTGGTGTTTCTTTAGTTTCATCAAGAACATATCTGTAGGATTAATTAACTTAATTTAATATAATAGGACAGATTTTAATAGTAATTTTTCCTATCAATAAGTTGTTTTTGCAAGAACATACTGTCTAATTATGATTAAATGGATCGAAGTCACCTAAAGACCTTAAGAATGAAGTCAGAATTAAGAAATTTAAAATAGGTACCTCATGAATATTTGTATTGTTGCGTTTTAAATAATAATAATCTGTAATTTAAGGTTTAAGGATCGTTAAAATGTTATACCATTTCATGCACTTATTTATGTACGTAATACATATACATATCAATAAGTTATTCAAAAAACGACTTCTGGGAAAGTAAATCCTAAAAAAAGTACGTCCGTAGTAAGGGTGCAGTATCATGCAAAAGAAGAAATATTATAATTGATATCGTTCCTTCTGGAATAGAGCCGTTCATTCATGGAAAGAACACTTATCGCATTGTAGTGGAAATGAGTTTTTTGAGCACACACACACAAACAAACATACATATGGTTTTATTGTTTAAGAGCAATACACCTGAAAATCACACTCATATGAGTAAGCATGATAATGCTGTTAGTAAATCTGGTAGATAACTTAGGTTTTTTCATAAAGGGGGCTCTCACTTGGTTGGACGGACTTCAGGAAATCAGTTGACTTGCTCTCCCTCTACGTACCGTACGCATGATCGTCGGAGCGGACTACCGAATCAAATATTTTCGCCTGCGTCTGGGTTCTCACTTTCAAGAAGCTGAAGTGAACGATAGAGCCTCCGCACCGTTTCTGACATTCTCTGAGTTAGAGACTTAATCAGTGTACAATATGCATATTCAATTTGATGTATAAGTACATTATATACATACATATATATGTATATATATATCTGTGATCCTGCTTAGTCAATATATCGTGCAAGTTCCTTAATCAGTTCCAAATGCAAATGCAGTATGAGAATTGTACACCCGAACGTTCCCCCGCCCAGATGACCACCCCGCTGCATAATATGTGCACCCGCCATCCCCAAGGTTCGTTTTTTGGGACTTGTATAATAGTGCTGAGTAATTTTTCTCGCGCTGTTTTTGCTAACAAAAAAAAACCACGGAGCATGACTCTTCAAATCACGAATCAAGCTCTCTTACCTTACACTCTAAAACAGCCACAATGATTGGCAAAAATGTTCCAACAAATTCTTGATTGTGTACAGTGGAGACCCAACATGTATATCTGCACCTGCAATTATCATGAAATTTAGCTTTTGCAATTTTAATTTGCATTCCTATGAACTCGGATAAGTACGGGTGTCTTCGGATATGATATTCAATGGCAACGATCTACTGAAAGTAGACAGTCGGATGTTGCTGAACAGACAACTGCAAAACTAGTTTGCGTTAAATATAAATCCGGTTAGCAATATTGTGTTTTTTATTTGCTCACGTAAGAAGGAACAAAGAATGCGTTTTGCGGTATGGTATGTGATGGTTATCCGAAACCGTAGAAACCAAAGAAACCGTAGTATCTGGATAATCTGGCATTTACGAACCAATGACCATTCTAGTTTAAAAGTATTCCTTTATATTCTTACATATGTATGCAGCTTTAGATTTTTCGGGATATGTACAACACACAGTAAACCAACTCATAGGGTACGCGGTACCAGTATTTTTCCAACGTTTCAAAACTTAGCGTCAAAATTTGGGATTAATGATAAACGCAGGGATCTAATTGTATATTTATATGTAATTTATAATTCAAACTTGTTTTATCGGTCTTATATTGTTCCTGCGCATTTCAGAGATTGAGATGAACAACCATTCCGAAAGTTGTTCCATCTCAACCGCTTGCGGACGGTTCGAGTCGGTGCACTCCCCCATAGATGACCACGATGCCACTGACGATGACATGACATTTTGCATGTCAAACTACGCCAAGGAAGCACTGAAGATGATGTTTATGATGCGCTCACACGGCATGCTAACAGATGTCGTGCTGGAGGTAAAAAAGGAACTATTTCCCGCCCACAAAGTAGTGTTGTCCGCAGCATCACCATATTTCAAAGCAATGTTTACTGGGGGTTTAAAGGAGTCTGAAATGTCGCGCGTGCAGCTTCAGGGGGTAAGCTAATATCAACGGTAAACCTCAATTTGTTGGTTTAATAGATGAACAGTTTGCGTCTTTGGTTTTTGTAGGTTTGTCCCACAGCAATGTCGCGAATTTTGTATTTTATGTACACCGGTCAAATTCGAGTAACCGAAGTAACTGTTTGCCAACTACTGCCTGCAGCGACCATGTTCCAAGTGCCAAATGTAATTGATGCCTGCTGTGCCTTCTTAGAGCGACAATTAGACCCAACAAACGCTATCGGCATTGCAAACTTTGCGGAGCAGCACGGTTGTGTGGAGCTTCAAAAGAAAGCCAACGTATTTATTGAAAGGAACTTCACTCAGGTGAGTAGTCCACTGCCAATAACGTCTGGAGTCATCTTCGTAACCGATAACATCGCTTTCTTAACCCAGGTCTGTCAAGAAGAAGAGTTCCTGCAGCTTTCGGCATATCAACTCATTGCCCTCATTCGAAGAGATGAGTTAAACGTGCAGGAGGAGCGGGAGGTTTACAATGCTGTGCTTAAGTGGGTAAAGTACGACGAGGACAATCGGCACTGCAAGATGGAACACATTTTGGGAGCCGTCCGATGCCAGTTCCTAACGCCCAACTTCCTCAAGGAGCAAATGAAGAATTGCGATGTTCTACGCAAGGTTCCGGCGTGTCGCGAGTATCTTGCGAAGATATTTAAAGACCTAACGCTGCACAAGTGCCCTGGAGTAAAGGAGCGTACTCCAAACACGACACGTATGATATTTGTCGCGGGCGGTTTCTTTCGACACTCTCTAGACATACTTGAGGCCTACAATGTGGACGACAAGACTTGGACTACCCTGCCGAACTTGCGGATTCCACGATCCGGCCTCGGCGCAGCATTTCTTAAGGGAAAGTTCTATGCAGTTGGTGGTCGAAATAACAACATGTGCTCATCGTACGACTCTGACTGGGTGGATCGTTATAGTGCCATAAGCGAGACTTGGCGGCCGTGTTCGCCAATGTCCGTGCCGCGTCATCGTGTAGGAGTAGCCGTTATGGACGAGCTGATGTATGCTGTGGGGGGTTCCGCGGGCATGGAATATCACAACACAGTGGAATAGTGCGTATAAAGTGATGATTGTCAATACCAGATTATGCTCAGCCCATGTCTTTATTATTTGCAGCTATGACCCCGACCTCGATCGTTGGACGCTTGTTCAGCCAATGCATTCCAAACGCTTGGGTGTGGGGATAGTAGTGGTCAATCGCCTGCTCTATGCGATCGGCGGATTTGATGGTAACGAGCGATTGGCCAGCGTTGAATGTTACCATCCAGAAAACAACGAGTGGAGTTTCTTGCCGCCACTGCAAACTGGTCGCAGTGGAGCGGGTCAGTGGAACGAATACATTTCCAAACTGTACTTTTGTTATGATGACTTCTGTATTTTTAGGTGTGGCCGCTATTAATCAATTCATTTACGTAGTTGGGGGCTTCGATGGTACTCGGCAATTGGCCACTGTGGAGCGCTATGATACCGAAAATGAGACCTGGGATATGGTTGCACCCATACAAATCGCACGCAGCGCACTCTCCCTAACACCTCTCGACGGAAAACTGTACGCCATCGGTGGTTTTGATGGCAACAACTTTTTATCCATCGTGGAGGTATACGATCCCCGCACAAACACATGGGTGAAGGGTACGCCGCTGAAATCGGGTCGGTCTGGTCACGCGTCGGCTGTTATTTACCAACCTGCATGTGCCAATTCATTTATGGACTACGAGGAAAGCGAGATGCCAAAGCGGGATGGCAGTAACGACGACGCCGAAAGGGACTCATCACGAGATCCTTGCGGAAGCCGAAGTCCGCATTTTTCAGAGAACACACCCATGCAATTCCATACGTCAATTGGGATGAGTGGTTGTCACAATTGTGAGTCGGAAATAGACGTAAAAAATGTCATTGCTGCAGAAACGCAAAACTATCCAAATTCCGGTATTGACCAACAGGAGCTGCGGAAACCATTATACTGGGGGCCACTAAAACAGTGTAAATCTAGAGAAAAGACACCGGCGCCTTGGCCAGACCCTGGAGGTTCACCAAGAATGTCCAGCAATAGCTCATCCATTAGGGAGGATAAAGCGCGAACGAGATGCATACTCGGTCCAGTACGCACAGCAGCGAAAGCTATACACTACACAATTGAATGCCGTCTTCGTAAGCTCGCAGCATCTACATGACAGTTATAATCTGAGCCGCATAGCCCAAACCAAAATCATTATTCATTGTACAAAGACTATTTCGTATCACTCAGAATTCCAGTTTTAAAAGCATTCCATTGAATCATTATTACTTGACGATTCAGGTATGTAGTTTGCACAAAGGCTACACACATAAGTATATGTATGTTCGCTAAGTGATATTTATGTTTTATGGCATCCATAACATTAACGGCGTATGGCAGCCCATTGTTCTAAGATTTATTAGAGTTAGTAACTAAGCTATACTACCGTATTTAATACATTTTAATGCATAACGGCATAGTTTATTTTTACATATGTACCCCACTACAATGAAATGGGCTTTTGACCATACGATTGTTTTCGTAATATAATAAAATTGTTTCGCATCCTTCTATGCAGTGACTACATTTGTCAATTAATTTGTCGTAGTTTTTAAGCTACTGTTTAATTTTATTTCGTGTGCATACATATACTTTTAATGGCTGTAACTTATAGACTCCTCTGCTTTCGAGGTCGCGGTGGATTCCATGAAACTGGTGTGTTATCGGTAATAGAGACTATATTTAATCCACCCATTTGCAGTCCCTTAATGGCCGACTGCAAGCAAAAATAGGTAATTAGTTTTATTATGCATGATGGTGGAGTGCGAAAACCTACCATTCGTCCAGGCCCGAGGCCACGAACCTTCACTCGAATCGTTTTCCAACCCAATTCAATTGCTTTCTGAAATCAAAGATATATAATATATAATAGTAGTATTATAGCTATATAACTTGCACATTTACATGCAGCTATACAGATAAGAATATGCAAAACAACTCACTGCGCTTATGCTGACGGCCGTCGCTTGTGCGGCAATGTTCGTCCCCTTCCTGGTATTTTTAAATCCTTCTATACCGCAAGAACGTATCAGTCTAGGTACCCCTAAAATGCGAATTATAACATATATAATTATCCATTACTATATATGTATGTATATTAAATCATGCCTTTGTAGTCCGTCACTGAAATTATTGTGTTGTTGGGAGATACGCGAATGTTGCAAACAGGCAGCTCGTTGAAGGGCATTCCATTAAATAGTTGAGTGGCTATGTTTGCATCGGGAAAGAACTTGGCCTTCCTGTAAGAACGACTATTATTAATTTTTGTTATTTATTTCAAGACGCTTGGCGGCTCGTACCGGTTAATAAGTGAATCAATGTCCACAGACTTTTCGCCAATAGTTCCCTCATCCTTAGCGGGCAGCGACGCCAACATTTCCTTGCGGTCTTCTGCTTTTCTGGAGCACACGCTTGTGTGAATGTTTGAAGTACTCAATGGCCCTAGGGGCAAAGTAGCCCGCTTAGCACAGCGAACAGCACTTAAAATCACCGTTTTAATATACATTTTTAGTCGCAGCAAACATATGTTCCCGGTGGTCTACAAGTTACATCATTTCATTGCCTTGCCCCAGTCTGGCAGCACTATCCATAAAAGTGTTGGAGACCCTGTCTACGTCCCACACTTTGCATATTTTTCTAATTTTTATAGTATTTTTGAGTATTTTCAAGTATTTTCCAATATGTTGAAGCACTAACCATACAGTATATAATAGATGTGCCAGTTCAAACAACGAATGTGTCGCAGCTGAGTTTTCTGTCCCAGGTCCCAAGGTCTTCGGCTGGTGGACCTGAGTCGATCGGACCTGAGACGTGCGCATGATGCAATGATATAAGGAGGACCCGTCGGCAAAATAAGGGAAACGTAACAATGCTGTCAATAAGTGCGAGTGAAAGGGCTCTGCGCTGTAAGTGTGAGTGAAACGACAATGGAGTGGGCTGATTAACCCTTTGAAGGCAATGTGAAAAACACGAGTTTTGTTTTATAATTTAATTTTTAATAATTTTCCACATGAAAGTAGTCTTTGTTTTTGTATGTTAATTTTCTTATTAAGAGACTTAATTCTAAAAAAAAGTATAATTTTGAAAAAAAAAGTTTTTATGTCTAAATTACAAATAATGCCTTCAGTATTCACTAACAATTTCTAAATCGGTAGTTACCTTAAATCTATCGTTAACTGTTTTAAAAACAAATTAATTCTAGCTGTTTAATTATGTTTTTAAACGATTCCGACGGTTTGATAATTTCTTTAACTTATTTTGAACTTATATCTAAGTTTAACCACTCATCGGATGTGTCTTCGGCCACATTTTGATTTGTGGACAAGAGTTCCGTGTTCTTGGCTGAATAAAAACAAAAGACTATTCAAAAATTACAATAATTAAGGAAAAACATAAAACATAGATCAAAAAACAATGCAAAATACAACAAGCCTACAAACAATCACGATCAAAACTTTTCTGAAACATAAAGCATGTTTGTCAGTTAGTATTGTTAAAATCAATTATTTACACATTGATTGATATAAGTTTGTCATACCTGTTAAATATTTTCTTAACCTATACTTAAACTGAAGTGGAGTCGGATGGTCATACTGTCCAGCTTTGGACCTCATGGCGCCGAAAAAGTTCTCAACAATGTCTTGGTTAAGACGACTTGTTAAGATGTACTGTTTCTCGTACTTTTCCGATAAATAGCTATACAAACCATCAAGGGATGCATTGTTGACTAAAATGCCTTTTTGGAAGGGCAGCTTATAGGCTTTGCCAACTATCTCTGTGCTAATAATCTCAGACATTTTAGCCAAAATACCTCGTTGAACGTCTATTTGTTTGCCATAAGGCTGCGTCGACTCGATGGAATTTGCTGTTGATAATTTCGAATTGAACACGTCAAACCAATCATTGAGGATTTTAAAGAGATCAGCGGTTTCGCATGCGTTCTCTACTTCGTAACCCAACGCATAGCATTGTCTAATGGCTCTGGCAGTTGTATTGGAGAACAGTTGTTTTGCCAATTTGACCTTCTGTTTAGCCATCGAACTAATATTGATATGACTATCGGTAATCTTGAACAATATCGACCCATCTGATTTAGCACTGTGGCTTATTGTCTGCTGGACTGTCGTCTTAGTCAATCTGTTTCCGTTTATAACTAATCCGGAGTGGACATAATGGTTATGGATCAACTTTACCAGATGTGTAGTATCCGAAAAAACAAATATTTTCAAGTCTTCATCCGCTGGATGGCTAAACCAGGTCTTTGCTAAAACAAAAAATATTTTTTAATTTCTCTTCTGTGTTAATTCTTAAAAGAAACTTACTCTCCGATATGCCAAGCTCCTCCCATAATCTTTGATTTCCAACTCTCAAATCAGAAGCAATAGCCACAACGGGATAGCCTTTTTTGTGTAGCTTGTTTATAATCGATAGCAAAGTATCCGCGTCCATTTGAGAATTGAAATCGAAGAATACTGGCTGCTTCCAAGACTTTTTCAAGCCACGAACTATGCCCAGTTGAACATAGCTGCTTGGCTCATTGACAACATCCGCTTTACTGTCATACTCGAAAGCATCAGTAACCTTCATTTCATCGAAGGACAGAACGCATAGCTTATCCACTACTGGCATTTCTTCATTTTCCATGACATCTATCACGACATCAAGGGTACCTGCACTAATTTCAACATCTGCCAACCATCTATTTAATGTTGTCCGACTCGGCAACGGAAATCCTTTTCTGTATAGATGATTGTATGCACGAGATCCCGCGGCATGAAGGCAAATAGCAGCAGACATGTCTGTTGCATTAAATACGGCTCTCTTGCCTCCATTCTTCAAAATCTTTATTTGGGTCTCGGTGAAAATGGTTCTTAGACTGGTTTCCAATTCCTTATAGTCCTCAAGTTGCTGTCGTAAAGAATGCATTTCCGTCTGCATTAGACGAATCTGTCTCCTCAGGCTCTCGTTCTCCACACGTACTGCATGATTTATCACTGTGTCCCTAAATTACACATAAATTATTTGTTGCATATACAGTATGTACATATTTATTTCAGCATGCTCAACTTACTCTGTTTGCGTACTTGAGTTGGCGAAGCCTAATTTAAACATTTCTTGTTGAGGCTCTGTCACTTTTTGCGGAACAGCATCATCGTTCAGTCGCCTTCTTTTACATATCTGCCCTTCCTTTGGTGACGACTTCCACTGTGAAGCATCGAAATGTGAATCGCAAATTTTCGAGTTCACAGTAAGGCTGCAGTCCAGACTTTGCTCCCACAACTTTCTCTTTTCTAAACATTTCGGTACATGAACCAATTTCACACCATTGTCGACCTTGCGGCATAAACTGCACCACTTCATTTTTTGGCGCACATACGGTTAAACTTGTAAAAAATTTCTCCACCCCCAACCTTCCGCGTCAACAAGCAAACAAGCACTGAACTCAAAGGGAAATGACACGAGGAACGCTACCGACGACGGGCCCTCTTGTGTGGGTTCTACAATTTTTGGCCGCTTGAACCGAAATTGGCTGACCTGCCGTAACATAAATGAGTACCATACAGTATATACATGTTTAGTGTTATTGTGTGGAGCGGGTGGTGGTTTGCGGGGTTTGGAAATAAATACAATATACAAAAATAACTTGCATACAGATCCCTGTTTTAGACATGCATTTACTAAATTAAATCTCTATGTACACAAATATTGTGCAAATGTATGTAAATGAAATGAAATGAAATTCGGGGAAATGGCTCCATGTGGGCCCATTTTCTTTGGTATATTTTGAGAATGACGAGGTGTATTCTAGTATATTTTATCCATAAATCCGCGGTCACACTGCTTCAGCTGTTTTGGCACGTGTTCTTGACGATCCAAATAGTAATTGTTGGAAATGGCTCTAAAACGTTTGAAGAGTAAGTAATTTGCTGTTCTTTTAGATTACAGATCATCTCATGATCGTTGATATTTCAGCTAAAAAATCAAAGCGATTGACGGGTCGTCTAAAGCACAAAATTGACAAAAAGGTACGCGAGCACAACAGGAAGGAGCGTCGCGATGCAAAGAAAAATCCCAAGAAAGGCAGCAAAAAACAAAAACTCATTCAGATACCGAACATCTGCCCATTCAAGGATGACATACTAAAGGAAGTTGAGGAAGCCAAAGAACGGCAAGAAGCCGAGCGGCAGGCTCGTCGCGATGCTTTCAAATTAGAACGAGAACAGAATAAATTCAAGTCCCTGGAATCTATGGTAGAAGACGCGGACATGCGGAGCACAGTTCATGGAGCGATGCACGAAAACGATTTGGTCGACGACAATCAGAAGAAGTACAAGAATGCAGTCACAAAGGAGCAGTCTCTGAAGCAATACTTCAAAGAATTCCGTAAGGTCATTGAAAATGCCGACGTTGTTCTGGAAGTAGTCGATGCCCGTGATCCTCTCGGAACGCGCTGCAACGAAGTAGAACGAGCCGTTCGAGGAGCGCCTGGCAACAAACGCCTTGTACTTATACTAAACAAGGCTGACCTAGTGCCTAGGGAAAATCTAGACAACTGGATTAAGTACTTCCGGCGTATAGGTCCAGTGACTGCATTTAAAGCTTCCACACAAGATCAGGCGTCGCGTTTAGGTCGCCGCAAACTCCACGACATGAAGTCGGCTAAAGCCATGCAGGGCTCGGTTTGCATTGGAGCTGAGCTACTAATGTCCATGCTGGCCAACTACTGCCGAAACAAGGGCATTAAGACATCGATTCGCGTGGGAGTTGTTGGCATCCCAAATGTGGGCAAGAGTTCAATAATCAATTCGCTCACCCGAGGAAGATCATGCATGGTGGGCAGTACCCCAGGTGTAACGAAGTAAGTCTTCTGTCTAATTATGATTTTAATTAAATTTAATTAATGTTGGTATTCAAATACTTAAGGGCCATGCAGGAAGTAGAACTTGACTCGAAGATCAAATTGATTGATTGTCCGGGAATTGTATTTACGAGTGGAGCTGAAAATTCACATGCCGTGCTGAAGAACGCTCAGCGTGTGGGTGATGTAAAAGATCCGTTCACAATTGCGGAAAGCGTTTTAAAACGAGCCAGCAAAGAGTATTTCTGCTCTATGTACGATATTACAAGCTACGACACCTTTGAAGAATTCTTTGCAAAGAAGGCTGCCAGAATGGGTAAGTGCCTTGATGTTATAGCCTATTACGAACTAACATTCCGCTCTATAGGAAAATTCTTAAAGAAAGGAGTACCTGATGTTGTGGCTGCTGCGCGAAGCGTGCTTAATGACTGGAACACTGGAAAAATAAAATATTGCACACAACCTCCCGAAGTAGTCGAGTCGCAAAGTGTCCACATTAGTGCTTCGATAGTACACGCCGAGGCCCGCGAGTTTGATGTGGATAACTTTGAGTCCATGGAGACAGATATACTAGAACAATGCACTGTAAAAACAGATGACGTTATGGAGATTGCATGTACCGGTTCTCTGGAGATTAGGAAACCTCGCGATGAAGATGATACGTCGACTAATATTTCAGCAAATCTAGTTATCAACGAGAAGGACAAGTCGTTGAGAGCTCGTAAAAGAAAATTGGGTGATGAAAAGGAAAAACCAGATCCCGAACTACTTTTAGAAGGTACTTATTTTGTAATCATTTATCGTAGCAGTAAAATAGTAATCTTTTTTTTACACAAACTCTTGTTTTTAGAAAATCAATCGATCAACAAATCTATTAAAGAAGTGCAGAAACGAAAGAAGAAGCAAAATGTGCGCAATGAGAAGAAAATCTCAAAAATTACAGATGTACTGGACAACTTTAGCCTGGGTTCGGGTCCATCTTCTTCAAAGGCAGATAAATATGATTTCGATGAGGATTATGTAATTCAATAAATTAGCTGCATTATCCAATATAATAAATAAGACTACGATCTGGGTGACATTTTATTCCTCTACTTACTTCACTGAAAAGAAATCCTTTTCCATCGTTTCCAAACAGATGATTCGCAAAATCTTTCATTGAAAAAAACGTCGAGTTTTGTAAATATATTGAAATTGCATTACAATATGTTGAAACTTAACAGTATAACTGCTGTGATTATATATTTGATCATATTTAAGCTATGGTACATCTGTCTAATTAAAATTTAAAAGACAGTGGAAAAATCAGCTCAGGTTTTTTGCTTTATCTATTATACAATTTGTTAGACTCGTGTCTTAAATTATTTAGATTTAAATTAAGCCCATTTTTGTTGTTACCTGTTCTTTAACACACTGAGAAGTTTATATAAAACTATTATCGGGATAAAATTATTCTTAGCCCGATAATACAGCCAAGTCTAGTTTCTAAATGACTGCGGTACATGCACATGGATAAAATACTTATTCTAGCGCACGGATTTTAAATGTCACACCCAATGCTCATATTTACATTTCTGGGATCTAGAAATGAAACTGAAACAAACGACATTTAAACACGAATAGACTTTAGATAAAATGCCAAGCTGCCAGCTAGACAATTTTCTAAAATTATAATTTTCTATCATAGGCTATTATGAAATTGGTCGCATGAATGTGACGCACAGTAGTACAGTGGTTGGCTCGGTCCACAGTATAAAGCTTCCATAGGCACAATTGGTCAACAATGTATAAAGAAACCAACCAAAAGTTCACGTGTGTATTTGACATAACAGCCTGACAGTCTGATAGTCTGTTTTAAAGGTATCGATTATGTAATCTTCAGCGTGCAGTGGCTAGATTTTGAAGGGATGGGAAGGGTCTACTGCTATCGGCAAAAGCTATGAAAATAAAAATCGTCAAAATATCAACATAAAATAACAAAATGTTTGAATATGACGTTCGCTAGCTCCAAAGCAATTCTATCCGTATGCGCCAGAATTTGGGATGGAAGCTAATGTGTACCTATGTACATATGTATGGTTTTATATGCAGTTATACTAAACTCTTGTATATTTTAATAGTATTTTATCTCATTTGACTGGGGTAGAGGACTCAAAAAGTGTGTATAAGTATATATGTATGTATGTATGTACAATGTACATTTGCTGCACAAGATCGGATCTTGATGTGTTTCTAGTTTAATTGAATGGGCGCAATATGTATATACATATGTACATATGTATGTCTAGATAATTTAAATATGTATATATGTTTGTCATATCTACTCGCATAGTCCGCTGGACCTATGCTTCGGTACATACATATGCACTATGTGTGTATATTTAGAGTGAATCACAGTATTACAATTTTAGCTAAATATGTTTAACAATCATTACTATATATTTACTTAAGTTCAAGCTCACCCACTCCTAGACTCCTCCCTTAATGCGAATCTAATGATTTATAGCTTAATTTCGATGTGCCTACTTGCAGTTAATTGAAACATTTTAAGTAGCTATTAAGTAAACATTTTAAATGATTTATTTGCAGTCCTTTGTGGTTCCAAATTATTGGTTGTTTAATGGCTTATCGGTAGCTCGATACACGCAGCTCCAAGCTCTTCGTTCCCGTGGTTGGATCTGTAACCAGCCAAATTTTGCCACACAGCTTGGTTAACAACGTTTACACTTTGCGCAGCAGTTGGCGCGAGCGTTGCAAGTCTCTCTCTCTCCGCCAGGAACTCTGTTGGTCAGAGCAAAGAGGCTCGGCCAAAAAGGGCGCTGCTAGGGAAATTACTGCCGTAAGGGCCAGCAGCAAGTATTGTCACCGCAGGTGGCTGAAGTGCACTTCCAGCCAGCAGGGACAGCCCATGATGTCCTGCCGTTTGTATGTATGACCCCAGCCCTTGACGAAGCTTATTTTCATGCTAAATCGGTCGATAGGTCCCAATGGATGATTTTGAGACCGTTTTGTGATTAACAGTTGAGCCCTATAACAAGAACAATATAAGACATTGTTTTTATATATGACGGAATCAAATTTTTTTCTAACCTGGTAGTTTCGAAGGCCTTCACACAGTACCCAGGCATTACTTTACAGACACGGTCCAAATGTTCGGCTAGTGTCGGAGAGTCTACAAAGATTGGCACGTTGCCTCGATTGTAAATCCAAACATCGCCGTTTTCAAGGCTTAACGTAACTCCTGAAATTTACATAAATATCATTTAAAAATACGGCTTATAGAATTTCAAATTATATTACCTAGCCCGACTTTTTGTCGTGTATTTTGGACAGCGTCTGAGTGAGGTCGCTTTCCCACGGAGGTTAGCTCGCGGAGGCACATGCTATCTCCACCACTGTCCACAATCCCATCTGTGTAAATATTGACTGTTGTCTTTCTAGCGTGAAAGAACTCTCCAACGCGATGAGAATGCTCCCAATAAGCAATTTGGCACCAGCCCTTGGTGTTGACTGTGTCACCTGCAATATAAGAGAGGATTCAATTAAATAAAGATGTACATGATCGTAACGATAGATTAAAAACAAGACAAAACAAGATAGACTAAATTCAAATTGATACCATTCTAGCGTTTGAACCCTTAATTTCTTTCTTACTACATTTTGGCTTTTCATTAGATTAGCCATGCTAATGGCTGGACATTGGACATTATTTCCACTACTAGCTCTATTTCACTTGCTCAGATCTTAGGGACCATAAGAGTTGGAGCAACCTAATTTTGTGATCAGGCTCCTGTGATTTGGGCAGTTGGGCCCGCAACCTTCCAAAAGTTATTTTTTGTTATTTTTTTCATTTTTTAGGTTTGGTTAACGAATTTTAGCTCCAAAGTCTCTCCATAGATTTTAATAAGCGATACCTTAAACGACGCCAAATTAATGCACCTATACACAAAAAAAAAGTTCTGCCATAGACAAAAAAATATATCATCAAACCATTTCTAAGCCCCAAATCTTTCAAAAAAAGGTCGTTTTGTTCCTTGAGGAATAATCGTGTTGACTAGTGTTATTATAGCAAGAATGAAAGAAAAATGTGCAGTGGATAAGTGGCTAAAGTCTTTGTTTTCAATACAATAAACTTTATTATATTACACGATAATGGTATAGAACAAAATGGATCCATTTTTACTTCAAAGTCAACATCAGGCTGATCAAAATAATTGTTATAGCCATGTTATTCCATAAAATATTTCGAACATATTAAACCATCTAACAAAAGTACGGAAAAAGCTTCAATCTCGGCGTACAGTTTATTTTTAACTGTTATTTTCTCGTGCGACATGTCACGTGCGAATCTGATTTTATTTAACTTAAAACAAAAACTACGGACTATTTTTTTATGTTCATTATATAGTTTTATTGTAAACAATTATCACAGAAAATAAAGTACAATTACTTAACGTACTTTTACTGTTACTGGTACTGTCGATCAGTCAAGTTAAATGCGGACCAACGGACGAAAACCGATTGGCCTGGTGGCCAAGTCGGACGGATGGATGCGGTTTAACCTTCGTCTGGTTCTGCTCCTTACCAATCTTCTAGCAAGGACGTTCGCGGCTCCTTAGTTTGTCACGTATCTTGTGGCTTGCTCGTTAATAATGTGACCGACTGAGGGGACTCCAAGGTCTTTGGCGATGTCTCTATTACGGATATACCATTCAGCACCACAGATCTATCGGAGGGTTTTGTTCTGAAACACCCTGATCCTGTTCTTTTTCGCTGCGATACCATAGAACTGGATGCCATACCTCCATGCAGGCGCCAGGATTACCTTATACATATATGCGGATCTTGTTGGCCAGGCTGAGCTTGTTGTTAGGCTTAAGAAGCCAGTAGACTTTTCTAGTCTTGCTTTCCAAGGCGCTTCTGACTATCCTTGTGTGGCTGGCAAAGGATTCCCAGGTACTTATGTTCCTTCCGGTGCTCCAACAGCTCGCCATGAAGAAATACCCCAGGGCACGTTCCTTTCCTAAGCGTGTGTGTCACTACCACACACTTCTGAGGGTTCACACTGATATTCCAGTTCTCAAACCTTTTAAGGTACCGATGGAGGTTGTCCGTGGTGTCGTAAACGCAGTTGGCTCTTGACAGGTCTGCCGTGTCGTCGGCAAATGTGGCAAGTTTCACATCAATTGGCTTGGAAGTATTGTCAACGCTATCTACAGCGGCGGCCCTAGAACGCTGCTTTTCGGGACTCCGGCTTCAATCACCTTCACCGTGGAAACTGTTCTTGGAACTTTTTGTCCTTTAGGAAGCTTCCATCAGGCACAGCTGGTGGTTTATCAGGGATTTTATCTTCGCAAGTAATCCGTCATGCCAAACTCTGTCGAATGCTTGCTGGATGTCCAGGTACGCTGCTGCGACGTACTGCTTCCTGTGGAAGACAACCAGGATATGCTCCACCACCCTATGGGCTGTCCAATAATCTGCGAGAAATGCAGCGCTCTAGGATCTTCCCAAAAGTGGGGAGCAGGCTTATCGGCCTGTAATTGGCCGGTTTGGTTTAGGCAGCTTTCCATGGTTTGGGGAAGTATCCATCCTCAGCGTTGCATTCAGTATTTGTAACAGGTGCATGACTATATTTGCGTAAAAATAATAATAATATATAGATATCAATGCACAACATGAATAGAAACTTGCATCAATATATTCCATATATGTCCGTGCAACTGGTTTGGTTTTTTGAAAAAATCTCGAAAACGAATAGTTCACCAAAATCGCCTTAGCACCAGGTATCCACCATCGGCATGCCTTAGCCTTACTGCTGCTTTTCTCCGAGAAAGAATACCCTGGACAACGGCATGATAATGGTTTACATTTTTGTTTATTTCTATTTTCTACTGGCATGTCACCAAATCGTCGTGAAGCCGAAACTTAACGGTCCATTTAAATGTAATAGTTCTCCGTCATTTTGTCGCCAGTATATGCCATGAAAAATCAAATACACATTTAACATACACACACATGTATGTGGGCATACAGACACTGCATATTCTGGCTAGTTTCACTGTACCGTCGTCCGACGACGCCGTCGGGTGGGCAATGAATGCCATGAAATGAATGATATCATAGCCCCCATTGACGTGGATGTACAGGGGCGCCAAGTCCTCCCCGGCGCCCCGCACTCAAACCGTTCTACAACACTCTTGTAAGCAGGCGCAAAGATTGTTGTTGGCTGGCTCGGCGCCGCCAGCTCACCTCGCTCCGCCGATCAGTCGCATTCGTTGGTGTTTGTTTTTCGCTCATTATTTATTTTCATTTCGCTTTTGCTGTTTTCGCTTAAAAGTTAATATCAATATAGAAAGTGACGACCTGACGCGGCAGCCTGGCGCCACGAACAACTTGTCCTCTGTCGCGGCCGGCGTCACAAACACACGCACGCGAGCGCAGATGTTTCGGGTAATCTCTGTAGGCATATACACACATATGTACAATCGTAAATATACGAGCAAACTCTCAAATTGAAATAATCACCCGACCCAAGCCCTCCGATAAGAGAGAACCGTGCTCTAGTGTCGTAATGGCCAAAAAAATCTCACCTTTTCCTTCAGTGGTAAAAGACTCTAGACTGGGCCCAAGAAACTGCGATTCCGCTTGCTTGAAGGTGCTGCTCGAAAAGCTGTTGCTGTGTACGCTCCACGTGGCCGCTGCTGACTTTCCGTCGTGTTGCGAGTCTTCTTCTTCGGAATCTGAAAGGGCGAAACTCTCAATTGTTGTCGGGATTGGGATTCTCGACTAAGCCGCTGCTACTCACACTCACCTGCATATTTCAGTCGCAGCATTTTTGATCGTTGGTATGGCGGAAGGGAAGACTCTGAAATTGCATTAAGACAATGGATGTTACTAATGTGTACAACGTAGCTGCCACAGGACCGATCAATTAGCAAGCCAAGGGTTTGGGATGTTTAACTTAATTTTCAATTGACTTCAACCAAGTATCCGTGTAACTGTAGAAGGGCAAAACTAAAATCGAAAATCCTTGCCTATTGATTTACACACAATTTGTAGCTACTCAAAACTTGGGGTTATACTACGTACATACATATGTACATATATGCCAGTCTTTGCGACGGGTCGTGTGATGAGATCATGGTTCACAAACCTAATACATACTAGTATTCTAATATTCGTTCAGCAAACCCAATCCAATGCGAAGCTAAGCAGAAAACAGCAACAGCAACATCTACAAAAACAATACGCAACAGAAACAAAAGTTAAGCGCAGGCAAGCCAAACATCAGCGTCGCGAAATAAAAATAAATAATCTTTTCCTATCGGACAGCAGCACAGGGGAGGGGACATTTTATTGGCCCAGAAATCGTTTGATGTGCTGCGGTCATCGTCATCGTCGGGGTTGTATTCAATCTTGCTTACATTCTACCTTGTTTTTATTCTTTCACCTTTTTAAGACGAGTGGAACAGGTCGTGGAATGTTTGATGTGAAAGGATGCATGTGTACATATGTACATAGGTATTCATATTAATGATTGAACTGATTGATAATGCTCTTATCTGTAAATATGATACAATATGAGCCTACAGAAACTATATAGAGTGGAGAAAATTACTTTTTCAGTTTTGAAAGATTGATAAAAGTCTCTGAAATAAATGGAAGACTCGCCCTTTCCTTTCTATTGCTCTGCGAGAAATAACCAGAAAGCGATGGATGATCTTCGGGAACGAATCTTTCCTAAGTCAATTTTGAAGACTGTCCATTTAATATGAATCGTTCAAGTTTCTGTTTCCCTGCTGCAGTAAATAAATCAGGGCTTACCTTATCTCGAAATTTGGTCCCCACCAATCGGTGGTTAAATTAAACTACTCGACAAAACCGAACTTTTTTTTTCCTCAAGGATCCAAACCGACTTTTTCTGATAGATATGGGGCTTTACAATTTTTTAAAGAATTATGGTTTTTTTTCTATGCAGAACTTTTTTTTTAAGAATTTTTGAAGTCTGGTATTTTTATTTTAAGCTTTTTTCAGAGGTAGCGCTTGTTTTTTTCACAAACCTCTAGCATCTTTCATCTGGTTGTTAAGATCTTTAATATTTTGAAAAGATAATTAAAACAGCTAGAAGATAAGCCCAAACACTTTGTGATTTCAGCTTACTGTCTGGGAAATATAAAGCATTGAAATGCAAAAATGATGATTTTTGTGCGGTATTATTTACGAAATTTTGACTTTAAAAACTCAGGAAAAGTCGAAAAAAAAGTATATCCTGTGTTCTCTTTTTTTTTTGTGTAGAGGTGCATTAATTTGGCGTCGTTTAAGGTGTCGCTCATTAAAATCTATGGAGAGACTTTGGAGCTAAAATTCGTTAACCAAACCTAAAAAATGGAAAAAATGAACAAAAAATACCTTTTTGAAGACTGCGGGACCTACTGCCCATCGGGAATTGCGATCGCGATCAGGTACCAAATGTACAACCCTTTTTCGTTTGCTTTGTTCCCAATTGGCAGTTTTTTTTCTTCAAAAAAAAGTTCTGCCATAGAAAAAAAAATATATATCATCAAACCATTTCTAAGCCCCAAATCTTTAATAAAAAGTTGGTTTTGTTCCTTGAGGAAAAATCGTGTTGACCAGTGTTATTCGCAACTCATGTTTTTTAGGCTTTTTACTACACATTTCCAGCATGGAACCTCATTTTTTGAGAAGATCTATTAATTCAGATCCCGAAAGGATAGACGCCTTGTTCCCTTGAACCAAGATACAGTGCACATTACACACACAATCCTACGATTAGCTCCAACAATTCAAAATTACTACATTTTTTTTCGTCCAAATACAATTGTTGAACAAAGGCTAGTTTTGCTTCTACAGCTCTTGACAGCTTTTGAGTTGAGTTGAGTTGGTCAAAATATAGAAAAAGTAGCATCTGCTGCGCAGGGAGGGGCATCAAATATACATATGTATATACTTTATGGAGTCGGAAACGTCTCCTTCTGTGCGTTACACACGTCCACGTTGACCACAAAACGTATAATAATGGCTACAAGTCTGAGAGTATGTTTGATTTTGAGTAATATCGCTTTAAAATTTAAATAAATAAAATAAAATTTAAAGTTTAAATGCATGCATTATGTTGAGCCAAAAAACTTTTATTTTTTAAATTTAAATGGGAGACCCCTTAATTTTGTTATATTGGGTTTGATATTATTTAAAAAATATTTTTAGAGTTTGCTACCTAATCTTACAAAAAAATTTAAGCTGGAATATTAAAAAAAATTTGATTTGCTGAATAAGTTGTATAATTTCGTGAAATCTATTGCATATATATTGATACCTTAATATCGTCATTAATCAGTTATTGTTAACATTTTTGCGAACTTGGTAACTAAATATATCAACCTCATCTGAACTTCCTGATTTACACCAATCGTTAATTTTTTTAACAGTAACTAACAAAATTTAATAAATATACAGTATTATCAATATGAACAAGTTTCTAATTTTCAATATTATTTGAATTTAAATTTTTGTTTTTTTTTTAAAGTATATTTAACAAAAAAAAACGTTTATTTTCTTTTCGGCGTAGCGACATTAAACTAGAGATTTGAAAAAAAAAATTGTATAGTTTTATTTATTAACGAAGAACAAAATAAGAGAGTGTCCTCTTGAAAAAAAAAAATACATTTTTTGATTAAATTTTGGCCCAGCCTAATCTACATATATGTATGTACATACATATGTATATATATATTCCTAAATATAAAAATCACGTGTCACGGTGTTTGTGGTTGAACTCCTCACTAACAGATTCTTATGAAATTTTTGTTGTATACAAAGTACATAGGTCTGTGAATAGGTCGAACGGTATTTTTATACCCGTACTCAAAAAAGAGTTAAGGGGTATATTAGATTTGTGGTAAAAGTGGATGTGTGTAACGCAGAGAAGGAAAATTTTCCGACCCCATAAAGTATATACATATATTCTTGATCAGCATCAATAGTCGAGTCGATAGAGCCACGTCTGTCTGTCCGTCTGTCTGTCTGTCCGTCTTGTTGAGCGCCTAGATCTCAGAGACTATAAGAGCTAGGGCAACCAAATTTAGTTTCCAGGATTATGTGATATCACACTGCTACGAGTGTATTTCAAAATTTCACCTCGCCCCCTTCCACCCCCGCAAAGAACGAAAATCTGTGGCAGGCACAATTTTAAAGATACGATAAAACTAAAAACGCAGTATCGTAGAGAATTCCGATATCTACTAGATTGCCGAATCTGAATCAGATCGGATTATAATTATAGCCAGAATGACATTGACGCTTCTTTCTCGCTCTCACACTCTGCCGCGTTCAGTGCGCGAGCAACCCCTAGCGGAGGAGATGTAGAATATAAATGGTACATCTATATTCTACATGTTAAATGTAAAATATACATTGTAGATGAAGATGTAGATAACAGATGTAGCAAAAAATGTAAAATGTACATTGGTAATATCATGAAAATTACCAAAGCCAACAAGCTCATAGAGCATTTACATCAGCTTCGTTCCATCGTCGCGCATTCGAATACAAGCCAGATATGGAATATTCTGCTCATCAGAAAGTGTTGATTGGTGCTGGGGACAAAGAATGTCCCCATTGTCACGAGTTCAAATATAAACATGAGTCAAATTGTATGTTTTGCGCATCAGGGAAAGTTCAAATACCAAAAGCTGAGTTACCTACAAAACCATTGAGCAGTTTGGGTCTTTTAAAGTTGAAACGTCCTACTGTCACAGCCACAGTTGGCTCCAGCGACCTGATTTTTTTTAGATGGTTCCTTTTCAGACCATGATTTCCGCTTATGAACCGTTATTTGATGCTCCCGCCAGAATTATGGAAAATCAAAGTTTGTTGAGCCACCAAAGGAAAGAGGGTCTGGTGGGATAAGTCAAGTCTTCCAAACTAGGATCCCTCGGTTCAAAACCTGGGCTTTAACAAATTTTTTTGTGTTGTGTTTTTACGCAGACGAACGATTTGCTTTGCTATCCACCCACCAGAAGACCGTAACCAGCCAAACTCATGTTTAGCCTTTAGGCTGCATTGCCGGCTCCAACAAGTTTATTTATTTTGTTACCCACCTCCTTTCAAAAATATCAGCGAGCGAAGCCGCCGTGGGATTGCTGGTTTGCAAATACAATTGATGCTTCCAAAAGCGTCTAGGCAACAGAAATAGACAACAATACTGCGGCAAATGGTCAACAATACAATTCCACATTTAAAATCAAAGGACAAGTTGGAGAGTTGGACAAACTACTGAATCAGCAAAATGAATTATTAAAATTATAATATCACACATGCATAGAGTGGAAAGTGACAATAACGCTATTGTCATCAATCCTGATCAAATAACCCAGATGATCAGCACGTGCGTAGATTCAAAGCTCCTTCCTGTTGTTGACAACGTTGCTGTGTTCATGGTTAACGACCGCACTAGAAATTGTAATTCAAAGAATAAACAATAATCTCGATAATTTACTGAAACATTCCCAAAACAAATTTCAGATATAGGCGATGAAGAAGTTGCTAATAATGAAAATACTGTCTGTATAAAATGGCCAATAGATATCTGCACAGTTTTTGGTTCGGAAAATGCTCTTTAAAATACGATTTAAACTTCAAGATGGAGCTGTTGTTGCTAGGGCAACAACAAAGATGTAAATCATCAAGAAAAGATTTTGAACTCACTAGATTTGCTAGGCACGCCACAACACGTTCTGGTATGACTGAAAGTTTGATCAATTTTTAATTTGACTTAGAAACGAAATTATTATATCATAGAGCAATATAAATTAAATAGAACAATTAAATAGTATAGTGGACGATGAAAAATGTACAATGTACATATGCAACTGCTCAATTTTCACGAATCTTCTAGGTTACTCCAGAAAGCGCACCTAATTCCTTACAATTACACACACTGAAATATGATGGGCCCGATTAGATTAACATTCGAATTCATGTGGCCGTACTTCTTTACGGCCGGTTGAGAAATATATACTTAAGCATGCATGTACATACATACATATGTATATATATACATAGCCATCCTAAAATGATCCGCTTCCTTTTGTACTAATTCATACTAATTTATCTTGGGTTTTTTATACCCGTACGAAGAGTTAATGGGTATATTGTATTTGTGGTAAAAGTGGATGTGTGCAACGCAGAGAAGGAAACGTTTCCGACCCCATAAAGTCGAGTCGATATAGCCATGTCCGTATGTGTGTCATTCCGTCTGTACGATAAAACTTAAACAGTATCGTAGATAATGACCATATCTACCAGATTGCCGAATCTGGATCAGATCGTATCAATATTATAGCCAGAACGAAGAAATTAATTTTCAGTTGATTCCCCCACCTCCTCCAGCGCTGTGTCAGTACTCATTCTCTTTTTCGCTCGCACTTTTTCTGCCTCGTTCAGTGCGTTGCGCCATCTAGCGGAGGAGATGTATATTTAGATGACAGATGTAGTACAATGTGCGCTGATAAATTATTTTTTAATTCCACATTAATCATAACCTCACATAAATATTAAAGCCCTATTAGATTCGGAGGACTTCGGGAATCGCTTCGTCCGATCCGATTGAATCAGCGACTCGGCTTTCTCATAACTTCGAATCGCTCGCAAAGAAAAGAAAAATATTCGTTACACATTTTTTTCAGTGCAACAGACGCAGAATGTGCATTGCCGAAGGCATACGAAATGATTTGAGCCAATTCCGAGACATGTGGATTCGGTTTTTACTAAAAACTTTTTAGTGATTCGGGGTGATTCGAATCTAACTGAACACAGGATTTGTGATGGTCGAACGCATTGAAGTACCATGGAGTGCCATACTGTGATTTTAGCATAGTATATACATATAAACATGCAAATATGTACGTAAAAACGAACATATGTATGTTTGTATAAAAGCGTTAGTTGTGCATGCGCGTGCTAAAAATAAAAACAAACAAATCAGAAAATACATTTGTATGAATGCATGTACACGTACATAAATATACATACACATGCATAGTGCGAGTGGGATGTACATAGTTCGAGTACAAGTACGCGTAAGTAGCGCATCGGGCACCGTTTGCGTTAGCGACGCCTGATTATTTCCTGGCGCCAGTTTCTAATTTTACACAAATTATTTTCAAAAGAATTTTGTCGCCGTCATGTTGGCCGACCGTTTGCGTGGCGCTTTCACGCATATTCTCTTCCACTTCGCCTTCGCGTACTCTCGCACAAACTCACACACGTACATTATTTCACAGAGAGCACATGATAAAGCGCAAATAAACCCACACAAACGTAAGAGAGAGCGCAGGAACTTGAAATTCAATTTTCTTTGAGAGCAATTCAATACCTAATACAGAGGCGGACCGGTTACACTACATATTTATGTACACATGTACATATGTGTATGTATGTTTGGCGCCACCAAACACACAGATCAGAACACAGTCGTGGTCGACAGTATTGGCGCACCGGCACCTGGTAGACGTATTTGTATGGTTTGTCGTTCTCTCGTATGAAAATAGTAAATCCCTGGGCCAAAACAGGGTTTGGCATTTTCCAAATGGATTTTAGTTATGTACCATGTTCCTAGCGTTCCTAGTGGAACAGGTGTATAAGACGGATAGGTATTTGTCCAAACATAATGTACTTTAACCCGCAAAATGTATCTCACACTAGGTTTGTATTTATTTGTCTGGAAATGTGTACGTACATACATACATACATATGTAGTTCAGAGAAGCCTAATGAAAGAGCCTGTTTAGGTAGATGGTGGGTAACAACTACACAATCGAAATCTCAGACTCTTGAATCCTCCAATAGCCTTGGCTTGGTCACTCCTACCTGTATCGTTGAAGTGGATCATGCGATACCAGTGCAGTGGATTGCAACATGTGTACACGCAGTCTCGTGCGCTGGGACAGGCGGGCAGGCGTTTTAGCTCCACGCCGTTCCTGAGGCTGGGCCAAAAGAAGAGGCGACACGCGGTCAAGTGCTGCTCCTTGTCGGCAGGCGAGGTTGTACACTTGATCAGAATGCACTGCAAGAAGGTTGGCGGGGTGGCAATGACGGCGTTGATGTTTGACTTTTTTGAGGGGTGATCGACTCGGCTTTTGACGGCACGCAAAAGCTCGGACTGTTGCTTCGGCTTGAGCAGCTTCATCAGTGCATCGAAATCTTTTCGATTGCGCATCTCCGGCGTTGTTAGCGAGACTCCTGTCGTCCAGGAAATGGTCGTCCGCTGGGGGTGCGATGATTTCGTGAATGGAATTGTGTGGTCTCGGCTCCAGCAAGTCGAGCCACTGCTGGCCTCCGCTGCATGGCCACCGGCGCCACAGCAGTTGCGAAACATGTTCGCCGCAGTCGTGCGAAAGGTCATCGCACTCGTCACAGAACGGGGCGACGTTGAGGTCTGATGGTGCATTTGATCGTTTTCGTCGATCAACATATCGTCGCCAGAGCTTACGCAGCTGCATCCAGGTTTCGTATAGCTGAAGTCCGAGTCTTCTGTGGCAGCGGGCACGGGTGATGGTGATCCCAACGTATCCGCACGTGGTACTAACTGTTGTGTGTAGTTTAGTAGTGGGCGGGGGAGGCGGCAGTTGTTGGCGTTGGTGTTGGGGTTGGGGCTGCCGTTGTTGTTCTGGCAGTAGGAGCCGCAACAGTCTGTGGCGTAGGGAATCGAATTGTATGGTGGCGGGGGTGTTTGTCGCATCGGTAGGGAGGTTTCCTCGCAAAAGAAGCTGCTGCTGCCAAACGAGGTACCCCGCAGCATCTGAAGGCGGTGTCGATGTGGAGGGGGCGGCGGCTGTGGTGGCTGTGTGGGTCCTGGCACCCCATCGCACGCACCCGGATTGTTTTTTGACGCATAACGCCATAGTTCTTTCTTCTTTTCGTTTGGGAATATCATGGAGGGACATACAGTTTTTTGGTAGCATCGATCTTATCGTATGCGCATTATTTGAATTGACTAACTTGTTTCGCGGACTCGATAAAGCCGGCTAGTCACGGTAGTTTGCAAAGTGCAATGCGAAATGGGTGGGGCTCCGGTGGGTGAGGTGGGCGGTTGGATTCGATGTGTGTGTCCCGTCCCTCACTTCGTGATTCGCGCACTTAGTGTGACAGCTCAGATGGACTTTGACTGGAACGTTTACATTTCTCGATTTCCTGATCTAGTACTATTTGTGTCACTCGATGGTCACTATGATGATATGTCCTCAGTGGTTTTGATATGTAGTAAAGTGTGCACTCTGCAATCGAAAGAGAGGTATTCTGATTAGTTTAGTCACTGTTATGCACTCGCACACCTGTAAAATTAGTCTACGATTCGTATTTATGTACTCATATATATATGTATGTATATATATATATGTATCTATAAATGTACATCTACAGATATGATCGATCGTATGAGTAATGCTCTGACAATAGGGGATCAGGCGCCACGCTGATGCATGTGCAGAAGAGCAGATCTGTGCGGGGAACTATAAACTGACATCCGAAATGTTCGCGCTGTGTGTGTGGCCCCCGTACGACCAATTCCATTTTGTTGCTGGCATTTCTTGCGCTCCTTATCGACGACAGAAGTGGCGCCGCCGGCATGACGGCACTCGCAAGCAACAGCAACAAAATTACGAGTCAGCCCCACACAAGGCAGAAACACACCACCATACAGAGACACTCTATACATACGTACATATATACATACATATATACATACATATATACATGCATACGCGTACATACCCACTCACACAGTCGCTTACAGAATGAATTTACTTGCTTGCGTGCAGCAGTCGAATGTAGAGGCACGGCAAGCGAGACGAGAAAAGAGAAGCAGGCAGGGCAGAGGCAGAGCTGGCGCCAGGGCGCCACTGACGTAATAAAAGAAATAATAGTAACGATGTCGGCGGCGGCGGCGGCATCGTCGGAATGGCGCCACCAATATAAGCTTATATCAGACAGACACAGACGCAGACACAGATACGAAGCAACGACGGTCGGTTTGTCAGCCGGTTTGACAAGTTGAAGAATCAACAATATTTAAGGTTGCGGCGACTGCAGAACTCGAACGTGGTCAGAAAATCATCCAGAGAGCGTGAACGAGGCATGAGGCGACGACGAGGCGAGAGTTGTATATGTAGAATACATACATACATATGTATGTACATCCATGTGTATGAATGTATGTATGTATTTTTTCTTTGATTGTGTTTGCGTGCGGAACCAATACATACTCGAATTCTTCAGAAAATTCATCGGGTAAAAGAATTTAGGGTTTTTAAAGTGAACAGAGCTTCCCGGCGACGGGGTGTGCATTGGTCAGTGGGAGGGGGATCTTTTCTGCAGAAAATATCTACATATGTATGTGCATCTGCTAATACGTCTATGCCGTATGTACATGTATACATTCGAGAATGTTTCTTCTTTTGCCAAAGATCACGATTAAAGTACGTTTGCTCACATCCATAAGAGTATTTTCACTGTAAATTCTCTTCAATCTACTTGTTTCAGGGATCGGATCGGGCTAAAAACTCATACATATTATGTACATAGACATATGTATGCTCAGTATGCACATTCTGTGGCCGAAAGAGATAAGTACCAAAAACAAATAAATTTATATAACAAAAAGAGGTACCATAATCAATACTTGTCGAAATATTGCTTGGAAGTAGAGTTGTCCAGCACAGCATATTGCACTTTGCACAGACCGATCTTCTTTTTTCCGCACACAGCGAAAATTGTAGCTGACATGGGAAGAATTGGTCGAAAGCAAGACTTTATTCAAGAAACGCAGAACAACATCGATCGTGCTGAAATCTATATACACACTCCTATGTTTAAGTGTATGTACATATATACACTTATCGTTTGACGACCGGCACGTTTTGATACCCTTGTTCTGTGGCAGCTGTGTATGGTAACTTATAGTGATTCGATTTTGTGTTATTGCTATTTCAGCCAGTATGTACATAGTTGTAAACTTATCCTGATCAAGAGTCTATACATATATACATATGTACAAATATTAGATATATTAGTTTTGTGAAATCATTTAAAAAAAAAACCCAATTACATTCATAAATATATTGAATGTACTTACTTTTGATATAGTGTTTAATCGTATCGTGTGTATCGTATCCTTAGCTTTTTGTTGTATTTTTAGAAGATATGTGTATTGTATGCATAGATATGTTTAATAATATACACATGTATTCTTGATATGTAGAAGTTTACTTTATTTCGGAATTTACATGACTAAAAAGAAATCAGTTATTTAGTTAAATCGATATTGCACTATTCCTCTTGCCGATGCTCTTTTATATCTCTCACTTTTTATCACTTAACTTTACGTTCAAATATTAATTACACTTTGGTAACTACAGCACCATTTCAACGTTAATGACGAACGATCATTCATATTTTTATGATTTTATCGTCGATTTTATAATAATAATAATGCTTCTTGGTTTTTGATCTATGCACATATGTATTTACATGATATCTATACAATCTCTAAGAATGTGAACAGCACCCCTTTTTATTTTTGGGAACGAAGGTTGTTTGCTTTTATGTGTTATATAATTAGTGTCCGCGATGTCAGCGTTTAAACGAGAAGCTACACAAATACAATATACCCGTATAGTTCACGGGTACTGGGTGTTTGTACGTACATATGTACATAATGAAAAAGCACTGACTGTGGAAAGGAAAATAAGAAATGGTGTTCACTTCACTGTTAAAAAGGCTCTTGACATAAGTACGAGTACACATGGAGAATTTTCACCTTCCTTTTGGATAATTGCAGGGTTTGAATTCACATTAGCACAATTTTTGTTAAACAAAGTCTGCGGCAGCAGCGCTTGGTTATAGTTTTGTTATTGATTTATTGATTTTTAATTGGCGAAATCAATGAACGTCTGTATGTATGCATGTGTGTAAATCAATAATCTTCTGAGCAGGCACCGGAAACTAGAGGAAATTTATTTTTCAAGCATGTATCGGATTGTATTCGTTTCCATTCTACCTCTAGAATGGAATATTTTCTACATTTCACAGGTTACCACAAACCAAATGTGTATTTGGTAGTTGGCTCTGAATCATTTTCACTTTAATAAATTTCACAAAGCGAGTCTGCTTACATTCACAGTGGGCCGACTCGAAGCGGCCTTTTGCTTGGCTGCTCAACCTTTCACTTCTTTTCCATTTTTCAGTTGATGCAGCTGATGAACCGTTCTCGGAAAACCAAATTCCAAAATTAAATTAAATTATTGCTTATTATTTGCGCGTGGTGTTTATGGGTTATTTTGCTGGTACCGCTCGAGTTGAAAAAAAACCGAACAAAAGTATTTTCTTTCTGAATTCAGAAAAAAAAATCCTAAAATATTTCCCGTTCAGTAGTTGACGAGTCTGTAACGTTTTAAGGCGATTTTCTTTTTGTCGAAATTATCAATATTTTCAACGGACTTTTTCAGAGAACGGTACTTCGTGTCGCGCTGCGCTGAAAAAACGGTATGTCTACATATGTTCGAGTTAGAGGTGTCAAACCATCGAGGGCACTATCGATAGTATCGATATTTTACTGCTAGCCTCTACTATCGATGGTTTTGCAACTATCATGATAGTATAGTATCGAGCTACAGTCGTTGCGCTTTTGGTATGTTTGGATTGGCTGCTATAACATACGAAGACACATTTGTAAACAAATGGCATCAAATTTTTACAATGGACAAGTTCCTAAAAGGTTTAAATGGTTTTTTAATAATTATTTGATACTGATACTTTTACGATAGTATCGATTTTCTTTTCGAAACATTAAAAACTATCGAATGCTCAACTTTGCGTTTAAGTGTGAGCCGTTTCATCCCAGAAATATATCGAGGAAAATCGAATTTAACCCCAAACCCTTTATTTTCAATTATAATGATTTATAATTCTTCTGGTAGATCTTCTCTTCACATTAACTGTGATCAAATTCTTAAATTTTAGAATATTTGTAGGTTGTATAATTTTGGTTTTTTTTACAGGTTTATGTAAAAAATAGATATAAAAACCTAATCCGATTGATGATTTTCTACAGTCTAGCTTATTTTAAAGACTCCTTGTATTGAATTACAGATAAAATAATGTTTCAACAGAGAAGGTACAACAAATGTCAGTTTTACATAGAAACACGGTAATACACAATTGCTACATATGAACAAAATATTTAACGAGTAAGGTAGGGTCCTTACTTATCCTATTTCCTTTGATCAATGTTATTGTATGTATTTTATTATTGTTGTTTTGTTAATTGTCCTTTGCTCACTTTTTTTAATGTACACAGCGTGTTGGCTATTTCTGACTTGGACATATACATATGTATGTATGCATATGTATATGAATGTATATGTACCTGTACATTTACTGATTTTAAAAAAAGTATAAATACCAGTATGTAATTTCTCAAAAGGCAATAACCATTTTTTTCGAAATGGTAACGGTTTTTTAAAAAAGAAAATCAGTGATCAACTTCTGTTGTAAAATATATTTCAGCTATAGCAGTGCCTATTTTTATGGTAATTTTGGTATTTTGGTAAAACCTAGATGAAGTAATTTTAATTGTTTTTTTTCGCTCAATTCTTGACCAGAATTTGTAATGGATCAGTTGTTTTAGGTACAGCCGATTTACTTTTGAAAACGGAAAGTTTTGTGCTCCCGTATTCGCAAAACGCAAAATTTGTCCGTTTTCAAAACGGAATAATTTCGTAAGTGAGAACTGTAGGCTATATGTTATATGCTATATGTATATTTTGAAATTATTTGTAAATGCTACGCAAAAATGAATCAATTTGACATTTTCCGTTGCCATTATAATGTGCTAATTGTCAAGATATGATGAGCAAAAGGGATAACACTTTGAACTGTCGTAAATGCGAAATGGTGCAAGCAGCGTAGGAGCAAATATAAATGCTTAAATATTATAAACATAAAATCACATGTTGAACATATCACAGAAATTTTGGGCTTAAGTTGAAGATAGCGAGGATATTTGATGCTTATGTAATTACATAGATTCAATCTGAAAGTTTGGACGATTCCCAAAAACTCTGCAGTCAATAAAGGGAATTTTTGTTTAAACTATGGCTACAAAAAATGATCCGATCGCGATCAAACGCCCCGTTTTTTGATAGGTTAAATATATATTTATGTATGATGGACGGACGGATGGACACGTCTACAATCATTCATATATGCATGTGGATGTCGGAGATGGTATGAACGTACTTAAATGCGTGCATCTAAACAA